>CM051455.1:105401854-105610659 GCA_028274465.1 Plantago ovata | reverse complement strand
CGGTTCCCGATATACCCGGTGTATGCGTAAGGAGAAAGTCCTGCCAAGGGAAGCGGCTGAAGGACCAACCCCCAAGAAAAATACTTCTCGGGATGGGGCCCCGATCTGCGCCGCGAGCTCAGCAACCCAGGGATCGGCCTCCTCGGGCAATGGATGGCTTATCCGCGATCTTTCTGCCTCGAACATCAGTTTCGCACTCCCACCTCCAGCTCCTCCTCGTCATGTTAGGTAACGCTTCTCTTCCTAACATAGAAGTACCTGTGGAACCACTTGTAGCCCAGGAAGCTCGGAGCGTCCATTATGAACCCAAGCGGTCGAGCGTTGAGTAGTAAAAAACTTGTTCCCTGAGCTCTCGATACTCTGAACAATGATTGAAGTTGTGGAAGTTGAGCTAGATCCCCTCTTCATGCAACAGACTCCAAGCCATACGAGGGTTCCAAAGGCACTCGGCACCAATTGCCAAGGAGCGATCCCCAAAGTGTTGAATGGTCGCGGAAAGCGTCACAGAAGGGGAGGATCCATCCTCGATCCAAGCTAAGGCAGTGAACGGCCATGTACCCCCGGAGGAGCTTGTAAAAGTCTGATCCTCTTTGGGCACGAGGATGTCAAACTTATTCTCGGGGAGAGAATACTTCCACTCAGTGTGGGAACCTCGTCGAGCTTGACGGTAGAGGAGGTGGTCGGTATAATACCATCCTCGTTCTTCTCCCCATTTGGATCGGGCAGGTCAACTGTTCGAGCACTCTTGGTGACCTTCTTCTCAGCAGCCTTAGTAGTTTGGCTCTGGCTCTACGGTAACCTTGGCCCTCTTCGATTGGGCAGCACGGGAGCGAGAAGGCCTGCTCGCTTTGCGCTCAGCCTTCTTCTTATCGGCGGCCATCTGAGCGAGGCGCATCTCATACTCCTGCTCCTCGAGTGGGTTGGGTCCTCGAGTCTCACTCGGATATGTAAGTCTATGGCAGTCGGGTCGATTGTGTGGTAACTGGTCTCCTCCTCGCGCGCGAACCTTCGCGTCCCTGATTGCGCGCCGTGTCCCTCCGAGAAGAAGGAGACCTCGTACTCGGACCAGCTTCACTCCTATGAGTGTCCCCATTGTCAGAGGAACTTCATCCTCCTCTCGTCTGTAATTACAGCTCTCCTAGCTGTTTGCGGAGGGAATCTAACCCTCTTTACTGGGGAACTAGTCCGAGGAGACGTCGCCTCATCGTCTTCCTCGCTCTCATCATCCGTATCATCACTATCGATATTTGAACGGGTATCGAAGCCTTCGCGCGCTTCGCCAGTGCTCGCCCTCTTCGTACAAGGCTAAGGCCAACTCCGGCCTCTCCGTGTCATCCATCTCCTCGACACGGATCTCAGGAACGACCACGTCACACGGCCGTCCCGTAATTTCGCCCATGGACTTGGGCAGCGCGAGTTATCAACTCCGCGGAGACACCGGTGTCGCGGGGACCACCTTCCTCCTCAGTACGGTCGTCGATGAAATCGTCGTCCTCGGTACGACGCCTCTTTCTACTCACCAACTCGTATAGGTCCTCCTCACTCGGGTCTCCTCGTTTTCTTCGGCAGCCTGCTCGCCACCCTGCTCGAGCTGAGGCTCCTCGACAGCCTCCTCTATCGTTTCGTCAAGAAGGTCGCCGATACGTCTGACGTATCGGGCGACGTAGTATGTCGCTCGCTCCCATACTCTCCACGGCGGCCGAGACGTTCTGGCTATCGTCGCTCCTCTCGGACATCCTAAAGTGGGCAAAGAAAGAAGTTAGGATGGTTTGTTATAGTCCGAGAGGTCCTTTTAGGTATGTTCATTAAGGATTCGACCTCCCGAACGGAGAAAAATCTCAAAAAGAGAAGCAAGTAAAGTAAAGAAGTTATTCTACATCAAAGGAAAAGTAGAGCGAGGAGCATACCAAGGAGCGACCAACCACTCAAAAAACGAGTAAAAATCGGCAGCATAACAACATGCATGTACAGCAAAACAGGAGCGAGAACATGCATTACACAAAGCGAAGAGCGCAACCGCCCGAAAAACTTCCTAAAGCTATTTCCTACATTCTACAGCCGTACGCTAATGAGGAGGCTACAAGGGGCATACAGTAAAGAAAGGGGAGCTACTTTCACAGCCTTACAGGCCAAATCGGTCCAAATCCGTTTACAAAGGCCGTTTCAAGTCCGTTACAAGTCCGTTTACCGTTTTTTAGTCCAAGGCCGTTTTGGCCGTCATACGTCATTACGGGAGGCAAAATTGACAGAAAACCAACATGCAAAAACCGAAAAGAGAAAAAGCAAGAAGGCAGGAACTTCAAGGCAATTCGAAGCAAAAACAAGCAATTAAAGGCAAGAAAGACAATGCAAAGCCGGAAACTTACTTGATATTAAAGGAATTGAAGTTTGAAACCGGAAAGAAGCCGGAAAAACTGAAGTTTCGCCTGAAAACGGGACTCTTGGCGTCGGAAATGCTCCTCGATCACTATCGGTCTCGATCACTCACACTCGTCGATCTCACAAATGCTACTCGCTCTCCCGTATTTGCTCTGAAAGTTCGGATTGCGAAAAGTGTGGAATGACCGAGTGTTGACCTATTTATAGAAGGGTATCCCGGGGATACGAAACGACGCATGTCCTCGCGCCAATCGGACCGACCACGTGTCCCCAGATCGACGGTCCAGATTGCGGCCGCCTGGCGAATTACCATTTTTGCCCTCCACGCTCCCGCTCCGGCCCGAAGACGCTCCCAACTCAGGGACGAATTACCTAACCACGGCAATAAATCCGCGGCGCGACCACAATACTCCTCGAGACAAGCGGAGATAGATCGACGACCATGATCTGTCCTCCTCGGATCAACACCGCGAAAAATCTCAGAACAACGGAAATTCGACGGCCACGTGTCAGGGGACCGAGGAGCCGCCCTTGCAGCTTGCCTCCTCGAGATTCCTTTTCACACAAGTATCTCTCCGCGAGATTCTTTGCTAGCAAAAAAGCGGCAGGAAGTCATTCCATTCCTTTTACACAAGTATCTCTCCGCGAGATACTTTGCTAGCAAAAACATGAATACATCTCTCCTCGAGATTCCTTTTCACACAAGTATCTCTCCGCGAGATTCTTTGCTAGCAAAAAGCGGCAGGAAGTCATTCCATTCCTTTTACACAAGTATCTCTCCGCGAGATACTTTGCTAGCAAAAACATGAATACATCTCTCCTCGAGATTCCTTCTACACAAGTATCTCTCCGCGAGATACTTCGCAAGCAAAAAGCGGCAGGAAGTCATTCCATTCCACTAAGGAATACTTACCCGGATCCGATCTTTTCCCAGCAAAAATACCTCTTTTCATAAGGTCCGAGCAACGTCTGCTCGCACCCTATAAAAAGGGGGGGGGAGGGAGAGATAGGAGGAGGGAAAGTTACCAAGGCGCGAATACGGAAATCTTTTTTCGCCCGCTACTAATCGAGGCTCTGCTCGACCTCTACTTCAACATAGTTCCTCAACTATCTTCTACAAAGATACTTGGAAACTAGGGGGACATATGTTAGGGTTGAAATATGTCCAGTCCGCATGTACAAACTGGAGCGGTCTAAGAGCGCGACAAAGCATCATAGGCCGTCCCTCAAGGGGCACAACCACACCCAAGTATGTCACTAAGGTGTGGATCGACCAACATAGGGTCCGACCATCACTGGGAGGACAACCCTCAAAATAAGCTCCTCTCAAGGACAAACCTGCCAGTGGGCTCGAGGAGCATCTCTCGAGCTCGAGGAGACCTTACGTCAAGGTAACGCTCCTTGACAGAAACTGAGCAGGACACTACGCGCATCACCCACGCACAAGGAAGGCACGAGGACCACAGAGCGACCAGCCATGGTTGCTCTCCTGGGCCAAGGCCCACGGACCTCCTTAATGGGCCTGGGCCGAGGAAGGCCTCAATCCTGGCCGTACACGTGGCGTGATCCTACATGACCTGAAGATGAAGGGTTGCAAGTATAAAAGGCCCTCATTTACTCTCCAACAGTAAGCATTAACTACGTCACCCGAGCACCACTCTCACTACTCTTACTAGGGAAGCCTCACAACTCCCTACTCGTAAAGTCGCCTCTCCGGTCTGATACCTTACAGACCGGGCAAGAGACACTAACCCCCCCCTCTAGTCTATTTCAGGTGCGAGGAAGCTACAAGAAGGCTCATTTCCTATCTCAGAGGGACACTACAAGAAGAAGAACTAGAAAGACTTAGAATAGTGACTCATTGCGAACTTAGAAAGAAGCACGAATTACCCTTCAACAGTCTCTATGCTAGATGAGACTAAAGTTTGGTTATCAAGTACCTTCTCGATGAAGGACTTGGGTGAAGCGAACTACATCCTAGGGATCAAGATCTATAGAGATAGATCCAAGAGGATGTTAGGATTGACACAATCCACCTACATCGACAAAATACTGAAGCGTTATAAGATGGACGACTCAAAGAGAGGCTTTCTCCCAGCTAGGCATGGGATTGTCTTATCAGTTAAGGATGGTCCTAAAACTGATGAAGAAAGAAAACCAATGAGTCGTGTGCCCTATGCTTCGGCAGTAGGGTCTATAATGTATGCAATGAATTGCACAAGGCCCGATGTGGCATATGCGCTTAGTGTCACTTGTCGACACCAACAGAATCCAGGAGTACCTCACTGGACTGCTGTAAAGAACATTCTTAAGTACCTTCGACGGACTAAGGAAATGTTCTTGGTGTTTGGTGGAAAACCAGAATTAAAGATGTCTGGTTATGTCAACGCTGGATTTGAATCAGATCCTGATGACTTTGAGTCACAGACAGGATACGTATTCAAATTGAACGGAGGAGCTATCTGTTGGAAGAGTTCTAAGCAAGCCATGATTGCTGACTCATCCACAGAAGTGATGAATGTGTATTTTACACTTTCATTCGAGTCTTTTTCACCCATTTTAGCTATCCTCTATGTTAATTTAGCTATGTTTTAATGCATTTTATTAGAATAGTGTCACGTTTCCCTTTAGATTTTATTTTACAGGTTTTGGTTGAAATTCGAGGATTTCGGGGCAATTATATTGAAGTTGACAAGGAATTGGTGTTCCAGAAGCCTATTTGGAGTATCTGAAGGTTTTCGGATAGGATTTGGAGTCTAGGGGCCGAATCTGGAGGTTAGAAGGCTACTAGAAGTCAGAAACCGAGTCCGAAAAGGGGAAGAAATCCAAAAACGCGTCGAAAACGCAGAATTCCGCGAAAAACACGCCGGGCGAACCGCCGCAGAGGTGGGGCGAACTGCCCCACACCGGTCGAACCGCCGGGTGTGTGGGGCGAACCGCCCCACAGTAATTCGAAGCCTATATATAGTTGTTCAGTTTTGTCCGAAAATCATATATTTCCAGACCTACTTTCTCACCTCTCTCTGTAGTTTTAGGTAGGGACTTCCCAGAGCCTGTTCTGGGGGTCCGTAGCTTAGGGGACTCTTTTTCATAGCAGTTTGGAGCTCGTAGGATCGCTATCATCCGGAGATTGACAACCTTCGGTAACTTAGTATCTTACAGTTTTATTCTACTTATTTTATTATATTCTTTCAACATGTTTTCTTCTATGATTTCTGTTGATTGCATGCCTATTATGAGTAGCTAAACTTATCGTTGGTGGTAGTATGTGAATTCTTAGCGAAGGGAGGATAATCATGCTAATGGCTATATCGCGCATTATACTCTCTGTCATTGCTTTATTTCGTTGATCAGGCACAACCTAAATTCTCGTATGTTGTATTAATTATTATGCACAATTGGACCCTCATCCACCTATTCGCGAGTTTATCTTCGTAGTGTTGAATAATTACGGAACACATTAGGACAATAGTGATTGACTTGTCAGACCAGTTATCTTCGTAGTGCTTAATAATTGCAACAGGACACTAGATTGATTCAAAGATCTCTATGCAAGACCGAGGAATTTATGCATGATTATCAACCCGTTATGTTAAGAAGGATCATACTATCACCAATCTCCATTATCTGCTAGAAAACCCTTTTGCTATCTGTCTGCTGTTTTATATTCTCTTGTTAAATAGATAAAGCTAGTTATAGTCCTGAGAGAACGACACTCGAGTCATTTTACTGATACACTACGGTTTTCGTTGTAGTTGTGGATTGCCTTTGGCTTAATTACAAATATTATTTGCTGAATTCGGAACCGAAAAATCCGCGTTCATCAAATTGGCGCCGTTGCCGGGGACTATACTCCTTTTTTCTGTTTAATTAGTTTATATTTTCAGCTTTCAATTCCTAATTCTATTAGTTTTAGTTTTCCTATTTAATCTATCTCTAATACTCCTTTCCTAGCTTGTCACAGATATTCAGGTCTTGTGATGGCTCGCCCACTCTCGAAATCATGGGTTCAACCCAACAAAGCACTGATGAGAGGTCCAGCTATTGTTCTTTCTGCTGCAACTCGAGATTTGGAAATCAAAAGTTGCATGTACCAGCAACTCCCGAGGTTCTATGGGTTGGCTAGGGAAGATGTTATGGGATACCTAAATGATATTGACGATTTTATCAACAATCTTCCAAGGTCCGGAGCAGGGATAACGGACGATGAGCTAAGGATGAAGGTTTTTGCTATGGGGCTTGGTGATAAAGCCAAGTCATGGTTAGGCTCTCTGGAATCCGGATCACTAGACACCTGGGACAAGGTGTATTCTGCTTTTATGGAGAAATACTTTCCTCACACATTGACTACCGCGCTTAAGGCGCAAATCACAGGATTGAAACAGGACTATAATGAGACCATCTACACCGCTTTCGAGAGGTTCAAGGATCTCATGCACAAGTGTCCACACCATGGTTTTGGGCTTCCTGATTGATGAAACGTTGTCAAGGTCAATCAAATAAATTTGTATTTAGCCAAAGGCAATCCACAACTACAACGAAAACCGTAGTGTAGTAGTAGAATGACTCGAGTGTCGTTCTCTCACGACTATAACTAGCTTTATCAAATCTAATTTAGAATATAAAAACAGCAGAGAGATATCAATAGGGGGTTTCTATTAGATAATGGAGATTGGTGATAGTATGGTCCTTCTTAGCATAATGGGTCGATAATCATGCATAAATTCCTCGGTCTTGCATAGAGATCTTTGAATCAATCTAGTGTCCTGTTGCAAGTATTAAGCACTACGAAGATAATCTGGTCTGACTAGTCAATCACGATTGTCCTAATGTGTTCCGTAATTATTCAACACTACGAAGATAATTTGTCTGATGGTCGACTAGTGTCCAATTGTGCATAATGATCAATACAACATACGAGAATTTTGGTTACAACTGATCAACGAAATAAAGCAATGACACGGAGTATAATGCGCGATATAGCCATTAGCATGATTATCTTCCCTCGCTAAGAATTCACATACTACCACCAATGATAAGTTTAGCTACTCATAATAAGCATGCAATCAACAGATATCATAGAAGAAAACATGTTGAAAGAATATAAAATAAGTAGAATAAAACTTGTAAGATACAAAGTTACCGAAGGTTGTCAATCTCCGGATGATTGCGGTCCTACGAGCTCCAAACTGCTATGAAAAAGTATTCCCTAAGCTACGGAACTCCCAGGACAGGCCCCTGGAAGTTCCTACCTAAAACTATAGAGAGAGGTGAGAAAGTAGGCTTGGAAAGATCTGATTTCGGAGAAAAACTGAGCTCTATATATAGGCCCCGAATTAACTGTGGGGCGGTTCGCCCCCCGGCTTTTTTGCGGAATTCCGCGTTTTTCGACGCGGATTTGGATTTCTTCACCTTTTCGGACTCGGTTTCAGACTTCTAATGGCCTTCTAACCTCCAGATTCGACCCCTAGACTCCAAATCCTATCCGGAAACCTTCAGATACTCCAAATAGGCTTCTGGAACACCAATTCCTTGTCAGCTTCAATATATTTGCCCAGAAATCCCCGAATTTCAACCAAAACCTGTAAAGTAAAATCTAAAGGGAAACGTGACACTATTCTAATAAAATGTACTAAAATATAGCTAAATTAACATAGAGGATAGCTAAATTAGGTGAAAAAGACTCGAATGAAAGTGTAAAATACACATTCATCAAACTCCCCAAACCGAACCTTTGCTTGTCCTCAAGCAACTAAGCTAGACTCTAATACAAAAAACATGCAAGACACAAAATGGAGTTTCATGCCAAATAAAATGAACTAATCTACTGAATCTACCAAATAACATATGAACAAAAACCATATAAATCAAAGCATAAATATAGGTTGAAGAATACCTCGATTGACTTATACACATCCACATAAGCCCTTATGTCAAGACAAGATAGTCTCTCGTAACATTCTTTACCTGGACCTAGTCAGTGACGACGTAATGATGCATGCTAAGATACGAATGGTTGCCCCGTGCCTATGAAACTGAGGACTTACTGCTGTTCCACCATGTTAAGACTTTTCCTCAAAAGAGGTCGAACCAGTACTGGCTCTCATCAAACGAAGGAGGGTTCCCTATAAAAGATAACACTCCCCTATTCTACCTATCTCTCAAGTAAAGTCTTAAGCTATTCACCACTTCCTGAATGGCAGGACGAGGGTGGTCTTGAACAGATGACTCTCAAGACAAAAAAGATAAAAAAATAAAAAACACGATTACGAACATCACAAAAATGGAAAAGACTCAACACTTTGCTAAACTGCTATTTGGCTTCCTCTTTTTTTTTTACCCTTCTTTGCTTTTTTGGGGTCTTTTTCACTTTTTTTCTTTCCAGATTCTTTTTTTCTTTTTCTCTTTTTTTCTTTTTCTCTTTTTTTCTAGAAGTTTTCTTTTTTTTCGATTTTTTTTTTAGCCAGCAGTAGCATAACAAAGAGAAACAAAAAATGACTCACACGACTTCCCCAAACCTATTCGAAAGAATAGGTTGGAATACAAAATTTACGGAAAAAGGAAAATTAAACTAACGATACGAAAATGAAAAACAGAAACAAGTCTACGATGGTGTAACCCCCTCCCCAAACCTATTCGGAAGAATAGGTTATAAACAAAGGATCACACAACCTCACACTACCTCCTTCCTAGGCATTTAGCAATCTCAAAGCATGGTGAAGACTTGTTGCCTCTTAGGTACATAATTACTCGGGAAAACAACCATACGACCCTAACATGCATCATCCTACTATAAAGGCCTTCGTGAACCGCAGTAGAGAAAACACCACTAAGTGATGTCGAGACTACCTAGCTCAACTAAGTGCAATACATAAATGTGACAAGCCAAACGAGGAAAAACCTCAAACAAATTCATAGAGATGAAGCATACGATTAATGGCATAGCTAGTTGATCTACCCAATAAAAAAGTTCAAAAAATTCGGCAATAAACTCCATATAAAACATGCAAGACTATCCTAGGATGAATGTAGTGAAATGCAACATAAAAAACCTAAGAAAGCAGTAAACGTGCAAATGCAAAAAATTTCACGAGTTTTTCATAAGCAAGATAAGTATAGAGATAACGAGCGATAACCTCCTCCCCAAACCTGAACGTCGTCGCTCGTCCCGAACGCCGAAAGTGGATCCAAGGTGAGAGCTAATGCTTGTATAAGTTACCTATAATACTCAATCAAACTCGTGAGAAAACAAAACACACTAACCTTTAGAGGAGGCGGTAAGGGTAAGCTCAAGGTGATCAACCTCCCTTTGGTCACTAGTTATATCGAAGTACGGCTTCACTCGCTGGCCATTCACCTTGAAGGTATTGCCCGTCTTTGGATCGAAGAGTTTAACAGCTCCATGGGGAGCAACTTCGATAATTTCGTACGGTCCATCCCAACGAGTACGAAGCTTTCCAGGAAATAGTCGAAGGCGAGAATTAAATACCAAAGCTTTTTGTCCAGGAATCAATTCCTTATGTACTATACCACGATCATGATATTTCTTAGTACGTTCCTTGTAAATCTTGGCATTTTCATAAGAACCTAGTCGTAATTCATCAAGCTCATCTAGTTGCAACAATCGTTCCTCGCCAGCTTTTCCCATATCAAGGTTGAGTGCTTTAATAGCCCAATATGCCTTGTGTTCTAGTTCTACGGGAAGGTGACACGCTTTCCCATACACAAGCATGTACGGAGTGGTCCCAATCACCGTCTTGTAGCTAGTCCTGTATGCCCAAAGTGCATCATTCAATTTTCCTGCCCAATCCTTCCTACTAGGCTTCACTACTCGCTCCAGGATCTTCTTGATTTGACGGTTGCTGACTTCGACTTGCCCCGATGTCTGTGGGTGATAAGGTGTAGCGACACTATGGTGGACACTGTATCTCTTAAGAAGGGAGGCAAACGTTCTATTGACGAAGTGTGACCCTCCATCGTTGATGATTGTCCTAGGACACCCAAATCTCGAGAAGATTACTTCCTTCAAGAACTTCATAACCACTACGCCGTCATTTGTTTTTGTAGGAATTGCCTCTACCCATTTAGTCACATAGTCCACTGCAACAAGAATGTATTCATAGCCTCCACTGTTAATGGTCCCATAAAATCAATGCCCCATACATCGAAGGTTCTACCACTAGATTCACTTGAAGGGGCATTTCATCCTTCTTGCCGATACCACCACCTCGTTGACATGGGTCAAAATTCTTCACAAAACTTCGAGCATCTTTGTATATTGTTGGCCAGAAAAATCCTTCCTGTAGTACCTTGCGTGCTGTCTTCAATCCACTGTAGTGCCCCCCACAGTTAAGCTCATGGCAATGGCTCAGTACACTTTGCTGCTCTTCTTGTGGCACGCATCTCCTTAGAATCCCATCAGCTCCTTCCTTGAATAGATGCGGATCATCCCATATGTAAGTTCTGCATTGCTTAGCAAGAGCTCTCTTGTCCGAGGCTGAAAAGTTAGTGGGGCAAATATTCATAGCCAAATAGTTTACAATATCCGCATACCATGGCTCTTCATTAGCCTTCATTAGGTGCTCATCGGGGAGGTCTTCATTGATGGGTATCGGATCAATAGGAATATTAGGTATTCTAGATAAATGATCTGCTACTAAATTCTCCCTACCAGCTCTATCCACTATGGTCAAATCAAAGTCCTGCAGCAAAAGGACCCAACGGATTAATCTAGGCTTAGAATCTTGCTTAGCTATCAAATGTCTCAAGGCAGCATGATCAGTATGGACATTTACAGGATGTCCAATTAAGTAAGACCTAAACTTTTGTAAAGCAAAGACAACAGCTAAAAACTCCTTTTCAGTAGTTGTATAATTAACCTGTGCGGAGTCTAGAGTCTTACTAACATAATAAATCACACGATACTGCTTATCAACTTTTTGGCATAAAACAGCACCCATAGCAAAATTCGAAGCATCACACATAATTTCGAAAGGAAGATTCCAGTCAGGCGGCACAACAATGGGAGCGGAAACAAGCTTTTCCTTAAGGGTATTAAAAGCAACTAAGCATTCATTAGAGAAATGGAAAACCACATCTTTAGCAAGCAAGCTACTTAGAGGTTTAGCAATTTTCGAAAAATCTTTAATAAACCTCCTGTGAAAACCTACATGGCCAAGAAAAGATTGCAATTCTTTCACGCAAGTAGGTGGGGGAAGTTTTTCAATGATTTCTATCTTAGCCTTGTCTACCTCAATACCTCTTTCAAAAACTACATGTCCTAGAACAATGCCTTCTCTAACCATATAATGACTCTTCTCCCAGCTTAAGGTCAAGTTGCATTCAATGCACCTTTTCAAAACTAGATCTAATCTTTGCAAGCATTCATCAAATGAATCACCAAAAAGGGAAAAATCATCCATAAAAACTTCAACAAATTTAGTTACCATGTCAGAGAAAACAGAAAGCATGCACCTTTGAAAAGTGGCGGGAGCATTGCATAGTCCAAATGGAATCCTCCTATAGGCAAATGTTCCGAATGGGCAAGTGAATGTCGTCTTCTCCTGATTCTCCGGTGCAATCGGAATCTGGTAGAAACCTGATAAACCATCAAGAAAACAATAGAACTTCCGCCCCGCAAGGCGGTTTAGCATGTCATCTATAAATGGTAAAGGGAAGTGATCTTTTTTAGTGGCGACATTTAATCTTCTGTAGTAAATGCACATCCGCCATCCAGTGGTTTTCCTAACCGTTACCAATTCTCCCTTCTCATTCTCTTCCACCGTGACTCCCGATTTCTTAGGAACTACATGTACCGGGCTCACCCATCGACTATCTGGAATGGGGTAAATCATATCAGCATCTAACAACTTGATCACTTCCTTTTTTACCACCTCTTGCATTGCTGGATTTATCCTTCGCTGAGGTTGCCTAACAGGTTTGGCATCTTGTTCTAGAGTGATGTTGTGCACGCATCTTGTAGGGCTAATTTCTTTGATATCGCTGATCCCCCATCCTATAGCTGCGGAATTTTCCTTCAATACTTCAATCAGCTTACTTTCTTCATTGTCTGAGAGATGTGAGGAGACAATCACAGGCTTTTTCTGATCTTCTCCTAAATACACATACTTGAGGTGCGCAGGAAGCGGCTTCAATTCTAAGCTGCGTTCTTCAGGAAACCCACTTTCTTCTTCTTCTTCATCCAAAGGTTCAAGTACCTCTTCTCCTCCGGGAATTTCTGGGTTGCTATCCATTATTTCCACTAGTTCCCTTGCTTCTTTGGTCATGTAGCACGCCTCAGCTTGCATTGTTAGTGCTTCCTCAAGTGGTTCGCGGTCGCCATGGCTATGATGAAATTCTGGAATTGCGGATTCGTACCAATCGACAAATTTTAATTCCTCCGCTACTTCCATGTCTCTGACGCTGCATCCTACCAACTCAATCTTTTCGCCCATTACCTCCATAGTTATTTTCTTGCCCTTATGTTCTAGGCATGTGTTGGTAGTTGTCATGAATGGTCTCCCCAGTAGTACTATGTGCTCACGGATATGGCTCTTTCCCTCGTCCGCGGATTTCATTACTATAAAATCAGCTGGGATTATCAATTTGTCCACTTTCACAAGGATGTCTTCTATTATCCCGACTGGCCTCTTCACACTTTGGTCCGCCATTTGGACCACCATATCAGTTGGTGTCAATTCTCCGAGTTCCAGGGCCTTGTATACCGGATACGTCATTAAATTAATGCTAGCTCCTAAGTCAAGCATTGCCTGCGTAGTTCGTCCATTCCCTAAGGCTATGTTGATGATGAAGCTGCCAGGATCCTTTTTCTTCATCGGCAATCCGGCAATCGAGTTGACCGTTTCAACCCCATTCACTTCCTTTCCTGAAGTAATCCTTTTGTTCTTGATCTCACGAAAGAATTTCGTATAAGCTGGAATATTCTGGATTAACTCTAAGAGTGGCACATTGACCTCCACCTTCGACAGTCTTTGGAACAGGGGTGAATCTTGAATATCCTTCTTGACTGGTTTGATCCGACTCGGGTATGGCACATGTGGCTTCGGAGGCACATATGGATTGGAAGATTTGTGGAGTCCTCCTGACATACTAGTTCCTACCTCGGCTTCATCATCATCTATGTCTATCACAGATGGTCTTGGTTCATCATTCTCTTCCGGAACTTCTTGAGGTTCTTCTGGACTTCCGCCAACCTCTTGTTCTGTGCTTGCCTCTCTATTATCGACCTCAGTAGATTCCGTCCGCTTAGGACGTACAAAGTTAGGAATTTTGGTCATCTTGCCTCCTCGGAGCAGTAGATTCACCTCTTCGTACTCATTCTCCTCGGTAGCAACAGCTGGAGGCTGCTCGGGATCAGCTTCGGTTATCTCTTCGGCAGGACTAGGATTGTCCTGTTCCTTGGAGTCGGGAGGTGATTCGCTCTTCACTTCGGGTGGTTTGCTCACTACTTCCTGTGGGGTATCCTCGATGAACCCCTTTGCGGGAACTTTTGCTATCTCCTCTTCATAGGATCTGATGAAGCTTATTGGATTCAGATCCCCTCCCTCTTCGAACCTTGGTATCCTTCTCACTATGGTGCTTGTTACCTCGTACCCCGATAACTCTTCTTCCAAGTATATAGCTGACCCCCTCCTGACTTGCGAGAACGTCGGTGTCAAGCGGGCTTTTAAGGTCGTCATACCTAGAAATCTGTATCAGGAGTAACTCAAAACTAAAAATTAGCCTCGTTAGAAATTTCGAAAATCGAGAAAATTTCTGGATATCGAATACTACTAAAGCTAGGAAAGGTGATTAGAAACAGACTAGGAAAGCAGTATCAGAGAGTGATCAAAAAGAAAAACAAAAACTAATAGAATTAGAAATCTAAAGCTGTAAATATAAACAAATTAAACAGAAAAAAGGAGTATAGTCCCCGGCAACGGCGCCAATTTGATGAAACGTTGTCAAGGTCAATCAAATAAATTTGTAATTAGCCAAAGGCAATCCACAACTACAACGAAAACCGTAGTGTAGTAGCAGAATGACTCGAGTGTCGTTCTCTCAGGACTATAACTAGCTTTATCAAATCTAATTTAGAATATAAAAACAGCAAACAGATAGCAGAGGGGGTTTCTAGCAGATAATGGAGATTGGTGATAGTATGGTCCTTCTTAGCATAATGGGTCGATAATCATGAATAAATTCCTCGGTCTTGCATAGAGATCTTTGAATCAATCTAGTGTCCTGTTGCAAGTATTAAGCACTACGAAGATAATCTGATCTGACTAGTCAATCACGGTTGTCCTAATGTGTTCCGTAATTATTCAACACTACGAAGATAATTGGTCTGATGGTCGACTAGTGTCCAATTATGCATAATGATCAATACAACATACGAGAATTTTGGTTACAACTGATCAACGAAATAAAGCAATGACACGGAGTATAATGCGCGATATACCCATTAGCATGATTATCTTCCCTCGCTAAGAATTCACATACTACCACCAATGATAAGTTTAGCTACTCATATTATGCATGCAATCAACAAAAATCATAGAAGAAAACATATTGAAAGATAAATAAAATAAGTAGAATAAACTGTAAGATACAAAGTTACCGAAGGTTGTCAATCTCCGGATAATTGCGATCCTACGAGCTCCAAACTGCTATGAAAAAGTATCCCCTAAGCTATGGAACTCCCAGGACAGGCCCCGGGAAGTTCCTACCTAAAACTATAGAGAGAGGTGAGAAAGTAGGCTTGGAAAGATATGATTTTCGGAGAAAAACTGAGCTCTATATATAGGCCCCGAATTAACTGTGGGGCGGTTCGCCCCCCGGCTTTTTCGCGGAATTCCGCGTTTTTCGACACGGATTTGGATTTCTTCACCTTTTCGGACTCGGTTTCAGACTTCTAATGGCCTTCTAACTTCCAGATTCGACCCCTAGACTCCAAATCCTATCCGGAAACCTTCATATACTCCAAATAGGCTTCTGGAACACCAATTCCTTGTCAGCTTCAATATATTTGCCCAGAAATCCCCGAATTTCAACCAAAACCTGTAAAATAAAATCTAAAGGGAAACGTGACACTATTCTAATAAAATGTACTAAAATATAGCTAAATTAACATAGAGGATAGCTAAAATAGGTGAAAAAGACTCGAATGAAAGTGTAAATCACACATTCATCAGAGTACGCTTTCACAATTTTGTATGGTCCCTCCCATTTGCGATGCACCTTTCCAACATTCTCCAGTATTTCCGCCTTCCTTAGAACTAACTGGTCTGACATAAGTGCTAAGTATTCGAGTGCGACTTTTCGAGTGTTGAATAATTACGGAACACATTACGACAATCGTGATTGACTAGTCTGACCAGATTATCTTCGTAGTGCTTAATACTTGCAACAGGACACTAGATTGATTCAAAAATCTCTATGCAAGACCGAG
This sequence comes from Plantago ovata, assembly GCA_028274465.1. Taxonomy (NCBI): domain Eukaryota; kingdom Viridiplantae; phylum Streptophyta; class Magnoliopsida; order Lamiales; family Plantaginaceae; genus Plantago; species Plantago ovata. The sequence goes on along the minus strand of CM051455.1, from coordinate 105,594,830 downwards.
GAATTTATGCATGATTATCGACCCATTATGCTAAGAAGGACCATACTATCACCAATCTCCATTATCTGCTAGAAACCCCTTTGCTATCTGTTTGTTGTTTTATATTCTATATTAGATTAGATAAAGCTAGTTATAGTCCTGAGAGAACGACACTCGAGTCATTCTACTACTAAACTACGGTTTTCGTTGTAGTTGTGGATTGCCTTTGGCTAAATAACAAATTTATTTGATTGACCTTGACAACGTTCATCAAATTGGCGCCGCTGCCGGGGACTATACTCCTTTTTTCTGTTTAATATGTTCATATTTACAGCTTTAGATTCCTAATTCTATTAGTTTTAGTTTTTCTTTTAATGTCTCTCTGATACTGCTTTCCTAGTCTATTTCTAATCACCTTTCCTAGTCTGTTTCAGATTGTGTATGCCGCATACACGTTCTGCAGGAACACCGCTTGCTGATTAAATTGCTGAGATCGACAGAGTCTACCACCAAAGAAGGCGACTACTTGAAAGGCGCGCACTAGAGGAAATAGAGGAAATTGATTTCTATGAATCTCTACTTAGTCTCTTCAAGGAAATCGACGGAATGGCAGAAGCTAGACCACTGAAGGCATGGGTTCAACCCACCAAGGATCGTATGAGGGGACCGGCGATTGTTCTTTCGCCTGCAACCCGAGATCTGGAGATCAAGAACCACACATTCCAACAACTTCCGAGGTTCTATGGCTTATCAAGGAAAGATGTGATGGGGTACTTGAACGATATCGATGATTTCGTCAACCAACTCCAACGACCCGGAGCTGACATAACAACGGATGAGTTGAGGATGAAGGTTTTTGCTATGGAACTTGGCAACAGAGCCAAGTCATGGCTGAGTTCTCTACCAGCCGGCTCGCTGGACACCTGGGAAAAGGTTTTTTCAGCTTTCATGGAGAAATACTTCCCACACACTCTGACTACCGCGCTTAAGGCGCAAATCACGTGATTCAAGCAGGACTATGATGAGACCATCTACACCGCGTTCGAGAGGTTCCAAGATCTCACGAACAAGTGCCCTCACCATGGTTTTGAACTTTCTGACTTAGTTCAACACTTCTACAATGGACTAACCTTCGAGAATCAACAAGTGGTGGATTTCCAATGCCGAGGCAATATTTGGGAGGAAACCGCAGAAGCCGTCTGGGCTGTTTTCGAAAGGCTTGCTAAGGGTTCGCAGTTCAAAGACCCAAGAGCAATGGTTAGGAGACGTGGACCTGAAGCTCCACCGACTCAATAAGCCCCTATGTACAGGGGGAATGGGGATCAATTCGAGTGATTTACCAACGAATTGAAGCAAGTCCTCAAGAGCGCCACTGGAACAACTGTTTCGAACGAGGTATGCCGAATATGCAAGAACTATGGGCATGGGGCTCATATGTGTAGATCAGAGCTGGCATACGATGATGGCAACTGGGCTCGAGGAGGCGAAGAAGAAGCCTTCGCTACGGAGTTTGGTACTCAAGAAGTTAGCTACGGACAAGACGGTAGGAATCCTCGAGGGGGATTCTGGAGAATAGGATACCGCAACAATCAAGGATATGCACCGGCTAACCAAAATTATGGACCTAACCAAGACCGTAGTAGGCTGAACTATGGTAATGATCACTGCGAAAACCCCGCTCCGAAAGAGCCACCGAAGTCGAAGTCGGCTCTACTGATGGAGAACTTGCAGAAGATGGTTGATCACACACAAAGTTTTCTCAAACGTTATGAAGAAGACTCTGAGAAGACTAGGGCAAGGCTTGATAGGTTGGAAGAAAGCACTAGGCTTGCCCATCAAAAGATGCAAGAGTTGATCGACCGAGGAGCAAGTAGGGAGCAAGGCAAACTGCCCAGCAACACTGAGAAGTCATTGTCCATTAACTTAGTGGGTGATCTACCTGTTGAAATCACCATCAAGAAGGTTGCTAAGTGTGAGAGTTGCAAGAGGGAACTGCCCCCACAAACCGAAGAAGAAGAAAAGGACCTTGGTACTAACAAGAGTGAAGAGGAGTAAGAGGATCCAGAGCCACTCCCTCAAAGCTTCGATGTTAAGGTCGGGATTGGGGAGCTTGAAGATGTCCGAGCCACACTAGACACAGGATCCTACTCTAATGTGCTCCCTTTGAATGTTTTTGAGAAGAGTAACCTTGGAGAACTAACTGTGCATAAGGCCATTGTGCAACTGGCGGATGGATCCCTTGTGAAACCCGAAGGCGTTGTGAAGAATGTATTAGTCAAAACGGTGAAGCCTCAGTCTACACCGATTTTGTAATTATGCCAGCATCAGCACCAGGAACGGTGGATGTCATACTCTTAGGACGAACATTCTTGACTAAGCTACGCTCCGTAATGGACATCTACCAAAGGACTTGCACTATCGAAGTGGATGGCAAGCAACATGTGTTGCAAGCCATATCTGATTCACCTGATCCACCCGATACTTCTAACACTATTCATTACAGTGGTCTTAACGTCTATGTTCACTCTTATTCACAGGATCAAAGCACGGGAAGGAGACTCATGAAGGGGAAGTCTAGTACCCTCAGAAGGAAAAGATAGGCGAGGACAGGAGTCGAGTCAGAGACTTTAAACAATGGCGCTATCCGGGAGGCAACCCAGGTTTTTATCGCTTTCTTTACCGCTTTATTGCATGCATTCATACTTGAACAATTTGCTTTTCTTATGTGAATTTGTTCAGTTCTGTGTCGTATGTGCTTATGTTGTGTTCGAGTGCGACTTTTCGAGTGATTTTTGAGGAAAATGATTTTTCGGGGACTAAAAACTTTTTCAGGGACTAAAAACCGCATTTTTATTTCAAAAAACGTTCGTCTCCCATCTAAAAGTTGGGGGCGAATCGCCCCACGACCAGAGCGCGCGCGCGCGCTCTGGGCGTGCGGGGCGGTTCGCCCCGCGCGCGGGGCGGTCCGCCCCAGGTGTGGGGCGAACCGCCCCACACCACCAGATTTCTAAAAAACGGGGGTTTCTTCCCCAAACCCCCATTTTCCTCCATTTTCATCTTCCAAACTCCAAAATTTCCTCCATATTCAAATTAACTTCAAATCTTCATAATTTCTTCATCTCTCCATCATTTTGTGTGTTCTTTAGCTTCATTCGAATCCCGTTACGAGCTCTATCATTCTATCCGAACAAATTTCTTCCTAGCTCATTCAATTTCCGGATTTGAGGTATTATCACATGAACCCTAATTTTTACAATTTGGGGATTTTTTGATTTATGCTTCAATTAGGCTTGTTTGATGTATGGGTTGATGATATATGTGATTAGAATCGTATTTCATTGTCAATTACATGTTCAATTAAGCTTGGTTTGATGATTTGAGATTTTTGCTAATTGGATGATATATGTCTTGTTAGGAAATATCTCTCTTACTTCCATTCCATGTTTAAACATGTGTTTATTGATATGAAATTGATGGATGTATTGGTAGAATGCATGATTGATGTGATTGAGGATTTATGCTAGATTTTGATTTTTATGGTATGGTTTGGACCTTGTTATTCAAGGCATTTGTTGTTAGTAAGAGCATAATGTGATATGTTATTGTAGTAGTTACATTGATATGTTGCGTAATGAATTAGCTAGACTAGGCTTTGGGTTTTTGAGGCGTTGGAATTTTGAGAATTTTACTCGTTTGTTCACTCGTATATTTACATATGCATAGGTCTGTTTTGCATTGTACAAGATACTAATTGCTGTTTGTAGGAATCATGGCACCAAGGACAAGGAGAGCCGGCTCTAGCAAAAAGGGGAAGGGAGTGGCATCTAGTTCCCAACCATCTCACGATTTGTACGAGTTGTCTGCCGCTGCGATAGAGGTGCGGCAAAGGCTAGAGGCGGAAATAGCTGACGGAGGGAGGTTGATCATCCCAGATAGGAGGATTGACATTCCTGAGTCCGCGGCGGATAGAACGGGATATAGGACGCTGTCACGTTTGGGGTCACAAAGGAATTGGGCATGGTACAGTTCCAACAGGTTCAAAGGGTACGACGAGAGCCTCCTCCGAGATTTCTACACTGGATACACAGATCTCGACGAGAAGAATGGGGTGCTAGTCCGAGGCCTGATTATACCATGGGACCCAGAGCACATTTCTTCCTTCATCCATTTCGGGAACCTGGAATTCACAGAGAGCGACCACGCCTACTCGTATTCGAGGATCACTAGGGGGATAGGGAGACACATCACCGAAGTGATCTGCAATAGGGAATGCCAATATCCGGAAGTTGGGGAAGCACCTAGACGGATCAGTTATAGAGATCTTAGCATCGAAGCTAAGGTGATGATGAAATTTTGCATCTACGACTTGATCCCGAGGAAGAATGACACATGGATTCAGCCCTATTACGCCGAGCTCCTCTACTGTCTCATAGACGGACATCAGATTGACATTGGGCACATTATGTACGAGGAGTACGATCGCCACTGGGAAAAGAAGAGGAAGCCTTTCATCTTCCCGAGCTTCATCACAGCCTACTGCATATATCATGGGGTCGATGATATTGAGGAGGGGGATTGCGAGGTCGCTGCCCTTTCACCCTCGACCATTGAGGTACAGCTCAACAGGTATCAGTTGAGGAACCCCACAGCAACCGCTGCTGATGTAGGAGCACCATTCTAGCCAAATGATTCCGATCATGAGGATGATATGGAGGTCGATGTTGGCGAAGCCCCTATCCCAGATATCCCTTTTGTCCATCATGCACCGCATGCACCAGCTGGAGCACCACAGGGGTCTGGAGGATTTGACTTCTCCGAATTCCGTACCTACCTTGACAGCCGATTCGACAGAATTGATGCCAACAACGCGGCCATGCGACAGGACATCGACAGGCACATTGTCCAGCACAACCGCGATTGGGAGATATTCGAGGAGCATCGCCGAGAGGATAGGCAGCACATGTGGGAGCAGCAACAGCTCATCCAGCAACAGCAGGAAGCTCTACGACAGTCCAATGAGCTCATGAATGACATGTGGAGTGACTTTTATGGGGACTACCATCCCGATGATTAGTCCTTCCACATGTCCACTCTCAGTCGACCGAGGCCAAACCTTTCGGTAACATCTAGTATCACTTCTTATTACTCATTCTCTTTTGCTAGGGGCTAGCTTAAGAATCGTAAGGGGGATGGGATGTGAACCATGATGTTAAGTATTGTTTGGCTTTGTGTCGATTAGTATCTTGTCCTTAGTCTGCATTTGCATTTGCACGTTTACTGCTTTCTTAGATTTTTAGGTTGCATTTCACTACATTCATCCTAGGATAGTCTTGCATGTTTTATATGGAGTTTATTGCCGAATTTTTTGAATTTTTTTATTGGGTAGATCAGCTAGCTATGCCATTAATCGTATGCTTCATCTCTTAGTGGTGCTTTCTCTACTGCGGTTCACGAAGGCCTTTATAATAGGATGATGCATGTTAGGGTCTTATGGTTGTTTTCCCGGGTAATTATGTACCTAAGAGGCAACAAGTCTTCACCATGCTTTGAGATTGCTAAATGCCTAGGAAGGAGGTAGTGTGAGGTTGTGTGATCCTTTGTTTATAACCTATTCTTCCGAATAGGTTTGGGAGGGGGTTACTCCGTCATTAGACTTATTTCTGTTTTTCACTTTCGTATCGTGAGTTTATTTTTCTTTCTTTTCGTAAATTTTGTACTCCAACCTATTCTTTCGAATAGGTTTGGGGAAGTCGTGTGAGTCTTTTTGTTTCTCTCTTTATGCTACTGCTGGCTAGAAAAAATCGAAAAAAAAAAAGAAAGAAAATTTCCAGGAAAAAAAAAAGAAAAGAAAAAAAAAAGAAAAAAAAGACCCCAAAAAAGCAAAGAAGGGTCCAAAAAAGAAAGCCAAATAGCAGTTTAGGAAAGTTCGAGTTCTTTCCATTTTTTCGTAATCTTGTTGTAATTCTTATTTTTATCTTTTTGTCTTGAGTGTCATCTGTTCTAGACCACCCTCGTCCTGTCATTCAGGAAGTGCTGAATAGCTTAAGACTTTACATGAGAGATGGGTAGAATAGGGGAGTGTTATCTTTTATAGGGAACCCTCCTTCGTTTGATGAGAGCCAGTACTGGTTCGACCTCTTTTGAGGAAAAGTCTTAACATGGTGGAACAGCAGTAAGTCCTCAGTTTCATAGGCACGGGGCAACCATTCGTATCTTAGCATGCATCATTATGTCGTCACTGACTAGGTCCAGGTAGAGAATGTTACGAGAGACTATCTTGTCTTGACATAAGTGCTTATGTGGATGTGTATGAGTCAATCGAGGTATTCTTCAACCTATATTCATGCTTCGATTCATATGGTTTTTGTTCATATGTTATTTGGTAGATTCAGTAGATTAGTTCATTTTATTTGGCATGAAACTCCATTTTGTGTCTTGAATGTTTTTTGTATTAGAGTCTAGCTTAGTTGCTTGAGGACAAGCAAAGGTTGGGTTTTGGGAGTTTGATGAATGTGTATTTTACACTTTCATTCGAGTCTTTTTCACCTATTTTAGCTATCCTCTATGTTAATTTAGCTATATTTTAGTACATTTTATTAGAATAGTGTCACGTTTCCCTTTAGATTTTATCTTACAGGTTTTGGTTGAAACTCGGGGATTTCTGGGCAAATATATTGAAGCTGACAAGGAATTGGTGTTCCAGAAGCCTATTTGGAGTATCTGAAGGTTTCCGGATAGGATTTGGAGTCTAGGGGTGGAATATGGAGGTTAGAAGGCCATTAGAAGTCTGAAACCGAGTCCGAAAAGGTGAAGAAATCCAAATCCACGTCGAAAAACGCGGAATTCCGCGAAAAAGCCTCGGGTGAACAGCCCCAGCCTCGGGCGAACCGCCCCACAGTTTATTCGGGGCCTATATATAGTGCTCAGTTTTTCTCCGAAAATCATATATTTCCAAGCCTACTTTCTCACCTCTCTTTATAGTTTTAGGTAGGAACTTCCCGGGGCCTGTCCTGGGAGTTCCGTAGCTTAGGGGATACTTTTTCATAGCAGTTTGGAGCTCGTAGGACCGCAATCATCCGGAGATTGACAACCTTCGGTAACTTTGTATCTTACAAGTTTCATTCTACTTATTTTATATTCTTTCAACATGTTTCTTCTATGATATCTGTTGATTGCATGCCTATTATGAGTAGCTAAACTTATCATTGGTGGTAGTATGTGAATTCTTAGCGAGGGAAGATAATCATGCTAATGGCTATATCGCGCATTATACTCCGTGTCATTGCTTTATTTCGTTGATCAGTTGTAACCAAAATTCTCGTATGTTGTATTGATCATTATGCACAATTGGACACTAGTCGACCATCAGACCAATGATCTTCGTAGTGTTGAATAATTCCGGAACACATTAGGACAATCGTGATTGACTAGTCAGACCAGATTATCTTCGTACTGCTTAATACTTGCAACAGGACACTAGATTGATTCAAAGATCTCTATGCAAGACCGAGGAATTTATGCATGATTATCGACCCATTATGCTAAGAAGGACCATACTATCACCAATCTTCATTATCTACTAGAAACCCCCTATTGCTATCTGTCTGCTGTTTTTATATTCTAAATTAGATATGATAAAGCTAGTTATAGTCCTGAGAGAACGACACTCGAGTCATTCTACTACTACACTATGGTTTTCGTTGCCGTTGTGTTTGATGAATGTGTATTTTACACTTTCATTCGAGTCTTTTTCACCTATTTTAGCTATCCTCTATGTTAATTTAGCTATATTTTAGTACATTTTATTAGAATAGTGTCACGTTTCCCTTTAGATTTTTTTTTACAGGTTTTGGTTGAAACTCGGGGATTTCTGGGCAAATATATTGAAGCTGACAAGGAATTGGTGTTCCAGAAGCCTATTTGGAGTATCTGAAGGTTTCCGGATAGGATTTGGAGTCTAGGGGTCGAATCTGGAGGTTAGAAGCCCATTAGAAGTCTGAAATCGAGTCCGAAAAGGTGAAGAAATCCAAATCCGCGTCGAAAAATGCAGAATTCCGTGAAAAAGCCGGGGGGCGAACCGCCCCAGCCTCGGGCGAACCGCCCCAATGTTTATTCGGGGCCTATATATAGTGCTCAGTTTTTCTCCGAAAATCATATCTTTCCAAGCCTACTTTCTCACCTCTCTCTATAGTTTTAAGTAGGAACATTCCGGGGCCTGTCCTGGGAGTTCCATAGCTTAGGGGATACTTTTTCATAGCAGTTTGGAGCTCGTAGGACCGCAATCATCCGGAGATTGACAACCTTCGGTAACTTTGTATCTTACAAGTTTTATTCTACTTATTTTATATTCTTTCAACATGTTTTCTTCTATGATATCTGTTGATTGCATACCTATTATGAGTAGCTAAACTTATCATTGGTGGTAGTATGTGAATTCTTAGCGAGGGAAGATAATCATGCTAATGGCTATATCGCGCATTATACTCCGTGTCATTGCTTTATTTCGTTGATCAGTTGTAACCAAAATTCTCGTATGTTGTATTGATCATTATGCACAATTGGACACTAGTCGACCGTCAGACCAATTATCTTCGTAGTGTTGAATAATTACGGAACACATTAGGACAATCGTGATTGACTAGTCAGACCAGATTATCTTCGTAGTGCTTAATACTTGCAACAGGACACTAGATTGATTCAAAGATCTCTATGCAAGACCGAGGAATTTATGCATGATTATCGACCCATTATGCTAAGAAGGACCATACTATCACCAATCTCCATTATCTGCTAGAAACCCCCTATTGCAATCTGTCTGCTGTTTTTATATTCTAAATTAGATTTGATAAAGCTAGTTATAGTCCTGAGAGAACGACACTCGAGTCATTCTACTACTACACTACGGTTTTCGTTGTAGTTGTGGTTTGCCTTTGGCTAAATACAAATTTATTTGATTGACCTTGACAACGACACTCGAGTCATTCTACTGAAGCTTGTATATGATGAAACGTTGTCAAGGTCAATCAAATAAATTTGTATTTAGCCAAAGACAAACCACAACTACAACGAAAACCGTAGTGTAGTAGTAGAATGACTCGAGTGTCGTTCTCTCAAGACTATAACTAGCTTTATCAAATCTAATTTAGAATATAAAAACAGCAGAGAGATAGCAATAGGGGGTTTCTAGCAGATAATGGAGATTGGTGATAGTATGGTCCTTCTTAGCATAATGGGTCGATAATCATGCATAAATTCCTCGGTCTTGCATAGAGATCTTTGAATCAATCTAGTGTCCTGTTGCAAGTATTAAGCACTACGAAGATAATCTGGTCTGACTAGTCAATCACGATTGTCCTAATGTGTTCCGTAATTATTCAACACTACGAAGATAATTGGTCTGATGGTCGACTAGTGTCCAACTGTGCATAATGATCAATACAAAAATGGAAAAGACTCAACACTTTGCTAAACTGCTATTTGGCTTTCTGTTTTGGACCCTTCTTTGCTTTTTTGGGGTCTTTTCTTTTTTTTTTCTTTTTTTTCTTTCCAGATTCTTTTTCTTTCTCTTTTTTTTTTCTTTTTTCCGGAATTTTCCCTTTTTTTTCTTCGATTTTTTTCTAGCCAGTAGTAGCATAACAAAGAGAGAAACAAAAAGACTCACACGACTTCCCCAAACCTATTCGAAAGAATAGGTTGGAGTAAAAAATTTACGGAAAAAGGAAAAATAAACTCACGATACGAAAATGAAAAACAGAAACAAGTCTACGATGGTGTAACCCCCTCCCCAAACCTATTCGGAAGAATAGGTTATAAACAAAGGATCACACAACCTCACACTACCTCCTTCCTAGGCATTTAGCAATCCCAAAGCATGGTGAAGACTTGTTGCCTCTTAGGTACATAATTACTCGGGAAAACAACCATAAGACTCTAACATGCATCATCCTATTATAAAGGCCTTCGTGAACCGCAGTAGAGAAAACACCACTAAGTGATGTCGAGACTACCTAGCTCAACTAAGTGCAATACATAAATGTGACAAGCCAAGCGAGAAAAACCTCAACAAATTCATAGAGATGAAGCATACGATTAATGACATAGTTGGTTGGTCTACCCAATAAAAAAGTTCAAAAAATTCGGCAATAACCTCCATATAAAACATGCAAAACTATCCTAGGATGAATGTAGTGAATGCAACCTAAAAAATCTAAGAAAGCAGTAAACGTGCAAATGCAAATGCAGACGGATAAAGCATGTGAGGTACTTTACTCATCCTACCATTACCAAGCTCCAAACTAACAACATCAGATCACTTAAATCCCATCCCCCCTCATGAAATTTACGCTAGTCCCTAGCAGTAAGAAAAATGAGAAAATAAGATGTGATACTAGATGTTACCCCATGGTTTGGCCTCGGTCGGCTGAGTATGCTGCTTGTGGGTTATTGGGCCTCCTCTGTGAGCTTTATAGGGTGTCATCAGGTCTTCTGGTAAGTGCGGTAGTTCCACTTATAGGCTGGACAGGAACAACTCCTCTATCAGGATCATCATTGCCCGTATGGCCTTCATTGTCACTACTTTCACGCACATCCTCACTAGTAGAGTTGTAGTGGCAGGTAGAATTCTCAAGAGTAGTCGTCGCTGTTATGGAATCCTCCATCCTGGAGCCCTCCAATAGGATGTGAACTGTTGAAGGGGAAAGGGCAGTGGTATCAGGACCTCCCCCTCCAACGTTTTACACCTCGAGAAGGTTTCAGTAAGCTGCTTGGACACTCAGAAGTCTTCTACCTTTTTCTCCAATTTTGTCCACATTCTCCACCGTGGATCCGACCGATGTCTATATGATGCTCACTTTAGAGGCAGGCAAGGTGCACCCCAACAAGGTGCTGGGTACCCATGTCATTACGTTTTGGAACCAAGCTAGCGCTTCGGAACCTTCGAGCAACTTCGGACTCAAGATCGAATCCGTCGCGGCAAGACTGTCCCGGTGCCTTCTTGTTCACTCCAACTCTGCAGTCCTCGTGATGGAGTGCTGACATAATAGTGGTTTCTGACCCTTCGGTGGTGCATGAATAGGCATAGGAGTCCTTACTCCAGGCGTACTCTAGCTCCTCCTCTTGGATAATCCACGACGTTGTTGCCAAACCCCTTGGCTCGAATGCACATCTAGCGAGATCACCTTCCTTGACATGGTTCTTCACAGCGATCATACAGGAATGCTCCTTCCCCTTGGTATGGTACCTACAAACAGCTGTTAGCACCTCGAATGACTCAAAACTGACTCAAATACATACTAGTGTAAAAATGAAACACACAAGTGATAAAATCAACAATCGAACTCCCCAAACCGCAATGTCTAGCCTAGCTTCTTCATCATGCAACATATCAACGTAACTACTACATGCAATACATCACATCATGCTCTTACTAGACAACCAATAACCTTGATAACAAGGTTTCAATTCATACCATAGCAGCGCAAAAATTCTACCAGCATAAATCCTCATTCTCAACTAATAAGAATTCTATCGTCAAATCCACCAACATTACACCAATAAACATATCCATATGCTAGAAATCAAAGATAAAGACATAATGCATAACAAGATATATCATCTAATAGCAAAATACCCAAATCAACAATTCAAGCAAAATTGAGCATGCAATTGATAGTAAATAACATGTCTAATCATATAAACAACATACTCATGCATCAAACAAGCATAATTGAAGCTCAAATTAGAAAACCCCCAAATTCGAAAATTAGGGTTCTTAAAGATGATACCTCAGATATGCAAATCTAACGAATTAGGATGAAATCTGTTCGGATAGGATGATAGATCATGTAATAGGCTTCGAATTAAGCTAAAGAACACTCAATTTGGTCAAGAAATGAAGAAGTTATGAAGATTTAGAAGCAAAATCGCACTTTTGGGGTTTTTTGGGAGTATGGATGAAGAAGAATGAAGAAAATAAGGTTTTGGGGTTGAAATCTGCGTTTTTGAAGATCTGGGGCCGTGGGGCGGTTCGCCCCACGTGCGGGGCGGTTCGTCCCGTGCTCCCCAATGCGGGGAGACGGTCTCCGACGTCAGAAAATGCGGTTTTAATCCCCGAAACTGATTTTTTCAAAAAACCACTCGAAAAATCTCACTCAAACAAAAGCACATACGACACACACATGAACAAATTCGCATATGAGAAGCAAATAGTTCAAGAATGAATGCATGCAGAAAAGCAGTAAAGAAAGCGATAAAAAATTCCGGGTTGCCTCCCGGATAGCGTCTTTGTTTAAAGTCTTTGACTCGACTCCTGTCTGCGCCTATCTCCTCTTTTTGCGGGTACTAGGCTTCCCCTTCATTGATCTCCTCTCCATGCCACGAACCGGTGAATAAGAAAGAATATAGGCTGCAAGACCACAGTAGTGAGTAGTAATATCAGGCGGTTCAGGTGGATCAGGTATGGCTTGCAATACGTGTCGCTTGCCATTTACTTCGATGGTGCAAGTTCTTTGGTAGATCTCCATCACGGAGCGTAGCTTGGTCAAGAATATTTGCCCTAAGAGTATGACATCCCCCGTCCCAGGTGCAGATGCCGGCATAACTACGAAATTGGTGTATATAGATGCTTCACCAATCTTGACCAACACATTTTCACAACGCCCTCAGGTCTCATAAAGGATCCATCCGCCAGTTGCACAATAGCCCTTTGCTCAGATAGTTTCCCAATGTTGCTCTTTTCAAACACATTCAAAGGAATTATGTTTGAGTAGGATCCCGTATCTAGTGTGGCACGGACATCTTCAAGCTCACCAATCCCTACCTTAACATCGAAACTTTTAGGGAGTGGTTCGGGATCCTCTTCCTCTTCATCACTTGTGTCAGAACTAAGGCCCTTCTCTTCTTCCTCAGCCTGTAGAAGTGCTTCCTTCATGCAACACTCGCACCTAACAACCTTCTTGATGGTGACTCCGTCAGGTACATCACCAGCCAACGTAATGGCATTCGTCTTCACAGTGTTGCTAGGCAGTTTGCCTTGCTCCCTACTTGCTCCTCGGTCGATCAACTCTTGCATCTTTTGATGGGCAAGTCTAGTTCTTTCTTCCAACCTATCGAGCCTTGCCCTAGTCTTCTCGGAGTCTTCTTCATAACGTTTGAGAAAACTTTGTGTGTGATCGACCATCTTCTGCAAGTTCTCCATTACTTGAGCCGATTTCGACTTCGGTGGCTCTTTCGGAGCGGGGTTTTCACAGTGATCATTACCATAGTTCAGCCTACTACGGTCTTGGTTAGGACCATAAGTTTGGTTAGCCGGTGCATATCCCTGATTGTTACGGTATCCTCTTCTCCAAAATCCACCTCGAGGATTCCTACCGTCTTGTCCGTAGCTAACTTCTTGAGTACCAAACTCCGTAGCAAAGGCTTCTTCTTCGCCTCCTCGAGCCCAGTTTCCATCATCGTATGCCAGCTCCGATCTACACATATGAGCCCCATGCCCATAGTTCTTGCATATTCGGCATACCTCGTTCGAAACAGTTGTTCCAGTGGCGCTCTTGAGGACTTGCTTCAATTCGTTGGTAAAGTACTCGAATTGATCCCCATTCCCCCTGTACATAGGGGCTTCTTGAGTCGGTGGAGCTTCAGGTCCACGTCTCCTAACCATTTCTCTTGGGTCTTTGAACTGCGAACCCTTAGCAAGCCTTTCGAAAACTGCCCAGACGGCTTCTGCGGTTTCCTCCCAAATATTGCCTCGGCATTGGAAATCCACCACTTGTTGGTTCTCGAAGGTTAGTCCATTGTAGAAGTGTTGGACTAGGTCGGAAAGTTCAAAACCATGGTGAGGGCACTTGTTCGTGAGATCTTGGAACCTCTTCGAACGCGGTGTAGATGGTCTCATCATAGTCCTGCTTGAATCCAGTGATTTGCGCCTAAAGCGCGGTAGTCAGAGTGTGTGGGAAGTATTTCTCCATGAAAGCTGAAAAAACCTTTTCCCAGGTGTCCAGCGAGCCGGCTGGTAGAGAACTCAGCCATGACTTGGCTCTGTCGCCATGTCCCATAGCAAAAACCTTCATCCTCAACTCATCCGTTGTTATGTCAGCTCCGGGTCGTGGGAGTTGGTTGACGAAATCATCGATATCGTGCAAGTACCCCATCACATCTTCCCTTGATAAGCCATAGAACCTCGGAAGTTGTTGGAATGCGTGGTTCTTGATCTCCAGATCTCGGGTTGCAGACGAAAGAACTATCGCCGGTCCCCTCATACGATCCTTGGTGGGTTGTACCCATGCCTTCAGTGGTCTAGCTTCTGCCATTCCGTCGATTTCCTTGAAGAGACTAAGTAGAGATTCAGAGAAATCGGTTTCCTCTATTTCCTCTAGTGCACGCCTTTCAAGTAGTAGCCTTCTTTGGTGGTAGACTCTGTCAATCTCAGCAATTGAATCAGCAAGCGGTGTTCCTGCAGAACGTGTATGCGGCTTACACAATCTGAAACAGACTAGGAAAGGTGATTAGAAAGAGATTAAAAAGGAAAACTAAAACTAATAGAATTAGGAATCTAATGCTGTAAATATAAACAAATTAAATAGAAAAAAGGAGTATAGTCCCCGGCAACGGCGCAAATTTGATGAAACGTTGTCAAGGTCAATCAAATAAATTTGTATTTAGCCAAAGGCAAACCACAACTACAACGAAAACCGTGGTGTAGTAGTAGAATGACTCGAGTGTCGTTCTCTCAGGACTATAACTAGCTTTATCAAATCTAATTTAGAATATAAAAACAGCAGACAGATAGCAATAGGGGGTTTCTAGCAGATAATGGAGATTGGTGATAGTATGGTCCTTCTGAGCATAATGGGTCGATAATCATGCATAAATTCCTCGGTCTTGCATAGAGATCTTTGAATCAATCTAGTGTCCTGTTGCAAGTATTAAGCACTACGAAGATAATCTGGTCTGACTAGTCAATCACGATTTTCCTAATGTGTTCCGTAATTATTCAACACTACGAAGATAATTGGTCTGATGGTCGACTAGTGTCCAATTGTGCATAATGATCAATACAACATACGAGAATTTTTCTTACAACTGATCAACGAAATAAAGCAATGACACGGAGTATAATGCGCGATATAGCCATTAGCATGATTATCTTCCCTCGCTAAGAATTCACATACTACCACCAATAATAAGTTTAGCTACTCATAATAGGCATGCAATCAACAGATATCATAGAAGAAAACATGTTGAAAGAATATAAAATAAGTATAATAAAAATTGTAAGATACAAAGTTATCGAAGGTTGTCAATCTCCGGATGATTGCGGTCCTACGAGCTCCAAACTGCTATGAAAAAGTATCCCCTAAGCTATGGAACTCCCAGGACAGGCCCCGGGAAGTTCCTACCTAAAATTATAGAGAGAGGTGAGAAAGTAGGCTTGGAAAGATATGATTTTCGGAGAAAAACTGAGCTCTATATATAGGCCCCGAATTAACTGTGGGGCGGTTAGCCCGAGGCTGGGGCGGTTCGGCCCCCGGCTTTTTCGTGGAATTCCGTGTTTTTCGACGCGGATTTGGATTTCTTCACCTTTTTGGACTCGGTTTTAGACTTCTAATGGCCTTCTAACCTCCAGATTCGACCCCTAGACTCCAAATCCTATCCGGAAACCTTCAGATACTCCAAATAGGCTTCTGGAACACCAATTCTTTGTCAGCTTCAATATATTTGCCCAGAAATCCCCGAATTTCAACCAAAACCTGTAAAATAAAATCTAAAGGGAAACGTGACACTATTCTAATAAAATGTACTAAAATATAGCTAAATTAACATAGAGGATAGCTAAATTAGGTGAAAAAGACTCGAATGAAAGTGTAAAATACACATTCATCACTGATCTTGTCCAGCACTTCTACAATGTACTCACATATGAGAGTCAACAGGTGGTGGATTTCCAATGCCGTGGTACTATCTGGGAAGAGACCGCCGAGGATGTATGGGCGTGTTTCAAAAGGCGTGCTAAAGGATCTCAATCCAAGGATCCAAGAGCAATGGTTAGAAGGCGTGGACTTGAGGCCCCACCAAACCAGGAGATCCCAATGCATGAAGTGAATGGTGTGAGTGGCGATAGGTTCGAAGGTTTCGCCAATCACATGAGGCAAGCTCTAAGTGGCCTAATCGAAACTTCTCTCTCCAACGAGGTATGTAGGGTGTGCAAGAATTATGGGCATGGGGCTCATATGTGTAGATCAGATCTAGCACGAGAAGATGTTCACTTGGGAAACCGTAGTAATCCTACTCCTAAGGATGAAGCATCTACATCCAAGTCAGCAACTCTCTTGGATAATTTACAGAAATTGGTGGATTTCACCCAAGTGTTTTTGAAGAGATACGAGGAGGATTCAGAAAAGATCAATGCTCGTCTGGATCAATTGGAAGCTAGAGCTAGTAGAGAGAAAGGGAAGTTACATAGCAGCACTGAGGGGTCCATGTCGATCAACTTGGTGGGAGATCAACCAGTGGAAATCACCATTAAGCAAGTTGCTAAGTGCGAGTGTTACAAGGATGAAGAGCCTCCACTAGCCAAGGAATAAGAGAAGGCCCTTGGTACTGATGAGAGTGGAAAGAAGCAAGAGAATCCCGAGCCACTCCCTCAAAGTTTCGATGTTAAGGTCGGAATTGGCGAACTTGAAGATGTCTGCGCCACACTAGACACGGGATCTTACTCCAACATGCTCCCTTTGAATGTGTTTGAGAAGAGTAACCTTGGAGAACTATCTGACCATAGGGCTATTGTGCAACTGGCGGATGGATCCTTTGTGAGACCCGAAGGCGTTGTGAAAAATGTGTTGGTCAAGATTGGTGAAGCATCTGTATACACCAATTTTGTAGTTATGCCGGCGTCTGCACCTGGGACGGGGGATGTCATTCTCTTGGAACGAACGTTCTTGACTAAGCTACGCTCCGTGATGGACATCTGCCAAAGAACTTGCAGTATTGAAGTGGATGGCAAGCAACATGTGTTGCAAGCCATATCTGATCCACCTGATCCACCTGATAATTCTTTCACTACTCACTACTGTGGTCTTGCAGCCTATATTCTTTCTTATTCACAGGTTTGTGGCATGGAGAGGAGATCGATGAAGGGGAAGTCTAGTACCCGCAGAAAGAAGAGATAGGCGCGGACAGGGGTCGAGTCAAAGACTTTAAACAATGGCGCTATCCGGGAGGCAACCCGGAGATTTTATCTCTTTCTTTACCGCTTTAGATTTTATCTCACGAGTTTGATTGAGTATTATAGGTCACTTATACAAGCTTTAGCTCTAACCTTGGATCCACTTTCGACGTTCGGGACGAGCGACGACGTTCAGGTTTGGGGAGGAGGTTATCGCTGGTTATCTCTATACTATGTCGTTAATCGTATGCTTCATCTCTATGAATTTGTTTGAGGTTTTTCTCGCTTGGCTTGTCACATTTATGTATTGCTCTTAGTTAAGCTTGGTAGTCTCGACATCACTTAGTGGTGTTTTCTCTACTGCGGTTCACAAAGGCCTTTATAATAGGATGATGCATGTTAGGGTCTTATGCTTGTCTTCCCGAGTAATTATGTACCTATGAGGCAACAAGTCTTCACCATGCTTTGAGATTGCTAAATGCCTAGGAAGGATGTAGTGTGAGGTTGTGTGATCCTTTGTTTATAACCTATTCTTCCGAATAGGTTTGGGAGGGGGTTACACCATCATTAGACTTGTTTCTGTTTTTCATTTTCGTATCGTGAGTTTGTTTTTTCTTTTTCCGTAAAATTTTGTGCTCCAACCTATTCTTTCGAATAGGTTTAGGGAAGTCGTGTGAGTCATTTTGTTTCTCTTTTTGTTATGCTACTGCTGGCTAGAAAAAATTAAAAAAAAAAAAAGAAAGAAAGAAAAATTCCAGAAAAAAAAGAAAAAAAGGAAAAGAAAAAAAATTTGAAAGAAAAAAAGAAAAAAAAAGAAAAGACCCCAGAAAAAGCAAAAGAAGGGTCCAAAAAAGAAAAGTCAATTAGCAGTTTAGCAAAGTGTTGTGTCTTTTCCAATTCTTGTAATGTTCGTAATCGTGTTTTTCTATTTTTTATCTTTTTTGTCTTTAGTGTCATCTGTTCTAGACCACCCTCGTCCTGCCATTCAGGAAGTGGTGAATAGCTTAAGACTTTACTTGAGAGATGGGTAGACTAGGGGAGAGTTATCTTTTATAGGGAACCCTCCTTCGTTTGATGAGAGCCAGTACTGGTTCGACCTCTTTTGAGGGAAAGTCTTAACATGGTGGAACAACAGTAAGTCCTCAGTTTCATAGGCATGGGGCAACCATTCGTATCTTAGCATGCTTCATTACGTCGTCACTGACTAGGTCTAGGTAGAGAATGTTACGAGAGACTATCTTGTCTTGACATAAGTGCTTATGTGGATGTGTATAAGCCAATCGAGGTATTTTTCAACCTATATTCATGCTTTGATTCATATGGTTTTTGTTCATATGTTATTTGGTAGATTCAGTAGATTAGTTCATTTTATTTGGCATGAAACTCCATTTTTGTGTCTTGCATGTTTTTTGTATTAGAGTCTAGCTTAGTTGCTTGAGGTCAAGTAAAGGTTCGGTTTGGGGAGTTTGATGAATGTGTATTTTACACTTTCATTCGAGTTTTTTTCACCTATTTTAGCAATCCTCTATGTTAATTTAGCTATATTTTAGTACATTTTATTAGAATAGTGTCACGTTTCCCTTTAGTTTTTATTTTACAGGCTTTGGTTGAAATTCGGAGATTTCTGGGCAAATATATTAAAGTTGACAAGGAATTGGTGTTCCAGAAGCCTATTTGGAGTATCTGAAGGTTTCCGGATAGGATTTGGAGTCTAGGGGTCGAATCTGGAGGTTAGAAGGCCATTAGAAGTCTAAAACCGAGTCCGAAAAGGTGAAGAAATCCAAATCCGCGTCGAAAAACGCGGAATTCCGCGAAAAAGGCGGGGGGCGAACCGCCCCAGCCTCGGGCGAACCACCCCAGAGAAATCTCGGGGCCTATATATAGAGCTCAGTTTTACTCCGAAAATCATATCTTTCCAAGCCTACTTTCTCACCTCTCTCTATAGTTTTAGGTAGGAACTTCCCGGGGCCTGTCCTGGGAGTTCCGTAGCTTAGGGATACTTTTTCATAGCAGTTTGGAGCTCGTAGGACCGCAATCATCCGGAGATTGACAACCTTCGGTAACTTTGTATCTTACAAGTTTTATTCTACTTATTTTATATTCTTTCAACATGTTTTCTTCTATGATATCTGTTGATTGCATGCTTATTATGAGTAGCTAAACTTATCATTGGTGGTAGTATGTGAATTCTTAGCGAGGGAAGATAATCATGCTAATGGCTATATCGCGCATTATACTCCGTGTCATTGCTTTATTTCGTTGATCAGTTGTAACCAAAATTCTCGTATGTTGTATTGATCATTATGCACAATTGGACACTAGTCGACCATCAGACCAATTATATTCGTAGTGTTGAATAATTACGGAACACATTAGGACAACCGTGATTGACTACTCAGACCAGATTATCTTCGTAGTGCTTAATACTTGCAAAAGGACACTAGATTGATTCAAAGATCTCTATGCAAGACCGAGGAATTTATGCATGATTATCGACCCATTATGCTAAGAAGGACCATACTATCACCAATCTCCATTATCTGCTAGAAAACCCCTATTGCTATATGTCTGCTGTTTTATATTCTCTTGTTAAATAGATAAAGCTAGTTATAGTCCTGAGAGAACGACACTCGAGTCATTCTGCTACTACACTACGGTTTTCGTTGTAGTTGTGGATTGCCTTTGGCTAATTACAAATATTATTTGCTGAATCGAGACCCGACAAATCTCCGTTCTTTAGAGTCTAGCTTAGTTGCTTGAGGACAAGCAAAGGTTCGGTTTGGGGAGTTTGATGAATGTGTATTTTACACTTTCATTCGAGTCTTTTTCACCTATTTTAGCAATCCTCTATGTTAATTTAGCTATGTTTAATGCATTTTATTAGAATAGTGTCACGTTTCCCTTTAGATTTTATTTTACAGGTTTTGGTTGAAATTCAAGGATTTCGGGGCAATTATATTGAAGTTGACAAGGAATTGGTGTTCCAGAAGCCTATTTGGAGTATCTGAAGGTTTCCGGATAGGATTTGGAGTTTAGGGGCCGAATCTGGAGGTTAGAACGCTACTACAAGTCAGAAACCGAGTCCGAAAAGGGGAAGAAATCCAGAAACGCGTCGAAAACTCGGAATTCCGCGAAAAACACGCCGGGCGAACCGCCGCAGAGGTGGGGCGAACCGCCCCACACCGGGCGAACCGCCCCACAGTAATTCGAAGCCTATATATAGTTGCTTAGTTTTCTCCGAAAATCATATCTTTCCAGACCTACTTTCTCACCTCTCTCTGTAGTTTTAGGTAGGGACTTCCCAGAGCCTCTTCTGGGGGTCCGTAGCTTAGGGGACTCTTTTCATAGCAGTTTGGAGCTTGTAGGATCGCTATCATCCGGAGATTGACAACCTTCGGTAACTTTGTATCTTACAGTTTTATTCTACTTATTTTATTATATTCTTTCAACATGTTTTATTCAATGATTTCTGTTGATTGCATGCTTATTATGAGTAGCTAAACTTATCGTTGGTGGTATTATGTGAATTCTTAGCGAAGGGAGGATAATCATGCTAATGGCTATATCGCGCATTATACTCCGTGTCATTGCTTTATTTCGTTGATCAGGCACAGCCTAAATTCTCGTATGTTGTATTAATTATTATGCACAATTGGACCCTCGTCGACCTATTTGCGAGTTTATCTTCGTAGTGTTGAATAATTACGGAACACATTAGGACAATCGTGATTGACTAGTCAGACCAGATTATCTTCGTAGTGCTTAATACTTGCAACAGGACACTAGATTAATTCAAAGATCTCTATGCAAGACCGAGGAATTTATGCATGATTATCGACCCATTATGCTAAGAAGGACCATACTATCACCAATCTCCATTATCTGCTAGAAACCCCCTATTGCTATCTGTCTGCTGTTTTTATATTCTAAATTAGATTTGATAAAGCTAGTTATAGTCCTGAGAGAACGACACTCGAGTCATTCTACTGCTACACTACGATTTTCGTTGTAGTTGTGGATTGCCTTTGGCTTAATTACAAATATTATTTGCTGAATTCGAAACCCACAAATCCGCGTTCATCAAGAAGCCGAGTACATTGCTGGATCAGAAGCTTCGTAAGAAGCTGTCTGGATTTCAGAGTTCTTGAAGGAATTGAGGGTTGTTCCTTCTCCTAGTCCAATAACGATTTATTGGGACAATACGGGCTCGCTCAAGCTAACGAGCCTAGATCTACAAACAAGAACGTACATGTACTTACAAAATATCACGTTAGACGTGAGATCATTGATAGAGGAGAAGTTAGTATAGAAAGTGTCTCTACCACGGACAACGTGACAGATCCTTTCACCAAGGTCTTACAAGTGGAAGTCCACTTAAGACATTATGCTAATCTGGGTATTAGGCATAAAGGTGACTGGCTCTAGTCCAAGTGGGAGATTGATAGTGTATATGTCCTAGAGACAGTCCTTACTAAGGGCATGGTGCCCTTATAGAGGGCATATATGTACTATTACACAGGTCAACGTAATATAATATATGTTTGTTGCATTTTACTATTGAGTATCGCTTTCATATTTATATTACACCGGGCATGCAGCATGTCATATCTCTATTACTGTCTGTATTGATATTAAACATGTCCCCTCGGATAGATGACCGATCACACAGATAGTGGGAGCTATGTGAGTTATCATCTATCCCAAACTCTCCCTAGTCGAGGTTCATCTCGGATGTAGGGGTCTGAATGAACCAGACAAGACTAGTATGCGTGGAGGTTATACTTGTTGGAGCAAGTGTGAGCCGATCCCACGACCACGAAACGGATTGTTGGACAATCGAGAAACATTCCAATAACTGCGCATAGTTGTTCAAAGAAGCTTTATCGAACAATGGAATTACCCACCGGACACTCCCATCGATGTATACTCTACACCGAAGTGTCTATGGGAACTGGTGAGTTGTCGAAGTGATGCCAGTCGTCCTTTGGACTTACAGGACTTTATCATCACATTTGTTGCCCCATATCCTTGGTGGACCCGTCGATGTCAGCTCTGAATAAGCAGTTGATCTAAGACACAATCCAGGATTATGGCTACATACAAATGGGGATGATAAGTGATTCTGTGAAGGATTCATCTCTCAAGTGTAGCACAGGAGAGCACTGGTCATAGTCGTTCATAGTTGTGATGGTAAAACCGCTGGCCAGCGTATCAAATATTATTATGATGGTCATAATAGATATTGGATTCACCATGCAACTCACTGAAGACGCCCGTGGATGTATTATTGGGATAGACACTTCATCGATCCTAGATACATTCGAGCAAGTCAGATGAAGGGACGTTACCATCGCCGCGTTGAGCGCAACAGACTTCGCAACGGAAGGGTTAGCTTTGAGAAACCTCTCAAACGTCCTCATGTATTAATATTGCAAATGGAACCGTCTAGGAATTCCATTTGCCTAGTCTAGGACTTGCTTAATACGATGAGGCCCTATGGGTCACACTATGTGGTGATTCAGCCTATCAGAATATCCTTGAAGATGGAATCGCAATTAATTTGGAATTAATTGTTATTGGTGGATTATAATTGATTTGGAATTAATTATAATATTTGGTGGCACAATTAATGATTTGGAATTATTAATTGAATTGGCTAATTAATTGTATTTTATGTAAATACAATTAAAGATTATATTTTGGAAATATAATGGAGGTTTGATTTGAAAGGATATGTTAATTTAGAATTAACATATGCACTTGGGCAAAATTTAATTGGAGTTTGAATTGCCTTAGAACTATAAGTGGGTCCAAAAATTGGGACCCACCTATTTCCCGTAGGACTGGGCGCGCGCACGCGTTAGCTAGATAGGGGAAGGAGTTCGACTCCTTCCTCTATTAGAAGTCCAAGGGATAAGTTAGATTTTCCTGATTGAGTTTTAATTTGATTGGGAATGAATCTAGACTTGATATTGGTTTCCTAGTGCGATAAGAATTAGATTCTTATTCCTTTATGAAGTCTAATTGCTTATGCTTTAGGCTTCTATTGACTACTATATATAGTAGACTATTAGAGAGCTTTATACACAGATTTTCACACAGTTGAAGAATCATATTCTTAGAGAATTATTCTACCCAGTTTTCTTAGAGAAAATAAAAGCTCTCCCCTCCTCTATAAGCCACACGCGCGCGCCACCTGCCGGAGGAATCGCCGCCCCTTCTTCTTGGTCACACAAAGAATATCCTAGCATTCTTTCCGATAGGCTGTTCATCCGTGGATACCAAGGTTGAGGTTCTAGGAGCTGGAAACTAACTTTTATTGTCTTGCAGATAATCAATGTATTGCAGATATCTTCGACTTCGGCGAAGGAGAAGATACACCGGATTATTACGAAGACTTGGAAGCTGCTTTGGAAGTAAGGTTAGTCTTCTAATTGACGTGTTTATATATATACGGCATATACATAATCAATTAACCTGTATGTTAAGAAAATTTTTGAAATTCCGCTGCGTACCCTACGGGTAACTCTGACCATATTTTCTTACAGGAAGAGGATCTTCAACCTCCTCGGGGTGAACCACCGCGAAGAACTCTTCGCGCTTCATAGCCTCGTACAAAGCCTCTTCATTCACGGGAGCCCCATCTTCTCCTAAAACCGGCTCGGGCTCAAGAGGTTTTTGTTCTCCGTCTTTCTCAAGATCAACATCCCGAGACTCAACAAAGCCAGGAGTCAGCTTACCACCGAACTTATGTTGGGCCAAGACCAACTCTTTCGACTTCACCATTGCAGCGGCATCCCTTTTGCTTAGCATATACTCACAAGATTGAGATTCTCGAAATTCCCGTACCGCTTCGATCCGAGCAAATTTTCCCTTTTTCACCAACTCCTCGCGGGTCCTCCTCAGAGCAGTCTCGAACCCGTCCTTTTCCTTGAGCGCCTGTTCTACCCTAGCAACCAACTCCGAATTCTTCGATTCCGCAGAAGAAAGTTTTGACGCCATATCAGCAGCCTCCTTCCGTAAACGCTCCATTTCTTTGGCCATCTCTTGCATTTGCTCATCTTTCTTTGAAGCTAGCTCCTCAACCCTAGTCCTCGAACGTTTCTCCTCCCGCACCTTTAACTCGAGACCATCAACCAACTGGGATTTCTTCTCCAAACGGCTATCCAAGTTTTTGGAGACGGTCAGCAACTACAACCACAAAGTAAAAAAATATCAAGAAATCAGTTCGACCCAAGAGAGTACAACAAACAAGTTCGACCCAAAAGAAATACACGAAACCTGTTCGACGCAACAGAAGATACAACAAACAAGTTCGACCCAAAGAAATACACGGAACCAGTTCGACACAACAGAAGATACAAAAAACAAGTTCGACCCAAAAGAAAGTACATGGAACTAGTTCGAGAAAAATAAAGTTAGAGGGCTAACGAACCTGCATCTTGAGCGTAGCCACCTTTGCCTTCACTTCAATATCAGAAAGTCGGTCCAGTTCAATTTGGTCGCTATCGGAAATCATAAGGTCCCTCCACTTCTTACCCGTTCGATCCCCGCCATGGAGAAAAGACACTTCCTTGAGACCGGGAATTCGAGAGGACAGCCGCGCCTCTTCGACAACCCTTGCGGAGGGAGGGGAATCAAGAAGGATAGGATCTGTTAGAGCCCTTTTCTGAGCCCCAAAATCCGAACTTTGACCATGTTCTTTCTCAACACGACCCGCCTCAGGTCAAACCATTGAAGAGGTAGGACCGGATCCATGATTATCTCCCGAACCTTCTGCTTGGTTCGTAGGGGGAACCGGTGTCACTACCAAGTTAGTAGGATCAGGGATAGGAGCTGAGGGAGTGTCACCACCACCATCCCCTGCCGGGTCGAAGGGAGGAGCAGAAGCATTAGGAACAAGATCGGCAAGGTTGTGAGGACGATCTTCAGTAAATTTCGACATAGATTTCTTGTTCGCAAGAGAGAGGGCCTTTTTAGCCAAAACGTCCGCGGAGAGCCTCATCCAATATCCTGCAAACAAAATATTTTTATAAGTACAAACACAAACAGGTTCGAAGGAAGCATAAAGCATCGAACAGATAAAGCCAACAAGTTCGATCGAGTAGCTAGGAAATTATCAAGACTCACCCAAGTTTCGGATACCCCTCATCTCCGGTTCAATCGAAGAAATGCCTCCTAAGTAAAGGATGGGCTCGACCAAGAGACCATAGGGGTTGATCTGATCCTCGGGGTCAATCCCTTTTACGCATCAGCCCATTTGCCCCTATCAGTCACGGACACTACTTCGCCAGTGTGACGGCGCCACAAGCGCGGAGTCGGCACAACCCCTGGAGTTCCATCATCGTTCGGAGGCATCCGAACATACACATACCTCCTCTTAAAGCCAGGACCGTGAGAGGATTGGAATTTCAAAAACAGTTCGTATTTCCTCAAAGGAGAAAAATAATAGAAACTTCCTCCATCTTTCGATTGGCACATCGAGAAAAAGTGAAGGAAGCTCGACGCAGTAGCTCTTCGTTTTTTCCATTTGCACCAAATACAGAAGGCAACTAGGTAACCTACGGCATTGGGGAGAAGTTGGGTAGGGCAAAGTTCAAGCTGATTCAAAATTCGGCTAACCCCCTTGCATATAGGAAATCTAAACCCATGCTCTAAAGCTTGGATATGGATGGCCACACAATCAGAAGGGGGATTATACATCTTATCCCCATCTCCCGGAACTATGATTTCGAAGGTGCCCGGAATCCCAAATTTGTGGTATAAGGTGTCGGCTTCTCTCTTTCGAACCGAACTCTGATTGGTTAACAGTTTCGAATCATGGTTGTCATCCGTCGAGATGTCGTTCGAACCTCCTTCCACAACATCATTTTCTGGTTTGACCATGGTAAGTTTCACCGTTCGACTCCTTAAAACCCTCGAAGAATTCACTTGCAAAGGACCGACCGCCGATTTGAGGAGGGGAGTTAACACCGCTTTTCCAGCTACCTGGTTCGAGGGTACAAGTGGGTTCGAATCAGAATGAAGGATAGTTTCGGGGTCCCTACCTAAAGATTGTGACCTCTTATTTACGCTAAAAGAATTTAAATTGTCACCACCGGCACCGGTTTGATCGACGTTTCGTTTTGACATCCTTACAACAAAAACTACCAAAAGGGAAGCAATCAGTCCACATTACCCAACCCAAGACCAACTACTACTACCAAAATTACAAGGAGATCCAAGAAATCAAGAGAATGAGACCCAACATTCCATAAGACAAAGGGGAACAAAATCGACCGAGAACATCGGCCGAATTCCCCACCGGAAACAAGCCAAAACACAAGAAAAAGGAAATACGACACAACGGGCATCACGAAAATCGGGCAAACAGAAAAATACGAAGAGAGGAACCCCAAAAACCGGATTAAAACATGCAAGGAAGAAGAAACCACCCAAGATCGAACTAAATTTAAAAGCAAGAGTCGAATTAGTAAAGCATACCTGAAGAATCCAAGTGTATAGACGTCGGACCGGGCAAAAACCGGCGGCGGAAGGCGGTCTCAGGCGGCGAGGAGGCACCAAAGAAAAAGAAGAAGAAAGGAGAAAAAGGGGTGAAGGGAAAAGAATGAATGAGAAAAAGAGAAAGGAAGGATTATTTACCTCTTACTATCATTATTTTCACCCAACACCCAACAAAGGCCACCCAATTTACCACGCGTGGAAAGCACGCGCCCGCTCGGCATTCGACACGCGGACGAATTAGGAACCGCCCGAGAGGTGCAATTTTACCAATTCACCCCTAGAGATTCAAATTTTGAAATTTCGTCAAAATTCGTATCCCGCTCAAACTCCAGCTCATCAAATCCTCTAAACTTTCGATAGATTCACTACTTTCTTCTATCAAAACTTGGGGGACTGATGATATGGGGATAAAGGTAACTAAGCCCATCGACAAGTAGTTGAGTTCGATCCAGGGCCCCTTGCCCGTTAAGGTCGAACTCGCCCCAGACTTGTGAGCATCGAACCGGTGTTCGCCCCTTGCCCGTTAAGGTCGAACTCGCCCCGGACTTGTGAGTATCGAACCGGTGTTCGCCCCTTGCCCGTTAAGGTTGAACTCGCCCCGGACTTGTGAGTATCGAATCGGTGTTCGCCACTTGCCCGTTAAGGTCGAACTTGCCCTAGACATGTGAGCATCGAACCGGTGTTCGCCTCCATTAGTAGAAAGGATGTTGTGGTCGTCACACCCTCGAACCGTCATGGACCCTCGAACCCATAAGAGGACAACCTCATATCTATCGAAGCCTTTGTCCCGGTCTTAAAGGAGTCGCCGCCTTGAGGGACCCACGAAACGTATCTTACTATATATATGTAGTCATTAATTATGCTTGGGTAAACTATTACACACATATTATATACTGCTCCCTCTTCTTCAACACATTAAGTTGCTTGACGACCTAACTCCGGTAGGTTGTTGTACAGTCCCCTCCCCATTAACTCCCCTTCATTGCAGGTGCTCGAGTTCTTCCAAGTTCTATCAATACTCCTCCCACAAGCTCTCGTGGATTGAGAGATGATGACGTAGATTGTTAGACCGTATTTATCCTCATCAGTTATCGATATCATTTTCAATCTTTGTAAACTGTATGTGGAATGTGGATTAGGCTCAGCTAGAATCTTGTTGTTGGCAAAAGAGGAATGAGGAGAAAAGTTTGCGTTACTTTGACCTTCAATATTTAGTTTCGTTGAGTGAAAACATGAGTGTGAAAATTAGAAAAAAAACACCACCAAGATCATGAATGGGGTTTTATAGTTTGAAAAAACACCCAAACCGAACAAACACTTGTCGGATTGAATCCATTGCATCATGTTTTTTCAACGTTGCAGCTTACCTACCTTATACACGTGTCCTCATTACCGGCTTCTCTTTGTATTCCAAATTTTCTTCCTTCCCTCCAATCATACTCTTAAAACTCTTAAATATTGTACTAGTATTGCAACTCCTTCAAATTAGTACCCAACTAATAATACTTGGTCCAAAAATGGTTCCAGCTTGTTCTTTCTCATCATTTACATTATTTTGGTGGTGTCTAATTCTTGCGGAGCTAATGGTGTGGAATGTGTCGGGTCGATTCGAGCTGGGTTCAAGATTGTTAGCTCGGGAGGATCGGGCATGGGTTTCGGATAATGGGACGTTTGCTCTTGGGTTTGCTCCGGTGGATGGTTCAACGAGTGACCGGTTTTGGTTGGGAATATGGTTTGCTCAAATTCCTGGCGATCCAGTTCTTGTCTGGTCAGCTGATATGTAAGTATTAGTAGTTTTCTTCATATTATTCGAGTCTCAGTTTATCTATACAATCTAGTACTACCTCTATTTCATTAATAACTTCCTAAAGGGACTATTCATCGCGACCTTTCACCACGTATAACTTTTAAATTACATTAGATAAAATATAATAAAATTATAATATGAAATTAAATGGAGTATACTTTCATAATCAATTTTTAATTTATATTGATACTGTTTAATTTAAAAGTTAAACGTGGTCAAATATCGCGATGAATAGTCCCCTTATGAAGTTATTAATGAAACGGAGGAAGTAGTACTCAAGTTGTTCATTTCTACAATCTAGTAGTAGTGTAATTTGTTCATTTCTGTTTAGCCTCAATTTCATAATGTGCTGTTATATGAAAATACAAAACGAAAATTGTTATGTGGCCTCTCACTTTATTACTTCCTCAGTTCCTCTTAATCTCACTATCGTAATTTAATTAGTTATAAGTTAGTTATAAGCTGGTTCCGTGGAAGATAGTTGAAGTATAAGTTAGAGCTGGTGCAGTGGAAGGGAATTGGAGTGATGAAAGAGGGATACATAGTTCGTTAGGTGTCAAGTTATAAGGTAATATAGAAATAGTTTTTGTTTTTAAAAAAGAAAAATTTCACTCATAAGTTGAAGTTAACTTGAATAGAACATAGCCTTATTCCATTTTTTAATCATATTTTTCTTAAGTATTAAAAAATAAATATTTTACAAACTAATTTCTATGAGACATTTATATTAATAAAATTTTATAAGTGGGTGCTAAAGTACGTATGAGATAAAGAATGTGATAACTTAGTGATAACTAAGAAATGAGAAACAATAAAAAAGATTTATGAGTGAAATGAAATATTTTCATTTGTACGTAAGTTCAAAGTATGTAATTTAAGTTAAAAAAGAAACTTAGGAAAGCGTAATGAAATGGCATAAGTATGAAATTTTTGTATACCCTGAACATGAGCTCATATTCAATTGTTTGAGATACTCAACTAATTGAATTTCCTATTAATTAGAGAAAATATTACTTTTACGAGACTTGGGCTATTTGAAAATGGACAAATTGACTTTCTAGTCTTAACTCGAATTTTCCGAGATATTAATTTTAATTGGTATGGTACCAATTTTTCTGTTTTTTTTTTTTTTCGGAATAGCGTATGAAAATAGATGCAACTATTTCGGTGTATGAGAGAATCAATTGTAGTATGTTTGCAATTAAAGTTTGCATCAATTTTAGTAGAAGAAGAGAATCATGCATGAACTTATTTGAAATCAATAGTAATAGAATATGAAAATCAAGAGAAACTTGGAGTAGTAACTAAGTAACTAAGCAGTTTCTATTTTCAGATCATATTCGTACGGATTTAAATATAGGTTTTCACTAGATGATTGCCACGTGGCACTAAATTCAATCTGGTCCATTCTTTTCGGTTCGATGACATTTTACATATAATTTTAGGTACGATTGATTATAAATTATTTTTTTTATTAATTAAAAATGGCCATAAAATATAAATTGGCTATACTGCCCTTATGATTAATTATTTTCCGTTAAAAATATTTAAATGATATCTTAATTTTATAAATTACACATCTACCCTTAGTTAATTATTTTTTAATCACATATAAACAATTAATTAATTAATCACAAGTTCATGAATCATTTTCAATATAAAATACATCTTTCTCAAAATCAGATTGTTTTATTTTGTCATTCAAAAATACCAATTAATTCTCCGTCTGAAGAACCCTACTCTTCTCAGTACTCGGCGATTTCTTCACTGAACCTTCTTAATTAATTGGGTGAAGTAGGCATGGATATCATCAATGTCTAACCCCATATAAACACATATGATGAAAACACAAGAGATGGTTATGGAGATATATTACGTACATTTTAATAATATCATGAGAGCTACAACATTTGTCAAAATCGAACCAGTTTTGGAGCACCCAGTGTAAATAATCGATGCAAGACATTTAAACTTTTACATTAATTGTACCACGGGAGGTGAAGCTCTCATCGTGGAAATTAACTGATCACGATCAGATTGTGGGAGGCTAGGGTTCTTAGAGGTTAGAATTGGGAAAATCATTTGGATTAGATGATCGATGATGATAATTATAATTGAAGATTGTATAAAAAACTTCCATCAAATTCAAATTTTTAGATTAATTAATCAAGTACTAAAAGGGTATAATTGTATATTCACATTTTACTATTAATATATAGTTAATGATAATATAAATATGTAAGATCGTACCAATGCCACATGTCAATTATCTAACGGTGACCTACAATTAGGTCGGTACGAACGTGACCTGAGAACATAAAACGTGCCTTAGCCCTTTAAGCTAGGAGTGGACGACTGCTATTCACAAGCTTTTTTGTCTTCCGCACACCTTCACGATGCCATTGTTCACAAATCGAAACCTCTTTTTAAGGGAATCCTACGACGCTACTCGAAGTCCTTTTTGACTACTTTTAGTTATCTGCGAAGTAGCCTTTCCGTGTGGGCTTTGGAGACTCTATCTTTCCATCAATCTCTTCGGCCAGCCTCAACATTTGTTCTGATCCTACCCTTTCACTGGCCCTGTACCTAAGTAAACAGAGATCAATAGTACTCCACTAGGATAGGACTTTTTTTTTTTCAAAACGGCTAAAAATATTATTAAACAACGAGCATAAGAAATAAGAAATGCTCTTTGCTCTAAACAACGAAATACAACTGAATACAGGATAGGACTGCATGAGTAGAAGCTTGTTTTTTAAGATCTGAATAATTAATTCAGAACACCACATTCCCTATGCTAAATGAACTTTTCTTTTTCCAACCAACCATTCTTTTTGTGTCAATCATCTCATATAGAAACTCTCCAGTCACTGAAGATGCAACCTTTGAGTTCCAGCGCACTGGAAACCTCGTCCTGACCGATCGAGACGCGACCCTCTGGACATCGAACACATCCTCCTCCGGAGTTCAATCAGCACTACTCTCTGAAAACGGAAACTTCATTCTCTACGGCTTTAACCAAACCATCACGTGGCAGAGCTTCGCCCATCCTTCAGATACGCTCTTACCGGGCCAGCCGTTGACTGCTTCTCTCGAGCTCAAATCCTCTGTGTCGCCATCACATGGCGGATACTACACGCTGAAAATGTTACAGCAGGCTACTTCCCTTAGTCTTGCACTGACTTACAATCTTCAGGATGCAAACTTTTCGTACTGGTCTGGACCAGACATATCCAACGTGACCGGGGATGTTGTGGCGGTTTTAAGTGAAGGGGGTAGTTTCGGAATAGCATATGGCTCGTCGTCTGATGGAGCAGTGTACATATACAAGAGCGATAATGACAGTGGAGGATTGTACCCGGTTGGCAATCATTCGAACACTCCGCCTGTTATTAGGAGACTAGTCCTAGAGACTAATGGAAATTTACGTATGTACCGATGGGACAGCAATGTTAACGGATCTGCCAGATGGGTTGCAGATTGGGCTGCTGTTTCTAAACCGTGTGACATTGCCGGTATATGTGGCAGTGGGATTTGTAATCTGGACCGAAGCAGGACTAATGCATCTTGCACGTCCTTACCAGGGGCGACGGTAGCACCAAGATGTGGCCCTTGGGGTGAAAATCGATCATCTGAATTTAAGGTAGCACCGGTCCAGCAAACAAACTATTACTTCTCGGAATCATCTGTTATAGCGAATTATAGTGACATAGAGACAGTTTCGAAATGTGGCGATGCGTGCTTGTCTGACTGTGATTGTGTTGCTTCCGTTTATGGACTAGACGAGGAGATTTCCTACTGCTGGGTTTTGAGGAGTCTGGATTTCGGTGGATATGAGGATCCTGGGTCAACACTGTTTGTGAAGGTTTTGGCTAATAGCTCGTCGAGTGAGAAAAAAACTGGGTTGTCGGATGAATCTACACGGGCAAAGGTTTTAGTGCTGCCTATTGTTCTAAGCATGACCGTGCTACTAGCCTTACTTTCTTGTTTGTTATACATCTATGTCCGCAGAAAGCGAATGCTAAAGGAAGCACTAGTTAATTCCTTAATCGTATCTGGAGCTCCAGTTAAGTTCAGCTTCCGCGATTTACAGACAAGGACAAATAACTTCTCTCAACTGCTAGGAAGAGGTAATCAACTACGGTGATATATACTCAGACCATCAATATTCGTTATTCACGCTGGTAAATAATTCTTTTTCAGGTGGATTTGGCAGTGTGTTCAAGGGAAGCATCAGTGATGGAACATATATTGCAGTGAAAAAGCTGGACCGAATATTGCCCCATGGTGAGAAAGAGTTTGTCATGGAGGTCAATACTATCGGCTCCATGCATCACATGAACTTGGTGCGACTGTGCGGATACTGCTCAGAAGGTTCACAAAGGTATGTTCTTACATATTGAAGTCCCAGTTGAATTGTCTGTGAATATAAGGTTATCAGAATTTGTGTTCTAAAATGTTGATCATAACAGGCTTCTAGTTTACGAGTTTATGAAAAATGGGTCGTTAGACAAGTGGATATTTCCTTCACTCAACTCTCGAGAGGCTGATAGGCTGCTGGATTGGTCCACTCGCTTCAATGTAGCTGTAGGTACGGCGCTAGGGATTGCGTACTTTCATGAACAGTGTCGTGACAGGATAATACACTGTGATATCAAGCCGGAGAACATTCTGTTGGATGAGCATTTCTGTCCAAAGGTATCTGATTTCGGTCTGGCTAAGATGATGGGCAGAGAAGCTTCACATGTCTTCACAATGATAAGAGGAACCAGAGGTTACTTAGCACCGGAGTGGGTCAGCAATCGTCCTATAACTGTTAAAGCCGACGTGTACAGCTACGGGATGCTTCTGCTAGAGATAATTGGTGGAAGGAGAAATCTTGACATGACTTATGATCCAGAGGACTTCTTTTACCCCGGATGGGCCTTTAAGGTACTACTGTCTAATGTGATTTTACCTAATCTGACCGTCTGACTAAAATAAGCTAGGATCACGTAAGTGAAAACATAAATGTTTATTTTATCAGGAGTTGACAACAGGAACACCAACAAAAGTTGCGGATAGACGACTAGAAGGGGCATTGGAGGAAGAAGAGCTCGTGAGAGCGCTAAAAGTTGCGTTCTGGTGCATTCAGGATGAGATCTTCATGAGACCGACCATGGGAGAGGTGGTGAAGATGTTGGAAGGATCGGCTGACATAAAGATGCCACCAATGCCTCAGACCGTGTTGGAGCTAGTCGAAGAGGGGTTAGATCAGGTATACAGAGCTATGAAGAGGGAGTTTAATCATGACAGTTCCTTCACCATCACCACTCATCCATCATCTAAAGCAACTTGTAGTTACTCCACAATGTCACCAAGATAACTAGCTAGATCTCATGGAACATATCATTTCCTCAGGTTGCTTTGGGTAATGCTGGTTGAGCAGATACTAGCGGCTAGCTACCTAATTTGTTAGATCATGGAATTGTATGTATCTCATTGAAAGGCCAAGATTTGATCTGATCACCGTACCATACCTGAATTATAGAACTCATAACTAAACCAGATTATAAAATTCATAATTATATTTATTTAATTAGTAATTGTTTTGTCCTCCTAATCCTTATTGAAAAAGAAAATAAAATCGATTTCCCCTTCTTTTAACTTCTAGTGAGTTCTCTTAATTTTCTTTGTTATATATAGATGAAAAGAGACTTGATTTTAATTGCTACATCAACTCTATTCGGAACTCAGAAAAACTCTTTGAGTATACAGTGAAGTCTTGGCCTGTGCAAACTTTGGTTTATTTGAATATACAATTGGATTTATTGCAGAATCAACTTAAAGGCCTGGAACAGGCTGTAATTCAGGATCCAGTCACATTTGGCCCAAGAGAGCAGAAGTTGAGATATGATATTAATGAATTATTAACTCAGAAATCAATATTCTGGTCACAGGGGCAAATGCCAATGGATTAAGGATAATTGTCGATGGGTAAATCACTAAGTACTTGTAATGCGTTTTAAGCCGCGGTCCTCTTCATTTTAGTCTCCTTCCATAGCAAGTGGAGTCCTGAAATAAAACTTGAGGGGGAGATTAGTAACGGTTTTCCAGTTTGTCTAGTGATCAAACCGAATAATCGACTTTACGGTTAGAGGGTTGAAAGCCACTCTAGTGTATGTAGTATGAAAGTGGGTAAGATGTTGATTACCTTTAGGGGTGAATAGTGTCCCCTATTTATAGTCTTTCCCAAATGGTGATAAAGCTCCTGAGATTGCGCCAAGTGTAAGGCCATGATTGATTATCAAAGGCTAAAAGCCCATTAGTTGGCTTAATGGGTCTGGCCCACGTACCAAACTAGCGTTTCCACAAGGCTAAGATAGTAACTTTACGTTTCATGGAACACTCTAGGATTTCGTCCCGTCTTTGTATCCGACATAGTGTCTGATATACGGTCCGACTGGAACGTCCGAGATCCAATGGCAATATGAACCGTAGATGACTAATATGAGTTTCACCTTATCGTCCATCAAATAGGTGTCTCGCCGTCGTGTCCGTACCCTGGAGTGTGTCGGACACTCTTTCTCGTGGCCACGTAACTCAAATGTCTCGCCGACTAGTCCGATACAAGTAAGTGTGTCCGACACTTTTCCTTGTAGTAGACTTCGATCGTGGTCCTTGGAATCATACTACTCGGGTAGTATGTCGGACCATGATCTCGACACGAACTTGTTTGAGGGTGATCACTTTAGTCGGACAAGGGCACATGTGTCGGACATCGGTGCCCTATATGTCGGTCTTGTATCATGGTAAGTCGTCTCCTGGTTCGTACAGCGAACTGGACATATTTTAACATTAACAATAATGATAAAAATTCAAAGTATTTTCATGCTCTTGCTTCTCAAAGAAGGAGAAGAAGTTTCATACATGCTATTAAAACAAGTGAAGGAATTTGGTTACATGAACCACATGAGATTTGTAATGAGTTTTTAAATTTTTTCAATACTCAGAGTCAGTCGACTGGTACTGTTTTAACTCCCTTTGAATCCCTGCAAATGCCACAACTTAATTCCGAAGATAACAATATGCTTATAGCTACTGTGTCTAAGAAGGAAGTATGGCATGTTGTGTCTTGTATAGGACCCCTGAAAGCACCTGGCCCGGATGGCTTAAATGCTAGCTTTTTTCAAAACTATTGGGAGATAGTTCGGGATCAGGTCTATGATTATGTTGATAAATTTTTCAAAACTGGTTTTTTGGATACTAATCTCAATCAAACTCAAGTTGTTTTGATTCCTAAGGGAGAGAATCCTCAAAATGTCTCTCAATTCAAGCCTATAAGCCTGTGTAATTAATGTAGGATATAATATAATATCTAAAGTGTTAGTTAATAGAATTAGACCTTTACTAGATAAGATAGTGTCTCCTTATCAGAATGCATTTCTTCCGAACAGAAGTGGGGGAGATAATATAATGATGGCACATGAAATGCTCCATACTATAGGACTCAAAAGAAGAACTAAACATCATTGTATAGCTTTAAAATTAGATATTCAGAAGGCCTATGATAAAATGGAGTGGGATTTACGCAGATTAGCACTTCTTAAGTTTAATTTCCATCCTATTATTATTGATAGGATTTTAACTTGTCTTACAACTGCTTCTTTGTAGTAAAGGTCAATGGTGTTGTATCTCAATCATGGGTTCCTTCTAGAGGATTAAGGCAAGGGGATCCTATCTCCCCTTACCTATTTAATCTCTGTCAGGAACTCATGGTGGCTCATCTACTTCAACTGGTGCAGCAGCACAAAATTGATAGTGTGGCTCCAACCAGAGGAAGTCATCCTCTACCAATTATCTGTTTTGCAGATGATTTTCTGCTGTTTGTTAAAGCTAATTCTAAGTCTATAAAGGGTCTGCAAAAGTTGTTTTCTGATTATCAGTGTGCTTCAGGTCAGGCTATTTGTTGGGTAAAATATCGGGTTGTTTTTTCACCTAATGTTCCTTCTAGTTTAAGATTTTATGTTAAGCAGCAGCTTGGAGTCAAGTCTAATCATAGACATGATAAATATTTAGGAATCCCATTTTGTTAGGCAAACACAAAAGGGATCTTTTCAATCACATTATTGGAAAACCATGAGTAAAATGAATGTGTGGTATAATAGATTATTGTCAATGGCTGGTAGAATTACTTTAATTCAGTCAGTCTCTAATGCTATAACTGCTTATACTATGAATGTGACTATATTACCTATCTCTACTATAACTTCCCTTGATAGACTAAATAAGAAGTTCTTATGGAATGCTTCTAAGAATACCAATAAGAGGGCTAAGATTATGTGGTCTACTGTTTGTTTACCCAAGGGGTTGGGGGGAGTAGGTATTCGAAATTTGAAAATCATGAATCATGCCTACCAGTTGAGATTAGTTTGGAAGCTAGTAACTCAACCACATAGTCTTTGGTCTAAACTTTATAAAGATAAATACTTTCCACACTCTTCCTTTTGGAATGCAGTTGCAGCACCACATCATAGTAGTTTCTGGAAAAATCTTGTTACTCATAGAGACTTGTTAAAACAGTTGATAAACTGGCAGGTAGGTAATGACCAAGATATTGCTTTTTGGACTGACATATGGGTGGGATTTGTGCCTTTATCTCTTTATACTACTACTACATATGATCCTAATGAGAAGGTTCAGGATTATATAGTGAATAATCAATGGATTTCGATAAACAGAAAAAGTTGTCTACCTCATGAAATTATTCTTCAAATTATGGTACTTCCTATTTGTCCTGATATGCAGGATAGAATGATCTGGCCTTATGATTCTTCAGGGTTTTTTTTCTATAAAATCATCTTATAGAATTTTGGTGTATATATAGTACTATGCAGCAACCAGTTTGGGCTTGGGATAAATTGTGGAAATTGCATATACTACCTAGAGTCAGAGCTTTCTGGTTCTGGTGGTTAGCTCTACATGATAGGCTGCCCTGCACTACATTTATATAATCTTCACGTTCCTCTGTCTCCTATTTGCCAACTTTGTAATGAACAAGAGGAGTCCTTTTGGCACCTGTTTGCTAATTGTCCAGCTTTTAATTGTGTTAGAGCTGTGTTTACCCAGCCTGGATGGTGCTGGGTTGATTCTCATCTAGGGCATTTGTTAACTGTTATGAAATTAAATTCTGAAAATCAACTGAACATGTTACTTCCGGCTTATTGTATTTGGATCTTTAGAAATGATGTTGTATTCAGGAATGTTGAATTAGATTAGATGAAATTATATTTTACTATGCTTAATTTGAAGTCTCAATGTTTGGTTTGTTTTCCGGTAAATGCAGTTGGTTCCCAGGTTACTATTCTGTGTAAATGGAAGTCTTTGACAAAGAGACCTTATGTGTTTAATGTTGATGGGTCTTGGAATAGCAGCCATATTCGTGCTGGTTATGGCTGTTTAATTCGAAGACCTGATGGTTCTTTTGTGCGTGCTTTGGTTGGATTCCTCGGGAATATTGATAACGCTATGGCAGAACTCTACGGACTTTATTATGATTTAACTACGGATGTTGAGTTAAATATTATCTCTGTGGAAATTCAGACTGATTGTTCGTATGTGTCGAATTGTGTTCATAGAGTGCAAGTGCCTCATTGGCGTCATCATAGGATCATGGCACTTATTAGATCGCAACTGTCTCGGCTTGAAGATTGGCAGTTGGTGTTGGTGTACAGACAATCGAATCATGATGCAGATGTTTTGGCGAAGCTTGGGTTTGGCCAAGTTTATGTATGCTAAAGGCTTAG
The DNA here is from genome assembly GCA_028274465.1 of Plantago ovata. Taxonomy (NCBI): domain Eukaryota; kingdom Viridiplantae; phylum Streptophyta; class Magnoliopsida; order Lamiales; family Plantaginaceae; genus Plantago; species Plantago ovata. Next base: position 105,556,594 of record CM051455.1, on the reverse strand, counting down.
TAGTTTCTGAATCTGTAACTAGTCCACATAGGGCTACCTGTAGGATTTGGGACTCTTGTCCTTCTTGGTTTACTACTTATCTGCAAGATGATGTAAATAAGTGTTACCCGCGTGTTGTGGAAACTCGTGGTAACCGAACAGTTGTAACACCTCTTCCGTAGTTAATGTGTGTCGTTGTTCTCAAAAAATAAAAAATAAAAAAAATAAAATAAAACACACACACACACAATGAAAAAGAATAATCCTTCTCCAGAAAATCTCCATAGCCGAAATCAAGCTATTCTCCACACTTGATTGTTTGATCTCTAGTTGTCTAGTGCCACTCACACTATTCTTTATACTGAGGCAAAATGGAATAAGATCGTGGTGGATTTTGTTTTTGAATGACAAATCTACCAACCCTACTCTTAATCCTACACTCCTATACCCTACATGATCGTGGTGCTAATTCTAAAAGATCGAAAATCTCATTCCTCCTGCAGAGAACTAGTGTAGCTGATTAGAAGCTTATGATAGTGTATATGTCCTAGAGACAGTCCTTATTAAGGGCATGCAGCCCTTATAGAGGGCATATATGTACTATTACACAGGTCAACGTAATATAATATATGTTTGATGTTTGACTATTGAGTATCGCTTTCATATTTATATTACACCAGGCATGCAACATGTCATATCTCTATTCCTATCTGTATTGATATTAAACATGTCCCCTCGGATAGATGACCGATCACACAGATAGTGGGAGCTATGTGAGTTATCATCTATCCCAAACTCTCCCTAGTCGAGGTTCATCTCGGATGTAGGGGTCTGAATGAACCATCTGAGACTAGTATGCGTGGAGGTTATACTTGTTGGAGCAAGTGTGAGCCGATCCCACGGCCACGAAACGGATTGTTGGACAATCAAGAAACGTTCCCATAACTGCGCATAGTTGTTCGAAGGATGATTACCGAACAATGGAAGTATCCACCGGACACTCCCATCGATGTATACTCTACACCGAAGTGTCTATGGGAACCGGTAAGTTGTCGAAGTGATGCCAGTCGTCCTTTGGACTTACAGGACTTTATCATCACATTTGTTGCCCCATATCCTTGGTGGACCCGTCGATGTCAGCTCTGAGTAAGCAGTTGACCTAAGACACGATCCAGGATTATGGCTACATACAAATGGGGATGATAAGTGTTTCTGTGAAGGATTCATCTCTCATGTGTAGCACAGGAGAGCACTGCTCATAGTCGTTCATAGTTGTGATTGGTAAAACCGCTTGCCAGCGTATCAATATTATTATGATGGTCATAATAGATATTGGATTCACCATACAACTCACTGAAGATGCTCGTGGATGTATTATTGGGATAGACACTTCATCGATCCTAGATGCATTCGAGTCAGTCAGATGAAGGGACGTTACCATCGTCGCGTTGAGCGCAACAGACTTCGCAACGAAAGGGTTTGCTTTGAGAAACCTCTCAAACGTCCTCATGTATTAATATTGCAAATGGAACCGTCTAGGAATTCCATTTTGCCTAGTCTAGGACTTGCTTAATACAATGAGGCCCTATGGGTCACACTATGTGGTGATTTAGCTTATCCGAATATCCTTGAAGATGGAATCGCAATTAATTTGGAATTGATTGTGATTGATGGATTATAATTGATTTGGAATTAATTATAATATTTTCTGGCTCAATTAATGATTTGGAATTATTAATTGAATTGGCTAATTAATTGTATTTTATGTAAATACAATTACAGATTATATTTTAGAAATATAATAGAGGTTTGATTTGAAAGGATATGTTAATTTAGAATTAACATATGCACATGGGCAAAATCTACTTGGAGTTTGAATTGCCTTAGAACTATAAGTGGGTCCCAAAATTGGGACCCACCTATCTCAATTGGGACACGCGCGCGCGCGAGATGGAGTAGGGGAAGGTGTTCGACTCCTTCCTCTATTAGAAGTCCAAGGGATAAGTTAGATTTTCCTGATTGAGTTTTAATTTTATTGGGAATGAATCTAGACTTGAAATTGGTTTCCTAGTGCGATAAGAATTAGATTCTTATTCCTTTACGAAGTCTAATTGCTTATGCTTTAGGTTTCTATTGACTACTATATATAGTAGACTATTAGAGAGCTTTTGACACACAGTTGAATAGACTTTCATAGAGTTATTCTACCAGTTTTCTTAGAGAAAATAAAAAGCTCTCCCCTACCTCTCCATAGCCCACGTGCGCGCCACCCCTCACCGGAGGAAAACCGCCGTCCCATCTTCTTGGTCACAAAAAGAATATCCTAGCATTCTTCCGATAGGCTGTTCATCCGTGGATACCAAGGTTGAGGTTCTAGGAGCTGGAAACTAACTTTTATTATCTTGCAGATAATCAAAGTATTGCAGATATCTTCGACTTCGACGAAGGAGAAGATTCGCCGGATTATTACGAAGACTTGGAAGCTGTGCTTGCTTTTGGAGTATTGTAAGTCTTCTAATTGACGTGTTTAAATATATACGGTATATACATAATCAATTAACCTGCATGTTAAGAATTTTTTTGAAATTCCGCTGCGTACCCTAGGGGTAACTCTGAACGTATTTTCTTACAGTGGTATCAGAGCCAAGATAATTGATTATGTATATACGTATATATGTTGTATGATTTTGTAGTTTATGTGGATGCAATTGATTCCATGATTAATTCGATTTTCAAAGTTTTGTTTTTATATAAATTTAGAATTTATAATTTAAAAAAAAAAAATTATATATATATATATATACTGGATCGGCCGCCTGCGGGATGCAGGCGCCGGACGCCCGCGGCCGCAGGCACGGTAGGGGTTAAATCGAATTTTTGAAAATTTTGAGGATTGAATTTTATATTTGGAATATAAATATGATTTTAATTGTAATTGTTTTTAACTAGAGGGGTTAAATTTAATTAGTATAAATTTAAAGGGCTTATTTGTAATTTATCAATTTATTGTTTATTGCAAATTAGTCCTTCTACTTTTGAATTTTAGATTTAACACCTCCAAGGTTTCGAAAATTACAATTGAGTACTTCGGGTTTTCGAAAATTGCTACCTGGTCAATAGAATTTTCGATTTTTCAATCTAGTCCAAATTTTCAATTTTTTTTCATAGAGATTATAAGTATGGGATTATAATTTTCATAATGAAATTATGAAGTCATTTGGCATCCACATAGGCTACTACTTGTTTCATATGCTCGATATGCTATTGTTTGACAATGCATGTTTAAATACCATGTATTTTACTTTCCTTTCCACCGCTATGCATGCGAGGGTAGGCGGCGCCCGCTTATTTGTCGGACCGCATATTTTATGTATGGGTAGGCGTCGCCAATTATGTGCTTGACCGCGTTTAGAACTAGAATGGATAGGCGGCATCCATTACGTGTAGACCGCTCATGCATGATGGGCAGGCGCCCTTATTTGTTTGTAGATGACTGATAACAACCCTCAAGTTACAAGCCCCAACCAATATAAGTGCAGAAATATATATATGTATGTATTTCTGAGATGCTTTTCATAGGGTGTTTTAATTCTGAACTTTCATTGTGTTTTCCTGTATTGGCGACCTCGTCTTACAGACTCGTAGTGATCGTCAGATTAGAGTAAGCCTATGGTTATAACTTACTGCATATTGTATCTAGCGACCTCGATAGGTACAATATGTAGAGCATCGGGTTAAATTAGATTTAACAACCAAGAGTTGCGTGACGCAATTGGTTAGTCCTACCGGTCATATTATGCTATGCGACCAGCCCCCGTTGGAGTATAGCATAGTATGGATTTGGATCTTGGCCACTATGGTAACTTGTTGAACATTACCCGTATGTTTGTTTTGGGGGCAAGCATATGTGAAAATAGTGGGAGCTAAACAGCTAAAGGACCTTGTTGTTTAGTTATGTTGACTGTGTATTTAAAAATAATATTTCAATAGTTGATTTATTATTTTCGTTCTATATTATTTCTCCTTAGGAAATTAGAAATGGCGAGTATCTCGCTCCGTGCTGTCTTAGAGAAGCAAATTTTGACCGGACCAAACTTCCTAGATTGGATCAGGAATATACGTTTGGTGCTGAGGTACAAAAAGATTGAGTACGTCTTGGACGAGGTCATTCCCGTGTGCCCCGAAAATCAGACTGCCGATCAGGTTGCTGCTTGGAATCAAGCCAACAAGGCAAAGTTTGATAAGCATCTTGAGGATGCTAGATCCGTGCAGTGTATTATACTGGCGGCAATGAGCAATGAGCTGCAGTGGCAACCTGAAAGCATGTTGCCGTATGAGATGTTGAAGCATCTTGAGTCGCTCTTTAAGACGACAACTAGAAGTGTTGCATTTGATTTGATCAAAGAGATACACAGATGCAAGCTCAATGAAGGAGGGAACATGTCTGAACATGTTCTCAAAATGATTGGTCTCTTTGAAAAGCTTGCTGATGAACGTGTATTTTACACTTTCATTCGAGTCTTTTTTCACCAATTTAGCTATCCTCTATGTTAATTTAGCTATATTTTAGTGCATTTTATTAGAATAGTGTCACGTTTCCCTTTAGTTTGTATTTTACAGGTTTTGGGTGAAAAACGAGGTTTTCCGGGCAATTATATTGATGTAGACAAGGAACTGGTGTTCCGAAGGCCTATTTGGAGTATCTAGAAGATTCCGGATAGGATTTGAAGTCTAGGGGTCGAGTCAGAAGACTAAAAGGTCACTAGAAGGCAAAAACCGAGTCCGAAAAGTAAAAGAAATCCAAAAACGCGTAAACAACCGACTGGAGGTCCCGGGCGACTCGCCCGGGATGAGGGGCGAATCGCCCCACACCAGGCGAATCGCCCGGTGTGTGGGGCGACTCGCCCCACACCTACCGAATGCATATATATAGTTGCTCAATTTTCTCTGTTTTTTATACTTTTCGAGACCTTTTCTCTCACGTTTCTCTGTAGTTTTAGGTAGGAATTTCCCAGAGCCTGTTCTGGGGGTTCTTAGCTTAGGAGATACTTTTTCTTAGCAGTTTGGAGCTTGTAAGATCGCGATTCTTCGGAGATTGACAACCTTCGGTAACATTGTATCTTACAGTTTTTCTACTTATTTTCATATATCCTTCATCATGTTTTCATTCATTCGTGGTATGATTTCTGTTGATTGCATGACAACTATGAGTAGCTAAACTTCTCGTTGGTGATAGTATGTGATTTCTTAGCGAAGGGTTAATAATTATGCTAATGGCTATATCGCGTATTATACCTAGAGTTATTGCTTTATTTCTTTGATCTATCTAAATCTCTATCTTCGTATTGTTGAATAATTACTGAACACAATTGGACAATTCATTGATCTTTTTATCTATCTAAATCTATATCTTCGTAGTGTTGAATAATTACAACTGGACAACTCATTGATCAAAGATCTCTATGCAAAACCGGGGAATTTATGCATGATTATTAACCTGCTATGCTTTGAATGACCATACTATCACCAATCTCCATTATCTGTTAAGAAAAACCTTTGCTAAGTCGTCTGCTATTTTATATTCTCAAGTTAAATTAGATAAAGCTAGTTATAGTCCTTAGAGATCGACACTCGAGGTTATTCTACTGCTACACTCCGGTTTTCGTTGTAGTTGTGAATTGCCTTTGGCTAAATACAAATTTATTTGATTAATTGGAACCCGACAAAATCCAACGTTCATCACTTGCCGATGCCGGTGTTAAGCTAGAGAACAAGATCATGGTGATCTTTGTCCTTCAATCATTGCCGAGTTCGTATTCGCAATTCATCATTAACTACACGATGAATGCGAAGGACGTAACACTGCCCGAACTCCATAATCTGCTGAAGACATATGATCAAACTCTTCCTAAGAAGGAAAAGTCGATCATGTTTGTTGGGCAACCGTCTAACCCAAACCCGAGAAACAAAGGTGCTAAGGTTAAGGGAAAGTCGGGAGCCAAGGCTAACACTTCGAGTGATAAGCCTAAGCGTCTGAACCAGAAAAGGAAGTTCAAGAGAAGCGGAATGGTACGCACAGATGAATGTCTTTTCTGTAAATAGAAAGGACATTTGAAGAAAGATTGCCCTAAGCTGAGGGCAGATCAAGCTAAGAAGCCACCGGCTTCTAGCTCAGGTATGTTTGTTATTGAAATAAACATGACTACTTTTGACTCCAATGGTTGGGTATTAGATACAGCCTGTGGCTCACACATTTGTAATAATGTGCAGGGCTAATTGATCACAGGCTAGTCAAGCAAGGTGAAATCGACTTGCAAAACAAAAACACCAACCAAAGGAGTTAAGTCCACGGCAACGGCACCAAATTGATGATGTCGTTTCACCAATTAAATTTGTTTTAAAAGCCAAAGAACATTTATCACTACACAAACTAGAGTGCAATGGCAAGTTTTCCCCGAGTGTCGTTCTCTCGGGACCTAACGTGGCTTTGGTTGAGGTTTTTGCTAGTAATTTCAGTCAACGAGTTCAAATGTTTATAGAATCGCTTTCTTAGAACAAAGCAACGAGAAATCAGATTGTTGTAATCAAGTTTGGAAAACGGTTGGTGGTAGAAATCAAATACACATGCATGGGTTACGAATATGCTCACAAGTTCAGTGCGTAAAACCTTCGATCAAGTCTGCTAAGCAACTCGTCTAGGTAACTTTCAAGACACACATCATAAAAGACCACTATCAATACTTTAGAGGTTCTTGTCACTAACACAATTTATCTAGCATGCTGCAAATCTCTAACATACAATCCTATAGCTTTCATTGACCAAGAGTTTGTCACTATACTCAATTCGAATATATTTTATAGGCATCTAAGAATCATATGAAGGGATTTGCAGCAAGATTGAATCACAATCTCATGTAAGCATAAACATAACCCATAGCATGCATATTCTACATTCTACCACCAACACAAAGGATTTAGCTACTCATATTCATCAACATAGACATCAAATCATATGAATTGTAAATAGAATACATCAAATCAAACTACTAGACAAGAGATAATGATACAATGTTACCACCAAGCTGTCACTAATCGGTGGGTATTGATGAAAACCTCTTCGTAGATGAAACAATGGATGCAATCGTATGCCAAAACCTCTAATCCAATCTTAAATACAATATAATCTGAGTTTTCTCTGAGTTTTGGGGCTTAGGAGCTCTCCAAAACGAAGCTACAATTCAAAAGTATGTCCAAAAGTAACAGAAGATCAGATCTAAGAAGGAAAATCCGAAAACGTAACCGCTGCCAAGCGGACCGCTTGGAGAGTCCAAGCGGAGCGCTTGGCAAGCGAAGCGCTTTGGCCCTCCAAGCGCTTCGCTTGGCTACTATGCCAAAGCTCCTGGAAAATGAAGCGGAGCGCTTCACTATTTCAGGCGCTTAGCTTGGCTCCTGGGCAGATTTTTGTCTTCAAACTCAATCTTTTTTCCCTCGTACGGCCCTCGGGTGCCTTGGACTCATCCTTCTCGATGCTTATTGATGCTCAAACACTTACGAACAAGCCACGGAGATTGGGGAACTTCAACGGGGCCATCTTTTCCATCAAAAAGGCTCGTTTTTAGCTCCCAAAACGCCATTTCGTACCTAAGTGCCTGAAAATGCAGAAAACATAAAACGTTACACTATTCTACAAAACTAACCAAAAAACAAGGCTAGAAGATAGCAAAAGAAGGTAAAAAAGACAAGATGAACACGTCAAAAATACGTTCAGGAGCCAAGTAAAGTGAACTAATCTATTGAATCTACCAAATGCTTATGAACAAAACCAAATGAGCATGACATGCAAGTAGGTTGAAAAATGCCTCGATTGCGAATATACACATTCTCATGTGCACTTGGTTAAACAAAGGAGTCTCTCGTAACATCTTCTACCTGGACCTGGTCAGTGACGATACAATGATGCATGTTATCATACTACAATTGCCCCGTGCCTATGAAACCGAGGGCTTACTACTGTTCACCAAGCGAGACTTTTCCTCAAGAGAGGGCGGACCAATACTGACTCTCATAAAACGAAGGAGGGTTCCCTTAGAAAGATAACACTCCCCTATTCTACCCAGATTCTCAAGAATGAGCCTCTTTCAACCACTTTTTGAATAGCAAGACGAGGGTGGTCAAGAACAGGCCTTGGACAAAGGCGACACGAAACGAAAGATAGAATTTACAACTCGATAACTTCACAATAACAAATATTTACATGACACTTGACACTTTACTAGATTGCTTTTTGGCTTGCAACGACCCTTCTTTTGCTTTTTGGGTCTTATTCTTTATTTCACTTTTTTTTTTTTCTTTTCTCTTTTTTTTTTTATATTTCTTTTTCTTTTCTTCTTCTTTTGTTTTTTCTTTCCTTTTTTTTTCTTTTTTATATAGGGGCAAGCAGCAGTACTAAGTGTCAAAAACACCTCCCCAAACCTATTCGAAATAATAGGTTTGAGCACAAAGACGAAAAAGAAAAAGGAAAGACTCTTTTACAAAGACACCCCCCCAAACCTATTCGAAAGAATAGGTTGGGACACAAAACAAAAAGAAAAAGAAAAAGAAAACTTTACAACGACTCAAAGACGAAAGACAAGTATAACGAAGCAACCCCGTCCCCAAACCTATTCGATAGAATAGGTCTACTACAATGAATCACACACCTCACACTACCTCCTTCCTAGGCATTTGGCAATCTCTAATCGAGGTGAAAAACTTGTCGCCTCTTACGTACATAATTACACCGGTTACAACCATAGACTCAAACGTGCATCATTTCATAAGGCCATCGTGAACCGCAGCAGAAGAAACACCACTCAAGGTGATGTCGAGACTACTAAGCTTAACTAGTGCACATGCGAATGTGACAAACCAAGCGAGACAAGCCTCAAACTACTTGCAAAGTGATGCAACATATGATCAATGGTCATAAACACTTAGTCTACTCAATAAAAAAGTTCAAAAGACTTGGCAATAAACTCCACACGCAACAACGTGCAACAACTAATCTAGGGATGATATGCATGCAAAAACTGAAAAACACGACAAATCACAAGAACTTGAGCTGACAACAGGCATGTACGAAACCAAAAGCGCACATAGTACTGAAAATCCAATGACCCCTCCCCAAACCTAAACTTTTGCTCGTCCTCGAGCAAAGAAAAGTTGATTTAGAAAGAGAAAATTGGATTGAGAGTACACTTCCCTGAATAAGGTTCGTGTCCAACTCCTATAGAAGAGTAGTACCTGAAAAGACTCAAGAAATAAGTGAAAGCGGGTGCGCAAAGGTGAGAAGAATGGAAAAAACGAGGAAAATCTGGGTACAGGGTCCAGGGGGACCGCTTGGCGGGAGCCAAGCGGTTCGCTTGTCAAGCGGAGCGCTTGGGAGGCTCCAGGCGCTCCGCTTGAAATTCCAGTAAGCTTTTTGATTTACTGAAATTTCAAGCGGACCGCTTGGCCCTTCCAAGCGCTTCGCTTGGCTCTGTTTCCAGATTTTCGATGTTTTTTCCTATCTTAATCACCTAAGGCACCAAGACAAACACTAGACTAAATGAATCACGACAAAAGGCACACAGGCCACAACTACAAACACAAAGAAAGCTAACTAAATGCAAAACACTTACCACCTCGGGTTGCCTCCCGAGAAGCACCTTTGTTTACACGTCGTTGGCTCGACTCTTCAAGGCTCAATTGGGGTTGAATTCATATTGGGTACTAGACTTCCCCATCAAATGCCCTCTTTAATCGGTGAAATCCCTGCACATTTGAACGAAGGAATAGAGGACCAAAGTATCCTATAAGTTTGTTAGTGCAAGTCTTCTCAACACATGAATTAACAATGGCTCGCAACATGTGTCGCTTGCCATCTACCTCAAAACTACATGTACAACGGTACATGTCAATCACCATGTGCACCTTATTGATGAAGGCTCTTCCCAACAGGACCACATCCTTAAGATTGGCTTCCGAAGTCGGAATAACAATGAAGCTCGTCTTCACCTCAACACCGGCAACTCTAATAACCAAGTCTTCAAGAACTCCCAAAGGTCTCCTCATAGACCCATCAGCAAGTTGAACCATAGCTTTCATAGGCTTCAAACCAGTCAACCGGGATTCTTCATACACATTCATCGGCAAGACATTGACTCCAGCTCCTGTGTCTAATGTAGCCAATATACCATCCTTCGTGCCAAGACCGATTTCCACATCGAAGCTCTCAAGTGCGGGTACTTCCACCATCTCATCCTCAGACGATGAGCTTTCTTCTTCAATATGTGAAGCTTCTTCCTCAACCATAGAGGGCTTACGCTCCTCGTTAGCAACGCAAGGCTCAGAGATTTTCTTGCTACTTGGAAACCTCTACTCGTGCTCCTTCTCTTGTGACCGTGATCTCAATTGGAATATTAGTCACCACCGTGATGGCCATAGCTCTCTCGGTATTACCCAAAAGCATCTCTTGCTCAGGACTAGCTCCTCTATCAATGAGCTCTTGCAACTTCCTGTTAAGAGAAGAAGTACTAGCCTCCAAGTTCTCAAACCGCTTCTCGTTCATAGCCTGATTCTTGTAATAAGATTCCATAAACTTGTCGGTCTTTTCTACCAAGCTTTGCACCATGGCGACCAAAGAGGATGGAGCATATCCGGGTACCCCATAGTTTACCTCAGCATGTTGACGTTGACTGGCGAATCCTTGCTCATAGTCATCACCACGACCCACTTTCTCTTCAAAAGCCGCTATGGGTTCTTCTCTAGGTTCTTTTGAATGAATCTTGGCTCTTAAATTCCGGTTCTGAGAATTCAAGTACATTATATCCAACTTAGCTTGAGCTTGACTCGGAAACAACTCTCCCATGCTTCCTCCACAAATGCTATCCACTTGTGCTTGAACACCAGGATGCAAACCATTATAGAAGAATTGGATGAGCTGACCTCCATCGAAGCTGTGATGTGGGCACCGATATTGCAACCCCTTAAACCGATCATAAGCCTCATGGAAAGCTTCATCATACTTCTGCTCAAAAGTGCTGATTTGTCTCTTCATAACCATAGTCTTGGAAGTGGGATAATACCGATCCATAAATTTTTCAAACACTTGAGCCCATGTGGTCAAAGATCCAGCTTCTAAGGATCTCAACCAAGCCTTCTCTCTATCCCCAACTCCCATAGCGAAAACCTTCATCCGCAAATCATCATCAGTAATTCCATCATCCGGTCTAAGCAAGTAGAGCACGAAATTCTCTAAGTCATTCAAATACCCAATGACGTCCTCATTGTCCATGCCATAGAACTTGGGTAATTGCTGGAACACGTGTCCTTTAAGCTCCAGATTCCTCGTTGCATCATTGAGAACAATAGCTGGACCACTAGGCCCAACCGTAACTTTTGAGAGTAACTTCAGTGGTTGCTCAGCCATCTCGCCTGAAATCTAGTGCAATCAACACAACACTCATAGAAGGATTAGTTCCCGTTAGTGAAACGAAAACCAGAACACATAGAATTAAGCACAAAGAAATAGGGGGAAAGAAATGGGGTGAGAAAGTGATGTTGGCTGAAAAACCAAACAAAAACAACAACCAAAGGAGTTAAGTCCGCGGCAACGGCGCCAAATTGATGATGTCGTTTTTCACGAATTAAATTTCTTTTAAAAGCCAAATAACACTTATCACTACACAAACTAGAGTGCAATGACAAGTTTTCCCCGAGTGTCGTTCTCTCGGGACCTAACGTGGCTTTGGTTGAGGTTTTTGCTAGTAATTTCAGTCAACAAGTTCAAATGTTTATAGAATCGCTTTCTTAGAACAAAGCAACGAGAAATCAGATTGTTGTAATCAAGTTTGGAAAATGGTTGGTGGTAGAAATCAAATACAAATGCATGGGTTACGAATATGCTCACAAGTTCAGTGCGTAAAACCTTCGATCAAGTCTGCTAAGCAACTCGTCTAGGTAACTTTCAAGACACACATCCTAAAAGACCACTATCAATACTTTAGAGGTGCTTGTCACTAACACCATTTATCTAGCATGCTGCAAATCTCTAACATACAATCCTATAGCTTTCATTGACCAAGAGTTTGTCACTATACTCAATTCGAATATATTTTATAGGCAACTAAGAATCATATGAAGGGATTTGCAGCAAGATTGAATCACAATCTCATGTAAGCATAAACATAACCCATAGCATGCATATTCTACATTCTACCACCAACACAAAGGATTTAGCTACTCATATTCATCAACATGGACATCAAATCATATGAATTGTAAATAGAATACATCAAATCAAACTACTAGACAAGAGATAATGATACAATGTTACCACCAAGCTGTCACTAATCGGTGGGTATTGATGAAAACCTCTCCGTAGATGAAACAATGGATGCAATCCTATGCCAAAACATTTAATCCAATCTAAAATACAATATAATCTGAGTTTTCTCTGAGTTTTGGGGCTTAGGAGCTCTCCAAAACGAAGCTACAGTTCAAAAGTATGTCCAAAAGTAATAGAAGATCAGATCTAAGAAGGAAAATACGAAAACGTAACCGCTGCCAAGCGGACCGCTTAGAGAGTCCAAGCGGAGCGCTTGGCAAGCGAAGCGCTTTGGCCCTCCAAGCGCTTCGCTTGGATGCTGTGCCAAAGCTCCCGGAAAATGAAGCGGAGCGCTTCACTATTTCAGGCGCTTAGCTTGGCTCCTCGGCAGATTTTTGTCTTTAAACACAATCTTTTTGTCCTCGTACGGCCCTCGGGTGCCTTGGACTCATCCTTCTCGATGCTTATTGATGCTCAAACACTTACGAACAAGCCACGGAGATTGGAGAACTTCAACGGGGCCATCTTTTCCATCAAAAAGGCTCGTTTTTAGCTCCAAAAACGCCGTTTCGTACCTAAGTGCCTGTAAATGCAGAAAACAAAAAACGTGACACTATTCTACAAAACTAACCAAAAAACAAGGCTAGAAGATATTAAAAGAAGGTAAAAAAGACAAGATGAACGCGTCAAAAATACGTTCATCAACGACAATCCAGTTGAAGCCAAACGCGTTGGACGCTGCAAGATAGATTTACCTTCAGGACAATGTTTAGAACTTGATAACATTTATTTTGTTCCATCCATTGTCAGAAATATAATTTCCAATCCATTGTTAGACAATTTGGGTTTTTCCTTTCGATTTGCTAATAATACTTGTTATTTTTCATTAAATGACCAGTATTATGGAAAAGCTCGCTTAGTGAATGGTTTATATATTTTGCAAACTACTCTACCTTTATTTCAAATACATAACAAACAACCGTCTTCAAGTAGGAAGAATAATCCATCTTATCTATGGCATTGTCGGCTAGGCCATATCAATGAAACACGGATTCAAAGACTAAGGAAGTTGGACTACTTAGAACCATTTGATTTTGAATCATATGGTACATGCGAATCATGTGTTAAGGGTAAGATGACGAACAAACCTTTTGTTGGACAAGGTGTTCGTGCCACTCGCTGCTTAGAGCTCATACATACCGATGTATGTGGACCTTTGAAAGTCTATGCGCGTGGGGGTTATCCTTACTTCGTTACCTTTACTGACGATTTCTCAATGTATGGATATATTTATCTTATGAAGAATAAATCCGAGACCTTTGGGAAATTCAAGGAGTTTAGGAATGAGGTCGAGAAAGAATTGAACCTAAGGATAGTCACTCTTCGATCAGATCGAGTAGGTGAATACCTTAGTGAAGAATTTATCGACTACTTGAAGGAAAATGGAATTCAATCGCAATGGACTCCTCCTGGAACACCACGGTTAAATGGTGTGTTTGAGAGAAGGAATCGAACCCTGTTAGACATGGTGAGATCAATGATTGGATTGTCGACTCTTCCAAAATATCTATGGGGATATGCACTACAAATTGCAATCTACATTCTGAACCGTGTACCATCTAAATCAGTGGAGAAAACTCCGGAAAGAAGCCCTCACTAGGCTATCTTAGACCTTGGGGCTGTCCTGCGATAGTCAAACTGATGCTCACTAATAAGTTAGATGCCAAGGGTGTCAAAGTATATTTCATAGGCTATCCTCGTCAGATGAGAGGCTATGAATTCTATCATGCTGAAGATCACAAGGTGATAGTATCTAGAAACGTCAAGTTTTTAGAAGCAGAATACCTCGAAGAAGAGAGGTTAGATGACATGATAGAACTTGAAGAAATTCAAGACTTTGACACGCACGAACATGACTTCTCTAAATCTTCTGATTTGGACTCAAGTTCAGTGGGAGCTTTCGAAGCAGACAAGGGTAATGATATGACACTTGCTAGGCATGTCATAGTCAGTGGGAGTCCTGTGATTAGATCAACAGTTGAAACCACACCAATGGAACCCGTTGTCAATCAAACTGTGCAACAAGTTGCACAAGAGCAGCCTCCCGCTGGGGAACAGGGTTGCGGGGCGCGACCAGCTGCATCAGTGCCCACTGATAATGTTCGTGTTACACGAAGCCAGAAAAGAAAAGCACCAGAACCAGTCGAGCTCCGTAGGTCGAAGAGGATCCTAAAAGGACCTCAGAAGCAGAGCTTTATGATAGAAGACATCAGTGAACTTGATGTCGGCTTATCAGATCGGGAAGATCCCGAGACCTACAAAGAGACAATAATTGATATTGACTCAGACAAATGGCAAGAGGCCATGGAATTGGAAATGGACTCCATGTACCTGAACCAAGTTTGGAACTTGGTAGACTTGCCCCAAGGGGTTAGACCTATTTGGTGCAAATGGGTCTTTAAACGAAAGACAGATGCCGATGGCAAGGTACAAACGCACAAGGCTAGACTTGTGGCGAAAGGCTACACGCAAAGGTATGGCATCGATTACGATGAAACCTTTTCACCGGTAGTAAAATTGAAGTCCATTCGAATTCTACTTGCAATAGTTGCCTACTATGATTATGAGATCTGGCAGATGGATGTAAAGACTGCCTTCCTCAATGGCAACCTTGAGGAAGAGGTCTATATGGTACAGCCGGAAGGTTTTATTAGTAAAACCAGGCCAACTGTTGTATGCAAATTACAAAGATCCATCTATGGGCTAAAGCAAGCGTCTAGGAGCTGGAATATCCGCTTTGATGAAGCTGTCAAATCGTTTGACTTCGTCAGAAGCAAGGAAGATCCCTGTGTCTACACTAGGCACAACGACAAGGTAGTCGTTTTCATGATCATCTATGTTGATGACATTTTGATCATTGGAAACAATGTCTCTATGCTAGAAGAGACTAAAGTTTGGTTATCAAGTACCTTCTCAATGAAGGACTTGGGTGAAGCGAACTACATCCTAGGGATCAAGATCTATAGAGATAGATCCAAGAGGATGTTAGGATTGACACAGTCCACCTACATCGACCAAATACTGAAGCGTTATAAGATGGACGACTCAAAGAGAGGGTTTCTCCCAGCTAGGCATGGGATTGTCTTATCATTTAAGGATAGTCCTAAAACTGATGAAGAAAGAAATGCAATGAGTCGTGTGCCCTATGCTTCGGCAGTAGGGTCTATAATGTATGCAATGAATTGCACAAGGCCCGATGTGGCATATGCGCTTAGTGTCACTTGTCGACACCAACAGAATCCAGGAGTACCTCACTGGACTGCTGTAAAGAACATTCTTAAGTACCTTCGACGGACTAAAGAGATGTTCTTGGTGTTTAGTGGAGAACCAGAATTAAAGATGTCTGGGTATGTCGACGCTGGATTTGAATCAGATCCTGATGACTTTAAGTCACAAACAGGATACGTATTCAAATTGAACGGAGGAGCTATCTGTTGGAAGAGTTCTAAGCAAGCCACGGTTGCTGACTCATCCACAAAAGTCGAGTACATTGCTGCATAAGAAGCATCGAAAGAAGCTGTCTGGATTTCAGAGTTCCTGAAGAAATTGAGGGTTGTTCCTGCTCCTAGTCCAATAACGATTTATTATGACAATACGGGCGCCGTCGCTCAAGCTAAGGAGCCTAGATCTACAAACAAGAACAAACATGTACTTAGAAAGTATCACGTTATACGTGAGATTATTGATAGAGGAGAAGTTAGTATAGAACGTGTCTCTACCACGGACAACGTGGCAGATCCTTTCACCAAGGTCTTATCAGTGGAAGTCCACTTAAGACATTATGCTAATCTGGGTATTAAGAATAAAGGTGATTGGCTCTAGTCCAAGTGGGAGATTGATAGTGTATATGTCCTAGAGACAGTCCTTATTAAGGGCATGCAGCCCTTATAGAGGGCATATATGTACTATTACACAGGTCAACGTAATATAATATATGTTTGTTGTTTGACTATTGAGTATCGCTTTCATATTTATATTACACCAGGCATGCAACATGTCATATCTCTATTCCTGTCTGTATTGATATTTAACATGTCCCCTCGGATAGATGACCGATCACACAGATAGTGGAAGCTATGTGAGTTATCATCTATCCCAAACTCTCCCTAGTCGAGGTTCATCTCGAATGTAGGGGTGTGAATGAACCATCTGAGACTAGTATGCGTGGAGGTTATACTTGTTGGAGCAAGTGTGAGCCGATTCCACGACCACGGAACGGATTGTTGGACAATCAAGAAACGTTCCCATAACTGTGCATAGTTGTTCGAAGGATGATTACCAAACAATGGAAGTACCCACCGGACACTCCCATCGATGTATACTCTACACCGAAGTGTCTATGGAAACCGGTAAGTTGTCGAACTGATGCCAGTCGTTCTTGGTGGACCCGTCGATGTCAGCTCTGAATAAGCAGTTGACCTAAGACACGATCCAGGATTATGGCTACATACAAATGGGGATTATAAGTGTTTCTGTGAAGGATTCATCTCTCATGTGTAGCACAGGAGAGCACTGCTCATAGTCGTTCATAGTTGTGATTGGTAAAACCGCTGGCCAGCGTATCAATATTATTATGATGGTCATAATAGATATTGGATTCACCATACAACTCACTGAAGACGCCCGTGGATGTATTATTGGGATAGACACTTCATCGATCCTAGATGCATTCGAGTCAGTCAGATGAAGGGACGTTACCATCGCCGCGTTGAGCGCAACAGACTTCGCAACGAAAGAGTTTGCTTTGAGAAACCTCTCAAACGTCCTCATGTATTAATATTGCAAATGGAACCGTCTAGGAATTCCAATTTGCCTAGTCTAGGACTTGCTTAATACAATAAGGCCCTATGGGTCACACTATGTGGTGATTCAGCTTATCCGAATATCCTTGAAGATGGAATCGCAATTAATTTGGAATTGATTGTGATTGATGGATTATAATTGATTTGGAATTAATTATAATATTTTCTGGCTCAATTAATGATTTGGAATTATTAATTGAATTGGCTAATTAATTGTATTTTATGTAAATACAATTAAAGATTATTTTAGAAATATAATAGAGGTTTGATTTGAAAGGATATGTTAATTTAGAATTAACATATGCACATGGGCAAAATCTACTTGGAGTTTGAATTGCCTTAGAACTATAAGTGGGTCCCAAAATTGGGACCCACCTATCTCACTTAGGACACGCACGCGCGCGCGAGATGGAGTAGGGGAAGGAGTTCGACTCCTTCCTCTATTAGAAGTCCAAGGGATAAGTTAGATTTTCCTGATTGAGTTTTAATTTTATTGGGAATGAATCTAGACATGAAATTGGTTTCCTAGTGCGATAAGAATTAGATTCTTATTCCTTTACGAAGTCTAATTGCTTATGCTTTAGGTTTCTATTGACTACTATATATAGTAGACTATTAGAGAGCTTTTGACACACAGTTGAATAGACTTTCATAGAGTTATTCTACCAGTTTTCTTAGAGAAAATAAAAAGCTCTCCCCTACCTCTCCATAGCCCACGCGTGCGCCACCCCTCACCGGAGGAAAACCGCCGCCCCATCTTCTTGGTCACACAAAGAATATCCTAGCATTCTTCCGATAGGCTGTTCATCCGTGGATACCAAGGTTGAGGTTCTAGGAGCTGGAAACTAACTTTTATTGTCTTGCAGATAATCAAAGTATTGCAGATATCTTCGACTTCGACGAAGGAGAAGATTCACCGGATTATTACGAAGACTTGGAAGCTGTGCTTGCTTTTGGAGTACTGTAAGTCTTCTAATTGACGTGTTTAAATATATACGGCATATACATAATCAATTAACGTGCATGTTAAGAAAATTTTTGAAATTTTGCTGCGTACCCTAGGGGTAACTCTGACCGTATTTTCTTACAGCTTATAGTAACCATGACAACTACTCAGCTAGAAATTTGCATGTCAACTGCTATGTTTACTACTCCCTAGAGCTCTTCCTCAACTTCCCAAGTACTTCATGTAGCATTCCAAGAGATCTTCCTCAACTTCCTAAGCTTAGCACTTCCTCTGCTCCCTCTGCTATTTAGTTCTTCCTCAGTGTGGCTGATGAGAACTTAGGCGGACTGAGTCGGTCCGGGCGGCACCTAGCGTCCTAGGTTGCTCCATGGTGGAGGAATTGCCTTGAACAGGTCTTTGTGTAGAGAATATGTCTCTAGGCATATCAATAAGCATCCAACATTGTATATTAATGAATAGAAGAACCACTTATATAGTTGTGGAAAGTACAAGTGATAAGGTAAAATAAAGAAAGATATGGAAAGATTTTTTTTTGAAACGGCAAACAATTTTATCAATTAAAGAGCATAAGAAATGCTCAAACAACTTACAACTGAGATACACAAAGACACACCCCCGAAAAACCTTGAATTTCGAATTTCAAATTAACACTGCAACCAATACTACCCCAAAATTCCTCCCTTTTATACATATCACAACCATCACAAATCGACAATAACCAATCCCCACAAACCGATAAAAGGGCATCATAACCAAGGATCTAAAAACTCCTCATATCATCATACTAAAACCACCATATATTATTTTCAGCCAATCACAAATATAAAGAGCCAAATCATTGAAACAATACCACAACCTCCAAACCATCATCACATGTACCTGTTAAACTTTATAAGACATAACAAAACTTTATAAATAAGCTTAACCCATTTTTTAGAGTGAAAATCGTACTAACTTGGGTCCTACACCCGTACAGACACACCGTGACTAAGAGCATCCAACCCCTTAGAATAAAAAGGTAGAGGACAAGGTAATAAGCCCCATCGTACCAAGTCACCGTGATTGGAAATTAACCAAAAGGACTATTAGTCCCTTAGAATGTGCCGTATGAAGCAAGGAATTTAAACCACAAGCCACGTTTTCACCATAAAAAATAAGAAGCTTATGCGCGCCACACGTACTAGCTTCCAGGTTCCAGAATACGCCGCCGACCGCCTATACACCATTCTTATAACATCTGCAATGAAAACACCATCAACCAAGGCCATGATCATGTAAGTACTGTTCCATTAATAATACTTTATACCATCGACCATAAACATTAAGAGGAGATAAGGTCGGTCCATAAGATACCCTACTGGAGGTGCTACCGTACAAACAACACACAAGCACGCCAACAGCCGGGCACATCACAAAAAGGATATGTAATCCGAAAAATTAAGATAATACTCGCATATTGTAATTTAAAGTACGGACACCTCAAGAGGACTTATAGAACCAAAACAACAAAACCGGCCTCAAACAAGTTAAACCACACAGAAGAAATATTCCATACCCGCCTTCCTCGTGAAAGAAAAGTCACAACCGGATAGGGCACGGCCACCATGGACGCACAATAATCCTCCGACCCCCAGAATCTGCCACCCTACTTTCTCTCCCTGCAAAACCAAATTGATTTCCTTCCTCCCTATCATGTTAGAACCAAACCACACCACTATGCCATCTTTATACATGCCAAAGGTTCAAGGACCCAAGAATGGAACTGATAATGATTTAGTATAATACCTTTTCCCTTGAACCAAACCCAAAGCATAATCATAATTTTCTCAAAGACTTGAAATTCACTTAAGGACTCCTCTTGGAACAACAATACATTACGAGCATTCCAAATATTCCACATTGTAGCACACCAAAATGCATGCCAACATTTCTTCAAGCAAGTAACTTTGGTATTTAAATGATTCTCAAGAGACGTTTCCACATTCACACCAACCTTATATACCACCCCACCCATTGATACATTAAATTCCAAACTTTTTGGGCAAACAAGCAATCACAAAAGACATGTTTTGAACTTTCCAAACCCACCCAACCACATCTTTTACACGATCTATCTTCCACACTCATAAACACACCTCTTAAATCAAGATTTTCTTTAGTAGGAATTTTATTTTGGATAACATTCCACACAAAAGCATTAACCTTTTCGGGGACACGATTATTCCAAATTACATTCGCCCATTTCTTCATACAATTTTCCTCATCTTTAACATTCAAAGTTCGATAAGCATCTCTAGTGGTATAGACATAAGAATCACACCCAACCAAACCCAACAATCATCAATTCTTTCTCGAAGACTAAAATCATGCAAATTTGACTCAATACTTTCTACCCAAAATTTCTCCCTCTCCCTAAGCGTTCTACTCCACGCCCAATTAAATGTTACACTATCCCCACTCACCAACATACGATCATGAATAGAGAAATTTTTATCACTTTCAAGCCTAAACAACCTTGGAAACAAATCTTTCAAACACTCATCGAAATTGCCCCATTTCTCACCCCAAAAACTTGTCTTCTTACCATTACCAATAGACTTAACACAATTTTCAGCAAACCAATTCTTCTTTAGAGCCCCCAAAATTAGATCATTCCACCATTCGGACTAGCTATGTTTCCTTTTACCACCCTCTCTAAGCGACTCTACACACTCCAACAACTTCCCATATTTTGATTCAATTACTTTCAGCCAAAGATCATTCCCTCCACTTATAAGTTTCCACAACCATTTCCCAAGAAGAGCCAAGTTAAAGTTTTCAATATTTTTTAATCCCAAGCCCCCCTCCCCTTTAGCTTCTCAAACCCCTTCCCATTTTACCCAAGCAATTTTCCTTTTATCTTTATCCAAGCCCCTCCCCACAAAAAATTCCGTTGTAACCCCACAATCTCTCTAGCCAATTTTTTTGGAATTTTAAAAAAGGAGAGATAATAAATAGGGAGAGCATCAAGGACCGACTTAGCTAACACCAACCGACCCCCAAAAGAAAAAAATTTATTCTCCCATACCCCCAAGCGTTATTCTCTCTTTCACCTTAACCCAAGACTTACCACTCCTTGCTCGACAACCCACCGGCAACCCCAAGTAGTTAAAAGGTAATTTACCCACCTCACAATTTAGATAGTTCGCTCCATTAAAAACCTCACAATCCGACAACCCAAACCCAAAGAGATAGATTTTTCCGAAATTAATCTTATGCCCGAATAAAAGTTCAAAAGTTCTTAGGACACTTTTTAAAGTTGAAAATTTTTCATCACACCATTCCCCAAAAAATATTGTATTTTCAGCAAATTGTAGATGTGAAACCGGAATCTTATCTTTACGTACCAAAACCGGTTTAAACATTCCCAAATAGCAAGCCCTTTTAATCATTCTACACAACCCCTCCGCCACCACTAAATAGAGAAAAGGAGATAGTGGATCCCCTTGACGCAGCCCACGCCCCAACGAAAACTCCTTAGTCGGACTCCCATTAACAAGTACGGAGGCACTTACACTAGACACACATTCTTTAATCCACTTAATCCAAATCTCACCAAACCCCAACACACTGAATATATCAAAAAGAAAATCCCACCTACCGAGTCATATGCTGTTTCAAAATCAATTTTAAACACAAAAACCTTCTTTTTCTTTCTTAGAACTTCATCAACAATTTCATTTGCTACCACCACTCCATCAAGGATATTTCTTTCACCAATAAAAGCAGATTGATTTTTCGAAATAACTTTTTCCAACACATCACCAAATCGACTAGCAAGTAATTTAGATAAAATCTTATAAGCACTACTCACTAACGAAATTGGTCTATAATCATGCAACACATTAGGATTAGCTCTTTAGGAATTAAAGTAATGAACGTGCTATTCATACCTTTGCATAGTTTGCCATTCTTCTGAAACTAGGATAAGAATCGAAGTACCTCCCCCTTCACAATCTCCCAACACGAGCGATAGAATTGCCCTCCAAAGCCATCGGGTCCCGAACTTTTATTCACTCCACACATAGAAACCACTTTCAAGACTTCTTTTTCCTCTAACATCTTCTCCAAATTCACTTTCTCAACCTCCTCCACCATTGATGAACGAGATTGTCAGACTCGAACAATCAAATAAATTTGTTTGAAAGCCAAAGGGCAACTCACAACTACACAAAACACGTAGTGCAGAGGTAAGATGACCTCGAGTGTCGATCTCTAGGGACTAAACTACCTTTAACTAATTAACTAAATATAATTTCAGAAAACAAATTTATCCCTAACTTAACTTAACAATATATGGACAAAGCTGGTGATAGTATGCTCGTTCTAAGCATCAAGTTCTAATTATGCATGAAAGTGCAACTCGTACTGACTTAAAAGTAATTCGATTTACAAACACCAAAGACAGATTTGTAGACGTGTATTTTGAAAACTTCCTATCTATACTAATACTTGGCTAAGGTTGTCAGTCTTAGTTCAAGCAGTACTTGCACTTATATATAATCGAATTGATGATCTTGAATTGTCCTAGTGTTTCTAACACTTTTCTACGAAGATATATGGCTTAGTCGGATCAAAGAATCGAATTAAGATAATTAAACAAGTAAAAGACTCAGAAACTCAATCATGCATAATACAAACCCTAGCTACGAATTCACATACTATCGCCAACTAGATGCTTAGATACTCATATCAATAACACAATCAACAATCATAATTGAAGCAATAATGAATGAAAACATGGTGAATTGAAAGATAAATAGCAGAATTGTGAGATACAAAGTTACCACCAAAGGTTGTCAATCTCCGGTGAATTGCTAAACTCACAAAGATCTAGCAAGGTGAGATCAATAGATGTCCAAATCTCTTCTGTAGCTCCAAATTCGCTAAGATACAAAGGTTCTAAGAGAAAGTATACCCAGAACAAGCTATAGGGTTTAAGTCTGTAAAATAATGATGAAAGATATGAAAATTCGCAGATTTTGGAAATATATATAGTTGCTGTCGGAAGGCGCCCGGCGGTGCGCCCCGTATGCGGCGGTCCGCCGCGCACGAGCAGAATGCGGCCCGTGCGGAATTCCTCCTCCGGATCTTCGATTTCGGCCCCTTGCACGGTTTTGAGCTCTGAAACTTGATCTCTTGACCTTGAAACTCGTCTCGGTACTCCTTGACACACCACGGGTGATCTTGTTGCACCAAAACATCATTGTTTATCCATGAATTACTTTGAAAAACGTGATTTCCATCTAAAACCTGAAAAGAACAAAAGAAATAGAAACGTGACAGTATTCTAGCCAAATGCACTAAAATGCATGCAAGAGGATAGCTAAATTGGTGAAAAAAGACTCGAATGATAGTGTAAAATCCTCAAGAAACTAGCTAGACTCTATGAAACCTACATGCAACACAAAGAGGAGTCTCATGCCAAACAAGAAGACATAATCGATTGTATCTACCAAATGCTTATGAACAAAGACCATACAAATCATAACATGGAAGTAGGTTGAAGAATGTTTCGATTGAACCTATACACATTCATACATGCACTTTGTTAAACAAGGAAGTCTCTCGTAACATTCTCTACCTAGACCTAGTCAATGACGACATAATGATGCATGTCAAAATACAAATGGTTGCCCCGCGCCTATGAAACCGAGGGCTTACTACAGTTCACCAAGTGAGACTTTCCCTCAAGAGAGGTCGAACCAATACTGGCTCTCATAAAACGAAGGAGGGTTCCCTAAAAGACAACACTCCCCTATTCTACCCGACTCTTAAAGAAAAAATCTTCACCACTTCCTGAATGGCAGGACGAGGGTGGTCTAGAACAACCCTTGGACTAGGCGACACGAGAACACAAGGAAGAATTTACAACTCGATTACGAACTACTACAAAAGCTGAAAATTAATGCAATACTTTGCTAAAACTGCTTTTGGCTTGCTTGGACCCTTCTTTTGTATTTTTGGGTCTTATTCTTTTTTTCTTTTTTTTCTTTTTCCAGATTCTGGAATTTTCGATTTTTTCTTTTTTTTTTCCAATTTTTGTTCTTTTCTCTTTTTTTTTTTTGTATATAGCCAGCAGTAGCACAATGAAAGTACAATGAAAGGAAATAACAATGACACTACAACGACCTCGAATAGGTTGGAGCACAAACTCATAAGAAAAATAAAAACAAACTCAACATGACTCAACAAGACGAAAAACAAGTCATAATAATGGTAACCCCCTCCCCAAACCTATTCGTTAGAACAGGTTTCAAACAAAATCACACACCTCACTCTACCTCCTTCCTAGGCATTTACCAATCTCAAAAAGCAAGGTGAAGACTTGTTGCCTCTTTGGTACATAATTACACGAGAACACAACCAAAGACTCTAACATGCAACATTTTATAAGGCCTTCGCGAACCGCAGTAGAGAAAACACCACATAGTGATGTCCAGACTACCAAGTTTAACTAGTGCACATACAAATATGACAAGACAAGCGAGACAAACCTCAAACTATTCCATAGAGATGCAATGCATGGGCAATGGTCATAAACACTTAGTCTATACAATAAATAATTTCAAAAAATTTGGCAATAAACTCCACACAACATCATGCAAAGACTACACTAAGGATGAATGCATGTGAACAAACTAAATCCTAAGAAAGCAGCAGACGTGCAATGCAAAGGTTTTCACGAGTTATCATAAGAAGAATAAGTTATAGAAATACACAGCGATAACCCTCCCCCCCCAAACCTGAACTTCGTCATTCGTCCCGAACGTCGAAAATGGACATGAGGTAAGAGCTAGATGTGTATCTGTAACCTGTATTACTCAAGAAAACTCGTGAGAAACCAAAACGGGTGATAAAAGGGGTAAAAGGGGTCGATACGGTTGCATTCGGAGGTGATTTGCGATGTCCGGTGTCAAATCCGGGCACCCGAGTCACTGGCACCCTCAGGCGCACCGCCCCGTGTGGGGCGGTCCGCCTGGGGTTCCCAGAGGGCACCCAGGCCTCTGCTACTCCCGGGCGCACCGCCCCGGGTGTGGGGCGGTCCGCCTGGGAGTGGCAGAACGCCTGGGCGTTCTGCCCTTCCTGGGCCCACCGCCCCATGTGGGGGGCGGTCCGCCTAGGAGTGGCAGAAAACGCCCAGGCGTTCTGCTGCTCCCAGGTGCACCGTCCCGTGTGGGGCGGTCCGCCCGGGAGCTGCAGACTCCTGGGTCCTCGTTTTTTTACTTCCGAATACGAAAAATATCAAACTTTTACCTATTTTATCACCTAAAACACACTTTAACACAAAGGAAAAATACTAAAGACTCAAAAAATAGAAAAACTAATAGCTACATACCTTCACGTGAAGGTGGGAGTGGTGAGGTCTAGATGACAACCTCCACTTGATCACCGGGAAGCTCAAAGTATGGTTTAACACGTTTCCCATTCACCTTGAAGGTGTCTCCAGTTTTCGGGTCCAAGAGTTCTACAGCTCCATGGGGAGCAACTTGGACAATCTCGTATGGTCCATCCCATTGAGAACGGAGCTTCCCCGGAAATAAGCAAAGTCGGGAGTTGAATACTAAGGCTTTCTGGCCAGGGATCAGCTCTTTCCGCATCATGCCACGGTCGTGATACTTCTTGGTTCGTTCCTTGTGAAGCTTGGAATTCTCATAGGCACCGAGGCGTAGTTCATCAAGCTCGTCGAGCTGCATCAACCTTTCTTCCCCAGCTTTTCCCATATCAAGGTTGAGCTCCTTTATTGCCCAATAAGCTCGGTGCTCGAGCTCAACCGGAAGGTGGCATGCTTTCCCAAAAACACTAGTTTGTACGGTGTGGTGCCAATTACTGTTTTGTAGCTGGTTCTATATGCCCAAAGCGCATCATTCAGTTTTCCAGCCCAATCTTTCCTGCTAGGCTTCACTACACGCTCAAGGATATTCTTAATTTGCCGGTTGCTAACCTCTACTAGCCCAGAAGTTTGTGGATGATATGGTGTAGCAACATTATGAGTAACGCCGTACTTCTTCACTAGTGAGGCAAAGGAACGGTTGACGAAGTGGGAACCTCCATCACTGATAATTGTTTAGGAATTCCGAACCGGGTGAAGATCACATCCTTCAGGAATTTTAAGACGACCGAAGCTTTATTCTTCCTAGTGGGGACTGCCTCCACCCACTTAGTGACGTAGTCCACTGCGACTAGAATGTACTCATATCCCAAGCTCGATGAGAATGGTCCCATAAAATCAATTCCCCATACATCAAAAGGTTCTACTACTAGATTCCCTTGCTAGGGCATTTTTTGCTTCTTTCCGATATTGCCCCCTCGCTGACATGGGTCACAGTGCTTCACAAATTCTCTCGCATCTCGGTGCAAGGATGGCCAGAAAAATCCTGCTTGTAACACCTTACGGGCTGTTTTATCCCCACTGTAGTGTCCGCCGCACTGAAGCTCATGACAATGACTCAGTACACTTCGTTGTTCTCCCTGTGGAACACACCCCCTCAAGATTCCATCAGCCCCTTCTCTAATAAGGTTCGGATCATCCCATATGTAAAACCTGCACTGTTTTGAGAGTGCTCTCCTATCGGAGGCTGAGTAGTTAGTTGGGAAAATGCCCGTAACCAAATAATTCACAATATCAACATACCATGGCTCTTCATCTACTCTCATCAAGTGTTCATCGGGGAGATCCTCATTAACAGGGATTTCATCTACGGGGATATTTGGAATTCTAGAGAAGTGATCAGCTATGTGATTTTCCTTACCAGCCCTATCCACTATGGTCAAATCAAAGTCTTGTAACAGTAAGACCCAACGGATTAATCTTGGCTTAGAATCTTGTTTAGCTATTAAATGTCTTAAAGCAGCATGATCAGTGTGTGGACATTCACAGGGTGTCCAAACAAATAAGACCTAAACTTTTGTAAAGCAAAAACAACAGATAAAAATTCTTTTTCAGTAGTTGTATAGTTAACTTGAGTTGAGTCTAGGGTCTTACTAACATAGTAAATCACACGATACTGCTTATCTATCTTTTGGCACAAGACTTCCCCCATAACAAAATTTGAGGCATCACACATTATCTCGAAAGGAAGTTTCCAATTAGGTGGCACAACTATAGGAGCAGTGATTAATCTGGCCTTTAGTGTGTTAAAGGCGTCTAAGAAATCTTTAGAAAACTGGAAAATCACATCTTTTGAAAGCAAGTTGCTTAATGGTTTTGCAATTTTCGAAAAATCTTTGATAAACCTCTTATGGAGTCCTACATGACTGATGAATGTGTATTTTACACTTTCATTTGAGTCTTTTTCACCTATTTTAGCTATCCTCTATGTTAATTTAGCTATATTTTAGTGCATTTTATTAGAATAGTGTCACGTTTCCCTTTAGTTTTTATTTTACAAGTTTTGGTTGAAAAACGAGGTTTTCCGGGCAATTATATTGAAGTAGACAAGGAATTGGTGTTCCAGAAGCCTAATTGGAGTATCTGAAAGATTCCGGATAGGATTTGAAGTCTAGGGGTCGAATTTGGAGGCTAGAAGGTCACTAGAAGTCAGAAACCGAGTCCGAAAAGGGGAAGAAATCCAAAAACGCGTCGAAAACGCGTATCTGGCCGAAATTTACTCCCGGGCGAGTCGCCCGGGATGTGGGGCGAATCGCCCCACACCAGGCGAATCGCCCGGTGTGTGGGGCCCTTCGCCCCACACAATTCGAAGCCTATATACAGTTGCTCAGTTTTTCTCCGTTTTTCATACTTTTCCAGACCTTTTCTCTCACCTTTCTCTGTAGTTTTAGGTAGGAATTTCCCAGAGCCTGTTCTGGGGATTCTTAGCTTAGGAGATACTTTTTCTTAGCAGTTTGGATCTTGTAAGATCGTGATTCTTCGGAGATTGACAACCTTCGGTAACATTGTATCTTATAGTTTTTCTACTTAGTTTTATATATCTTTCATCATGTTTTCATTCATTCGTGGTATGATTTCTGTTGATTGCATGACAACTATGAGTAGCTAAACTTCTCGTTGGTGATAGTATGTGATTTCTTAGCGAAGGGTTAATAATTATGCTAATGGCTATATCGCGCATTATACCTAGAGTTATTGCTTTATTTCTTTGATCTATCTAAATCTCTATCTTCGTACTGTTGAATAATTATTGAACACAATTGGACAATTCATTGATCTTTGATCTATCTAAATCTATATCTTCGTAGTGTTGAATAATTACAACTGGACAACTCATTGATCAAAGATCTCTATGCCAAACCGGGGAATTTATGCATGATTATTAACCTGCTATGCTTTGAATGACCGTACTATCACCAATCTCCATTATCTGTTAAGAAAACCCTTTGCTAAATCGTCTGCTATTTTATATTCTCAAGTTAAATTAGATAAAGCTAGTTATAGTCCTTAGAGATTGACACTCGAGGTTATTCTACTGCTACACTACGGTTTTCGTTGTAGTTGTGAATTGCCTTTGGCTAAATACAAATTTATTTGATTAATCGAGTCTGACGAACCGTTTCATCAAATTGGCGCCGTTGCCGGGGACTATACTCCTTTTTTCTGTTTAATTTGTTTATATTTTCAGCATTCAATTCCTAGTTCTAGTAGTTTTTAGTTTTCCTATTTAATCTCTCTCTCTGACACTGCTTTCCTAGTTTGTTACCGATAGTGTATGCCACATACACGATCTAGAGGAACACCGTTTGCTGATTCAATTGCTGAGATCGACAGAGTCTACCACCAAAGAAGGCGACTACTTCAAAGGCGTGAACTAGAGGAAATAGAGGATACCGATTTCTCTGAATCTCTACACAGTCTTTTCAAGGAAATCGACGGAATGGCAGAAGCTAGACCACTGAAAGCATGGGTTCAACCCTCCAAGGAGTGTATGAGGGGACCGGCGATTGTTCTTTCATCTGCAACTCGTGATCTGGAAATCAAGAACCACGCATTCCAACAACTTCCGAGGTTCTATGGCTTAGCAAGGGAAGATGTGATGGGGTACTTGCACGATATCGATGATTTCGTCAACCAACTCCCACGACCCAGAGCTGAAATAACAACGGATGAGTTGAGGATGAAGGTTTTTGCTATGGGGCTTGGCGACAGAGCCAAGTCATGGTTGAGTTCTCTACCAGCAGGCTCGCTGGACACTTAGGAGAAGGTTTTTTCAGCTTTCATGGAAAAATACTTCCCTCACACCTTGACTACCGCGCTAAAGGCGCAAATCACTGGATTCAAACAGGACTATGATGAGACCATCTACACCGCGTTTGAGAGGTTCCAAGATCTCACGAACAAGTGCCCTCACCATGGTTTTGAGCTTTCTGACCTAGTCCAACACTTCTACAATGGACTAACCTTCGAGAACCAACAAGTGGTGGATTTCCAATGCCGAGGCAATATTTGGGAGGAAACCGCAGAAGCCGTCTGGGCAGTTTTCGAAAGGCTTGCTAAGGGTTCGCAGTTCAAGGACCCAAGGGCAATGGTTAGGAGACGTGGACCCGAAGCACCACCTACTCAAGAAGCCCCTATGTATAGGGGCAATGGGGATCAATTCGAGTGCTTTACCAACGAATTGAAGCAAGTTCTCAAGAGCGCCACTGGAACAACTGTTTCGAACGAAGTTTGCCGAATATGCAAGGACTATGGGCATGGGGCTCATATGTGTAGATCGGAGCTTGCGTATGATGATGGCAACTGGGCTCAAGGGGGCGAAGAGAAGCCTTTGCTATGGTGTTTGGTACTCAAGAAGCTAGCTACGGACAAGATGGTAGGAATCCTCGAGGTGGATTTTGGAGAAGAGGGTTCCGAAACAATCAAGGATATGCACCGGCTAGACAAACTTATGGCCCTAACCAAGACCGTAGTAGGCTTAACTATGGTAATGACCACTGCGAAAACCCCGCTCCGAAAGAGCAACCGAAGTCGAAGTTGGCTCAACTGATGGAGAACTTGCAAAAGATGGTTGATCACACCCAAAGTTTTCTCAAACGTTATGAAGAAGATTCTGAGAAGACTAGGGCAAGGCTTGATAGGTTGGAAGAGAGCACTAGGCTTGCCCAACAAAAGATGCAAGAGTTGATCGACCGAGGAGCAAGTAGGGAGCAAGGCAAGTTGCCCAACAACACTGAGAAGTCAATGTTCATTACCTTGGTGGGTGATCTACCTGTTGAAATCACCATCAAGAAGGTTGCTAAGTGCGAGTGTTGCAAGGGAGAAGTGCCCCCATAGGCTAAGGAAGAAGAGAAGGACCTTGGTTCTGACGAGAGTGAAGAGGAGCAAGAGGATCCCGAGCCACTCCCTCAAAGTTTCGATGTTAAGGTCGGGATTGGTGAACTTGAAGATGTCCGTGCCACACTAGACACGGGATCCTACTCTAATGTGCTCCCTATGAATGTGTTTGAGAAGAGTAGCCTTGGAAAACTATCTGAGCATAAGGCTATTGTGCAACTGGCCGATGGATCCTTTGTGAGACCCGAAGGCGTTGTGAAGAACGTATTGGTCAAGATTGGTGAAACTTCTGTATACACCAATTTTGTAGTTATGCCGGCGTCTACACCTGGGATGGGGGATGTCGTTCTCTTGGGGCGAACGTTCTTGACTAAGCTACGCTCCGTGATAGACATCTGCCGAAGGACTTGCACCATTGAGGTGGATGGCAAGCGACATGTGTTGCGAGCCATATCTGATCCACCTGATACTTCTCACACTATTAACTACTGTGGTCTTGCTGTCTATGTTCATTCTTATTCACAGGTTCGTGGCATGAGGAGAAGATCCATGAAGAGGAAGTCTAGTACCCTCAAGAAGAAGAGCTAGGCGCAGACATGAGTCGAGCCAAAGACTTTAAACAATGGCGCTATCCAGGAGGCAACCCGGAGTTTTTATCGCTTTTTTACTGCTTTATTGCATGCATTCATTCTTGAACAATTTGCTTTTCATATGTGAATTTGTTCGTCTCTGTGTCGTATGTGCTTATGTTATGTTCGAGCGGGATTTTTCGAGTGGTTTTATGAGAAAAATGGTTTCGGGGATTAAAAACTGCATTTTTGTCGAAGATTTCGTCTCCCCGCATCAGGAGGTGGGAGGCGAATCGGCCCCCATGGGGCGACTCGCCCCACGGTCTCTGCAGGTCAAAAACGCGCAAATCCTCCTTTCTCCTCATTTCTTCATCTCTTCACCCTTCTTACTCCCCAAAAAACCGAAACTCGCGAAAATATCTTCAAATTTTCATAAAACCATCATCTCTCCAGCAAATTTAGTGTTCTATAGCTTCAATCGAAGCCCATTACGTGCTCCTACATTTCATCGGAACAGATTTCATCCTAGTGCATTCGTTTTCGAGATCTGAGGTATCTTCTTACGAGTCCTAATTTTTCAAATTTGGGGGTTTAATAATTTGAGCTTCAATTAGGCTTATATGATGTATGGGTAGGTTGTTTGTGTGACTAGAAGCATTATTTACTATCAATTGCATGCTCAATTATGCTTGAATTGTTGATTTGGGAATTTTGCTACTAGATGTTTTTATCTTCTTATGCAATGTATCTTTTTCTTCGATTACTTACATATGATAGTGTTTACTGATGTAATAATGATGGATGTGATGGTAGAATTCATAATTGTTTTGGGTATGAGGGTTTATGATGTTAGAATTTTTCGCTACTATGGTATGAATTGAGCCTTATTAATTAGGTTATTTGTTGTCTAGCAAGAGCGTAATGCGTTGTGCGCATGTCGAATTTATTTTGGTATGTTGCATATTAGTAGCTAGAATAGACATGAAGATTTTGCGGAGTTCGATTGTTGATTTTATCACTCGTGTGTTTAGTTCTTACATTAGCATATGCATGAGTCAGTTTTGTGTCATACAAGGTACTAACTGTTGTTTGTAGGAACCATGCCACAAAGGGAGAGGAGCACTCCCGTTTGGCTACTATGAAGTATTGGAGGGGGATCGATTACAACCATGTCAAGGAGAGTGATCTCGTTAGAGGTGCGTTCGAGCCACAAGCTCTTGCAACAACGTCGCGGATTATCCAAGAGGAGGATCTAGAGTACACCTGGAGTAAGGACTCCTATGCCTATTCATGCACCACCGAAGGGACAGAAACAATTATTATGTCAGCAATCTATCACAAGGACTGCAAAGTTCGAGTGAATAGGAAGGCACCGGGACGGTCTCGCCACAACGGATTCTGTCTTGAGTGAACGGTGGCTAGAAGGTTCCGAAGCGCTATCTTGGTTCCAAAACATAATGACATGGGTGCCCAGCCCCTCTTAGGGGTGCCCCTTGACTGCCTCTAAAGGGAGCATCATATAGAAATCGGGGGCATCAACCGTAGAGAATGTGGTCGACATTGGAAAAGATGGAAGAAAACCTCTGAGTATCCGAGCAGCTTGTTGTAACCTCCTCGAGGTGTAAAACGTTGGAGAGGGAGGCTCTGATACCACTGCTCTTTCCCCTTCAACAGTTCACAACCTATTGGAGAGATACCGGGTGGAAGATTCCATAACAGTGGTGGCCAATCTTGAAGATTCTCTTCGACAATGCAACTCTACTGGTGATGATGTTGGTGACAGTAGTGACAATGAAGGCCATACGGACAATGATGATATATATGGAGGAGTTGTTCCTATCCGGCCTATTAATGGAACTACCGCACCTACCACAAGCCCTGATGATCACCTATAAGGCTCCCAGAGCAGTCCCAATAACTCACAAACAGCATACTCAGCCGACCGAGGCCAAACCATGCGGTAACATCTAGTATCACATCTTATTTCCTCATTTTCTTAGTGCTAGGGACTAGCGTTAAATTCATGAGGGGGGATGGGATTTAAGTGAACTAGAGTTGTTAGTTTGGAGCTTGCCATTGATGGTTTAGAGCTGGGAATTGGTAGGTTGAGTGTAGTACCTTGCATGTTTTATCCGTCTGCATTTGCATTTGCACGTTTACCGCTTTCTTAGTTTTTAGGTTGCATTCACTGCATTCATCCTAGGATAGTCTTGCATGTTTTATGTGGAGTATTATTGCCAAAATTTTTGAGCTTTTTTATTGGGTAAATCAACTAACTATGTCATTAATCATATGCTTCATCTCTATGAATTTGTTTGAGGTTTTTCTCGCTTGGATTGTCACATTTATGTATTGTACTTAGTTAAGCTTGGTAGTCTCGACATCACTTAGTGGTGTTTTCTCTACTGCGGTTCACGAAGGCCTTTATAAT
The DNA here is from genome assembly GCA_028274465.1 of Plantago ovata. NCBI lineage: Eukaryota > Viridiplantae > Streptophyta > Magnoliopsida > Lamiales > Plantaginaceae > Plantago > Plantago ovata. The sequence continues at coordinate 105,523,172 of CM051455.1, read as the reverse complement.
AGGATGATGCATGTTAGGGTCTTATGGTTGTTTTCCCGAGTGATTATGTACCTAAGAGGCAACAAGTCTTCACCATTCTTTGAGATTGCTAAATGCCTAGGAAGGAGGTAGTGTGAGGTTGTGTGATCCTTTGTTTGTAACCTATTCTTCCGAATAGGTTTGGGGAGGGGGTTGCACCATCATTAGACTTGTTTTTCGTTCTTCATTTATGTGTTGTGAGTTTATTTTTCCTTTTTTCGTAAATTTTTTACTCCAACCTATTCTTTCGAATAGGTTTGGGGAGTCGTTTGTGAGTTGTTTTGTTTCTCTTTTCGTTATCCTACTGCTGGCTAAAAAAAAAAAAAAATTCGAAGAAAAAGAAAAATTCCAGAAAAAAGAAAAAAGAAACTGGAAAAGAAAAAAAGAAGAAAAAAAGAAAAGACCCCAAAAAAGCAAAGAAGGGTCCAAAAAGAAAGCCAAAAAGCAGTTTAGCAAAGTGTTGTGTCTCATTTTCCAATTCTTGTAATGTTCGTAATCGTGTTGTAATTTTCCATCTTTTCTTTTGTTTTTGAGTGTCCTCTGTTCTAGACCACCCTCGTCCTGCCATTCAGAAGTGGTGAATAGCTTAAGCCTTTGCTTGAGAGATGGGTAGAATAGGGGAGTGTTATCTTTTATAGGGTACCTTCTTCGTTTGATGAGAGCCAGTATTGGTTCGACCTCTTTGAGGAAAAGTCTTAACTTGGTGAACAGTAGTAAGTCCTCAGTTTCATAGGCACGGGACAACCCTTCGTATCTTAACATGTTTCATTACGTCGTCACTGACTAGGTCCAGGTAGAGAATGTTACGAGAGACTATCATGTCTTGACATAAGTGCTTATGTGAATGTGTATGAGTCAATCGAGGCATTCTTCAACCTATATTCATGTTATGACTTGTATGTTTTTTTTCATATGTTTTTTGATAGATTCGGTAGATTAGTTCATTTTATTTGGCATGAGACTCCATTTTGTGTGTTGCATTGTTTTTTGCATTAGAGTCTAGGTTAGTTGCTTGAGGACAAGCAAAGGTTCGGTTTGGGGAGTTTGATGAATGTGTATTTTACACTTTCATTTGAGTCTTTTTTCACCTATTTTAGCTATCCTCTATGTTAATTTAGCTATATTTTAGTGCATTTTATTAGAATAGTGTCACGTTTCCCTTTAGTTTTTATTTACAGGTTTTAGTTGAAAAACGAGGTTTTACGGGCAATTATATTGAAGTAGACAAGGAATTGGTGTTCCAGAAGCCTAATTGGAGTATCTGAAAGATTTCGGATAGGATTTGAAGTCTAGGTGTCCAATCTGGAGGCTAGAAGGTCACTAGAAGTCAGAAACCGAGTCCGAAAAGGGGAAGAAATCCAAAAACGCGTCGAAAACGCGTATCTGGCCGAAATTTACTCCCGGGCGAGTCGCCCGGGATGTGGGACGAATCGCCCCACACCAGGCGAATCTCCCGGTGTGTGGGGCCCTTCGCCCCACACAATTCGAAGCCTATATATAGTTGCTCAGTTTTTCTCCATTTTTCATACTTTTCAGGACCTTTTCTCTCACCTTTCTCTGTAGTTTTAGGTAGGAATTTCTCAGAGCCTGTTCTGGGGGTTCTTAGCTTAGGAGATACTTTTTCTTAGCAGTTTGGAGCTTGTAAGATCGCGATTCTTCGGAGATTGACAACCTTCGGTAACATTGTATCTTACAGTTTTTCTACTTAGTTTTATATAGCTTTCATCATGTTTTCATTCATTCGTGGTATGATTTCTGTTGATTGCATGACAACTATGAGTTGCTAAACTTCTCGTTGGTGATAGTATGTGATTTCTTAGCGAAGGGTTAATAATTATGCTAATGGCTATATCGCGCATTATACCTAGAGTTATTGCTTTATTTCTTTGATCTATCTAAATCTCAAATTTTCGTATTGTTGAATAATTATTGAACACAATTGGACAATTCATTGATCTTTGATCTATCTAAATCTATATCTTCGTAGTGTTGAATAATTACAACTGGACGACTCATTGATCAAAGATCTCTATGCCAAACCGGGGAATTTATGCATGATTATTAACCTGCTATGCTTTGAATGACCATACTATCACCAATCTCCATTATCTGTTAAGAAAAACCTTTGCTAAATCGTCTGCTATTTTATATTCTCAAGTTAAATTAGATAAAGCTAGTTATAGTCCTTAGAGATTGACACTCGAGGTTATTCTACTGCTACACTACGGTTTTCGTTGTAGTTGTGAATTGCCTTTGGCTAAATACAAATTTATTTGATTAATCGAGTCTGACAAACCGTTTCATCAATAACCAATAAAAACTGAAGTTCTTTGACACAAGTGGGTGGGGGAAGTTTTTCAATTATTTCTATCTTAGCCAACTTAGAGTTAAATTGCATTCAATACACCTTTTGAGAACAAGATCTAATCTATGCAAGCATTCATCAAAGGAGTCACCAAAGAGGGAAAAATCATCCATGAAAACCTCAACAAACTTAGTCACCATATCAGAAAAAACAGAAAGCATGCACATTTGAAAAGTGGCGGGGGCGTTACATAGCCCAAATGGCATTCTTCTGTAGGCAAACGTTCCTAAAGGGCAAGTGAATGTCGTCTTCTCCTGATCCTCTGGCGCAATCGGAATTTGATATAAGCCTGACAAACCATCAAGGAAACAATAAAATTTCCGCCCCGCGAGGCGGTTTAGCATGTCATCAATAAATGGGATAGGGAAGTGGTCTTTCTTTGTGGCGGCATTTAATCTCCTATAGTCAATGCACATCCGCCACCTTGTGATTTTCCTCACTGGCACTAGCTCTCCCTTTTCATTCTCTTCTACTGTAATCCCTGATTTGTTAGGCACAACGTGTACGGTGCTCACCCACCTACTATCAGGAATGGGATAGATCATATCGGCATCTAGCAGCTTATTCACCTCCTTCTTCACGACTTCTTGCATGGATAGGTTTATCCTACGCTAAGGTTGCCTAACGGGTTTGGCATCTTGTTCTAGAGTGATATTGTGCACACACCGTGTACGGCTTATCCCCTTAATGTCACTAATTCCCCATCCTATGGATGCAGAATTTTCCTTAAGGACTTGGACTAGCCTACCCTCTTCTACGCTAGATAGGTTTGAAGAGATTATTACAGGCTTTTTCTCATTTTCACCTAAGTAAACATACTTAAGGTGACCAGGAAGTGGTTTTAGTTCTAAGCTAGGCTCTTCTGGAAGTCGGTTATCTCCCTCTTCTTCCTCTATGGGTTCTAGGACTTCTTCACCGAATGGGATTTCGGGTGTGATATCCATAATGCAATCAACAATCATAATCAAAGCAATAATGAATGAAAACATGGTTGAATTGAAAGATAAATAGCAGAATTGTGAGATACAAAGTTACCACCAAAGGTTGTCAATCTCCGGTGAATTGCTAAACTCAAAAAGATCTAGCAAGGTGAAATCAATTGATGTCCAAATCTCTACTCTAGCTCCAAAATCGCTAAGAAACAATGGTTCTAAGAGAAAATATGTAAGAAAATATGGTCAGAGTTACCCCTAGGGTACGTAGTGGAATTTTAAAAAAATTTCTTAACATACAGGTTAATTGATTATGCATATGTCGTATATATATAAACACGTCAATTAGAAGACTAACCTTACTTCCAAAGCATCTTCCAAGTCTTCGTAATAATCCGGTGTATCTTCTCCTTCGTCGAAGTCGAAGATATCTACAATGCTCTGTATATCTGCAAGACAATAAGAGTTAGTTTCCAGCTCCTAGAACCTCAACCTTGGTATCCACGGATGAACAGCCTATCGGAAGAATGCTAGGATATTCTTTGTGTGACCAAGAAGACGGGGCGGCAATTCCCTCCGGTGGTGGTGCGCGCGCGTGAGGCTAAGGGAGGAGGGGAGAGTTTTATTTTCTCTAAGAAAACTGGGTAGAATAACTGTGTTCAAAACTGTGTATGAAACTTTTTTTGTAAAACTGTCTCTAATAGTCTACTATATATAGTAGTCTATAGAAGCGTAAAGCATAAGCAATTAGACTTCGTAAAGGAATAAGAATCTAATTCTTATCACACAAGGAAACCAATATCAAGTCTAGATTCATTCCCAATCCAATTAAAACTCAATCAGGAAAATCTAACTTATCCCTTGGACTTCTACTAGAGGAAGGAGTCGAACTCCTTCCCCTACCCAGCAAAGCGCGCGCGCGCGCCTTGTCCTACGGGACGTGGGTCCCACTTTTGGGACCCACTTATATTTCTAAGGCAATCCAAACTCCAAGTAGATTTTGCCCAAGTGCATATGTTAATTCTAAATTAACATATCCTTTATAATCAAACCTCCATTATATTTCCAAAATATAATCTTTAATTGTATTTACATAAAATACAATTAATTAGCCAATTCAATTAACAATTCCAAATCATTAATTGAGCCACCAAATATTATAATTAATTCCAAATCAATTATAATCCATCAATCACAATTAATTCCAAATTAATTGCGATTCCATCTTCAAGGATATTCTGATAGGCTGAATCACCACATAGTGTGACCCATAGGGCCTCATCATATTAAGCAAGTCCTAGACTAGGCAACATGGAATTCCTAGACGGTTCCATTTGCAATATTAATACGTGAGGACGTTTGAGAGGTTTCTCAAAGCTAACCCTTTCGTTGCGAAGCCTGTTGCGCTCAACGCGGCGATGGTAACGTCCCTTCATCTGACTTGCTCGAATGTATCTAGGATCGATGAAGTGTCTATCCCAATAATACATCCACGGGCGTCTCAGGGAGTTGCTTGGTTAAGATATACTTATGACCATCATAATATATCATTTGCACTGGCCAGTGACTTTACCAACACAACTATGCAGACTATGAGCAGTGCTCTCCTGTGCTACACTTGAGAGAGGAATCCTTCACAGAATCACTTATCACCCCCATTTGTATTTAGCCATAATCCTGGATCGTGTCTTAGGTCAGCTGCTTATTCAGAGCTGACATCGACGGGTCCACCAAGGATATGGGGCAACAAATGTGATGATAAAGTCCTGTAAGTGCAAAGGACGAATGACATCACTTCGACAACTCACTGGTTCCCATAGACACGTCGGTGTAGAGTATACATCGATGGGAGTGTCCGGTGCGTACTTCCATTGTTCGATAAAGCTTCTTCGAACAACTATGCGCAGTTATGGGAACGTTTCTCAATTGTCCAACAATCCGTTCCGTGGTCGTGGGATCGGCTCACACTTGCTCCAACAAGTATAACCTCCACGCATACTAGTCTTGTCAGGTTCATTCAGACCCCCACATCCGAGATGTACCACGACTAGGGAGAGTTTGGGATAGATGATAATTCACATAGCTTCCACTAACTGTGTGATCGGTCATCTATCCGAGGGGACATGTTTAATATCAATACAGACAGTAATAAAGATATGACATGCTGCAGCCTGGTGTAATATAAATATGAAAGCGATACTCAACAGTAAAATGCAACAAACATATATTATATTACGTTGACCTGTGTAATAGTACATATATGTCCTCTATAAGGGCACCATGCCCTTAGTAAGGACTGTCTATAGAACATATACACTATCATAATATACCCAGAACAAGCTCTAGATTTTATGTTTGCAAAATTATGATGAAAGATATGAAAATTCGAAGATTTTGGAAATATATATAGTTGCTGTCGGCAGGCATGCGGCGGACCGCCGGGTACGCGGCGGTGCGCCTGGCACGGGCAGAGAGTTACCCGTGCCATTTTCTTCCTCCGGATCCTAGATTTCGGCCCGTGGCACGGTTTTCAGCCCTGAAACTTGGTCTTTTGGCCTGGAAAGTCGTCCCGGTACTCCTCGACACACCACGGGTGATCTCGTTGCACCAAAACATCATTGTTTCGCCATGATTTATATCCGAAAGCGCGATTTTCACCTAAAACCTGAAAATAACAAAAGAAATGGAAACGTGACACTATTCTAACAAAATGCACTAAAATGCATGAAGAGGATAGCTAAATTGGTGAAAAAGACCCGAATGATAGTGTAAAAAACACTGTCATCAAACTCCCCAAACCGAACCTTTGCTTGTCCTCAAGCAACTAGCTAGACTCTATGCAACCTACATGCAGCACAAAGAGGAGTCTCATGCCAAACAAGAATAAATAATCGATTGTATCTACCAAATGCTTATGAACAAAGACCATACAAATCATAACATGGAAGTAGGTTGAAGAATGTCTCGATTGAAACTATACACATTCACATATGTACTTTGTTAAACAAGGGAGTCTCTCGTAACATTCTCTATCTGGACGTAGTCAATGACGACGTAATGATGCATATTAAAATACAAATGGTTGCCCCGTGCCTATGAAACTGAGGACTTACTACTGTTCACCAAGTGAGACTTTCCCTCAAGAGAGGTCGAACCAATACTGGCTCTCATCAAACGAAGGAGGGTTCCCTAAAAGACAACACTCCCCTATTCTACCTGACTCTTAAAGAAAAACTCTTCACCACTTCCTGAATGGCAGGACGAGGGTGGTCTAGAACAAGCCATGGACTAGGCGACACGAGAACACAAGGAAGAATTTACAACTCGATTACGAACTACTACAAAAGCTGAAAAAATAATGCAATACTTTGCTAAAACTGCTTTTTGGCTTCCTTGGACCCTTCTTTTGTTTTTTTGGGTCTTCTTCTCTTTTTCTTTTTCCACATTTTGGAATTTTTCGATTTTTGTTTCTGTTTTTTTTTAGCCAGCAGTAGCACAATGGAAGTACAATCAAAGGAAATACAATGACACTACAACGACCTCCCCAAATCTATTCGAAAGAATAGGTTGGAGCACAAACTCACAAGAAAAAATAAAAACAACCTCAACATAACTCAACAAGACGTAAAACAAGTCATAATGAAAGTAACCCCTTCCCCAAACCTATTCGTTAGAATAGGTTTCAAACAAAGGATCACACACCTCACTCTACCTCCTTCCTAGGCATTTAGCAATCTCAAAAAATCAAGGTGAAGACTTGTTGCCTCTTACGTACATAATTACACGAGAATACAACCAAAGACTCTAACATGCAATATTTTATAAGGCCTTCGCGAACCGCAGTAGAGAAAACACCATGTAGTGATGTCGAGACTACCAAGTTTAATTAGTGCACATATAAATATGACAAGCCAAGCGAGACAAACCTCAAACTATTCCATAGAGATGCAATGTATGGGCAATGGTCACAAAACACTTAGTCTATACAATAAAGAATTTCAAAAAATTTGGCAATAAACTCCACACAACATCATGCAAAAACTAGACTAAGGATGAATGCATACGAACAAACTAAATCCTATGAAAGCAGTAAACCTGCAAACAAAGGTTTTCACGAGTTATCATAAGAAAAATAAGGTATAGAAAAACACAGTGATAACCCCCCCCCCAAACCTGAACTTCGTCATTCGTCCCGAACGTCAAAAGTGGATATTATGTGAGAGCTAGACGTATACCTGTAACCCTCATATGAAGGTGGGAGTGGTGAGGTCGAGATGATCAACCTCCACTTGATCACCGGGAAGCTCAAAGTATGGTTTAACACGTTGCCCATTCACCTTGAAGGTGTCGCCAGTTTTCGGGTCCAAGAGTTCTACAGCTGCATGGGGAGCAACTTGGACAATCTCGTATGGTCCATCCCATCGAGTACGGAGCTTCCCTGGAAATAAGCGAAGTCTGGAGTTGAACACTAACGCTTTCTGACCAGGGATCAGCTCTTTCCGCAAAATGCCACGGTCGTGATACTTCTTGGTTCGTTCCTTGCAAAGCTTGGAGTTCTCATAGGCGCCGAGGCGTAGTTCATCAAGCTCGTCGAGTTACATCAACCTTTCTTCCCCAGCTTTTCCCATATCAAGGTTTAGCTCCTTTATTGCCCAATAAGCTCGGTGCTCAAGCTCAACCAGAATGTAGAATGATTTCCCAAACACTATTATGTACGATGTGGTGCCAATTACTGTTTTGTAGCTGGTTCTATACGCCCAAAGCGCATCATTCAGTTTTCCAGCCCAATCTTTCCTGCTAGGCTTCACCACACGCTCAAGGATCTTCTTAATTTGTCGGTTGCTAACCTCTACTTGTCCAGAAGTTTGTGGATGATATGGTGTAGCAACATTATGGGTAACGCTGTATTTCTTCAATAGTGAGGCAAAGGAAAGGTTGACTAAGTGAGAACCTCCATCACTGATAATTGTTCTAGGAATTCCAAACCGGGTCAAGATCACATCGTTCAACAATTTCAAGACTACCGAAGCATCATTCTTCCTAGTGGGGACTGCCTCCACCCACTTAGTGACGTAGTCCACCGCGACTAGAATGTACTCATATCCCGAGCTTGATGGGAATGGTCCCATAAAATCAATTCCCCATACATCAAAAGGTTCTACTACGAGATTCCCTTGCTGGGGCATTTCTTGCTTCTTGCCGATATTGCCCCCTCGCTGACATGGGTCACAATTCTTCACAAATTCTCTCGCATCTCGGTGCAAGGATGGCCAGAAAAATCCTGCTTGTAACACCTTACGGGATGTTTTATCCCCACTGTAGTGTCCGCCGCACTGAAGCTCATGACAATGACTCGGTACATTTTGTTGTTCTCCTTGTGGAACACACCTCCTCAAGATTCCATCAGCCCCTTCTCTAAGAAGGTTCGGGTCATCCCATATGTAAAACCTGCACTGTTTTGAGAGTGCTCTCCTATCGGAGGATGAGTAATTAGTTGGGCAAATACCCATAACTAAATAATTCACAATATCAGCATACCATGGCTCTTCATCTACTCTCATCAAGTGTTCATCGGGGAGATCCTCATTAACAGGAATTTCATCTACGGGATATTTGGAATTCTAGACAAGTGATCAGCTACGCAATTTTCCTTACCAGCCCTATCCACTATGGTCAAATCGAAGTCTTGTAACAGTAAGACCCAACGGATTAATCTTGGCTTAGAATCTTGTTTAGCTATTAAATGTCTTAAAGCAACATTATCGGTGTGGACATTCACAGGGTGTCCTAACAAATAAGACCTAAACTTTTGTAAAGCAAAGACAACATCTAAAAATTCTTTTTCAGTAGTGGTATAGTTAACTTGAGCTGAGTCTAGGGTCTTACTAACATAGTAAATCACACGATACTGCTTGTCTACCTTTTGGCATAAGACTGCCCCACATAGCAAAATTTGAGGCATCACACATTATCTCGAAGTTTCCAATTAGGTGGCACAACTATAGGAGCAGTGATTAATCTTTCCTTAAGTGTGTTAAAGACTTCTGAGCAATCTTTAGAAAAATGGAAAATCACATCTTTTGCAAGCAAGTTGCTTAATGGTTTTGCAATTTTCGAAATATCTTTGATAAACCTCCTATGGAATCCTACATGACCAAGAAAAGACTGAAGTTCTTTGACACAAGTGGGTGGGGGGAGCTTCTCAATTATTTCTATCTATGCCTTATCAACTTCAATCCCCCTTTCGGAGACCACGTGTCCTAGAACAATGCCTTCCCTAACCATGTAATGACTTTTCTCCCAACTTAGAGTTAAAGTGCATTCGATACACCTTTTGAGAACAAGATCTAATCTATGCAAGCATTCATCAAATGAATCACCAAAAAGGGAAAAATCATCCATGAAAACCTCAACGAACTTAGTCACCATATCAGAAAAAGACAGAAAGCATGCAACTTTGAAAAGTGGCGGGGGCGTTACATAGCCCAAATGGCATTCTCCTGTAAGCAAACGTCCCGAAAGGGCAAGTGAATGTTTTCTTCTCCTGATCCTCTGGCGCAATCGGAAATTGATAGAAACCTGACAAGCCATCAAGGAAACAATAAAATTTCCGCCCCGCGAGGCGGTTCAACATGTCATTGATAAATGGGAGAGGGAAGTGGTCTTTCTTTGTGGCGGAATTTAATCTCCTATAGTCAATGCACATCCGCCACCATGTGGTTTTCCTAACTGGCACTAGCTCTCCCTTCTTATTCTCTTCTACCGTAATCCTCGATTTCTTAGGCACAACGTGTACGGAGCTCACCCACCTACTATCAGGAATGGGATAGATCATATCGACATCTAGCAACTTAATCACCTCCTTTTTCACGACTTCTTGCATGGCTGGGTTTATCCTACGCTGAGGTTGCCTAACGGGTTTGGCATCTTGTTCTAGAGTGATATTGTGCACACACCGTGTAGGGCTTATCCCCTTAATGTCACTAATTCCCCATCCTATGGCTGTAGAATTTTCCTTCAGGACTTGGACTAGCCTACCTTCTTCTATGCTAGATAGGTGTGAAGAAATTATTACAGGCTTTTTCTCATTTTCCACTAAGTAAACATACTTAAGGTCCCCAGGAAGGGGTTTTAGTTCTATGCTAGGCTCTTCTAGAAGTCAGTTATCTCTCTCTTCTTCCTCTATGGGTTCAAGGACCTCTTCTCCGAATGGGATTTCGGGTGTGCTATCCATTATTTCGACTAGTTCCCTTGCTTCCTCAGACATTAACAAGTCTCCACCTGCATGGTTAGTGCCTCTTCCAGAGGTTCAATATTATCATGGCAATGGTGAAATTCAGAAATCACAGAATCATAGCAATCAATAAACTTCAATTCTTCTATAACTTCTTTATCGACTATGGTACATCCTACCAATTATATTTTCTCACCCATTACCTCCATGGTGATTTTCTTGCCTTGTAGTTCAAGGCATGTATTTGATAGTGTATATGTCCTAGAGACAGTCTTTATTAAGGGCAGACAACCCTTATTAAGGGTATATATGTACCATTACACAGGTCAACGTAATATAATATATGTTTGTTTGTTTGACTATTGAGTATCGCTTTCATATTTATATTACACAAGGCATACAACATGTCATATCTCTATTCCTGTCTGTATTGATATCAAACATGTCCCCTCGGATAGATGACCGATCACACAGATAGTGGGAGCTATGTGAGTTATCATCTATCCCAAACTCTCCCTACTCTAGGTTCATCTCGGATGTAGGGGTCTGAATGAACCAGGTGAGACTAGTATGCGTGGAGGTTATAGTTATTAGAGCAAGTGTGAGCCGATCCCACGGCCACGGAACGGATTGTTAGACAATCTAGTAACGTTCCCATAACTCTGCATAGTTGTTCGAAGGGTGATTACCGAACAATGGAAGTGCCCACCGAAAACTCCCATCGATGTATACTCTACACCGAAGTGTCTATGGGAACCGGAAAGTTGTCGAAGTGATACCAGTCGTCCTTTGGAGTTACAGGACTTTATCATCACATTTGTTGCCCCATATACTTGGTGGACCCGTCGATGTCAGCTCTAAATAAGCAGTTGACCCAACACACGATCTAGGATTATGGCTACAAACAAATGGGGGTGATAAGTGATTCTATGAAGGATTCATCTCTCACGTGTAGCACAGGAGAGAACTGCTCATAGTCGTTCATAGTTGTGATTGGTTAAACCGCTGGCCAGCGTATCAATATTATTATGATAGTCGTAATAGATATTGGATTCACCAAGCAACTCACTGAAGACGCCCGTGGATGTATTACTGGGATAGACACTTCATCGATCCTAGATGTATTCGAGTTAGTCAGATGAAGGGACGTTACAATTGCCGCGTTGAGCGCAACAGACTTCACAACTGTTAGGAAACTTGTAATTTTGATGAGCAATTAACCATGCTAAATTAAGGAAAGTCTAGTAACTAGTACTTAAGGTCCATAGGAATTTAGAATTTTAAGGACATTGTAAAAGAGGAACGTTTGCTGAAGACTTAGAGTAGGTGCTAGATAAGTTAGTTTTACTGCTTATGATGTATCTTGTTTTTCTGAAAAGAAATACAACTTATTGAAGCATTTGCTGATGATATACTTTGTTTACACAAACAAACTATTGAAGCATTTAGAACCGTTCAGAAACTTGAAGAATTCGAAGACTGAAGACTAGAAGATTTCTGAAGACTGGTATCTACAAAGGCACATGTTGCTCAGAAAGTGGAAACTTCAGCAACAACTTGCATAAGTGAAAATCTAAACGACAGAGTAGGTTGTGATTTGATGATGTCGTTTTTCACCAATTAAATTTGTTTAAAAGCCTAAGAACACTTATCACTACACAAACTAGAGTGCAATGGCAAGTTGTCCCCGAGTGTCGTTCTCTCGGGACCTAACGTGGCTTTGCTTGAGGTTTTTACTAGTAAATTCAATCAACGAGTTCAAATGTTTATAGAATGGTTTTCTTTGAACAAAGCAACGAGAAATAAGATTGATGTAATCAAGTTTCGGAAACGGTTGGTGGTAGAAATCAAATATACATGCATGGGTTACGATTATGCTCACAAGTTCAGTGCGTAAAACCTTCGATCGAGTCTGCTAAGCAACTCGTCTAGGTAACTTTAAGACACACATCATAAAAGACCACTATCAATACTTTAGAGGTGCTTGTCACCAACACCATTTATCTAGCATGCTGCAAATCTCTAAAATACAATCCTATAGCTTTCATTGACCAAGAGTTTGTCACTATACTCAATTCGAATATATTTTATAGGCAACTAAGAATCATATGAAGGAATTTGCAGCAAGATTGAATCACAATCTCAGGTAAGCATAAACATAACCCATAGCATGCATATTCTACATTCTACCACCAACACAAAAGATTTAGCTACTCATATTCATCAACATAGACATCAATTCATATGAATAATAATCAGAACACATCATATCAAACTACAAGACAAGAGAGTGATACAAGTTACCACCAAAGCTGTCACTAATCGGTGGAAATCAAAGAAAACCTCTCCGTAGATGATTACACAGGATGAATTCCAATAAAAACCTTGAATCCCAAGCTAAAATACAATGTAATCTGAGTTTTCTCTGAGTTTTGGGGCTTAGGAGCTCTCCAAAACGAAGTTACAGTTCAAAAGATATTCAAAAAATGACCAAAGATCAGATCTAAGAAGGAAAATCCGAAAACGTAACCGCTGCCAAGCGGACCGCTTGGAGAAGCCAAGCGGAGCGCTTGGCAAGCGAAGCGCTTTGGCACACCAAGCGCTTCGCTTGGCTTCTGTGCCAAAGCTCCTGGAAAATGAAGCGGAGCGCTTCACTATTCCAGGCGCTTAGCTTGGCTCCTGGGCAGATTTTTGTCTTCAAACTCAATCTTTTTGCCCTCGCATGGCCCTCGGGTGCCTTGGACTCATCCTTCTCGATGCTTATTGAAACTCAAACACTTACGAACAAGCCACGGAGATTGGGGAACTTCAACGGGGCCATCTTTTCCATCAAAAAGGCTCGTTTTTAGCTCCAAAAATGCCGTTTTGTACCTAAGTGCCTGAAAATGCAGAAAACACAAAACGTGACACTATTCTACAAAACTAACCAAAAAACAAGGCTAGAAGATAGCAAAAGAAGGTAAAAAAGACAAGATAAACACGTCAAAAATACGTTCATCAAACTCCCGAAACCAAACCTTTGCTGGTCCTCAAGCAACAAACTATCCTAAATGCAACACAAAAGGAGTCTCATGCCAAGTAAAGCGAACTAATCTATTGAATCTACCAAATGCTTATGAACAAAACCAAATGAGCATGACATGCAAATAGGTTGAAGTATGCCTCGATTGCGAATATACACATTCTCAAGTGCACTTGGTTAAACAAAGGAGTCTCACGTAACATCTTCTACCTGGACCTGGTCAGTGACGACACAATGATGCATGTTATCATACTACAATTGCCCCGTGCCTATGAAACCGAGGGCTTACTATTGTTCACCAAGCGAGACTTTTCCTGAAGAGAGGGCGAACCAATACTGGTTCTCATCAAACGAAGGAGGGTTCCCTTAGAAAGATAACACTCCCCTATTCTACCCAGACTCTCAAGAATGAGCCTCTTTGAACCACTTCTTGAATAGCAAGACAAGGGTGGTCAAGAACAGGCCTTGGACAAGGCGACACGAAACGAAAGATAGAATTTACAACTCGACACTTCAAAAACAAATATTTACATGACACTTGACACTTTACTAGACTGCTTTTGGCTTGCAACGACCCTTCTTTTGCTTTTGGGTCTTATTCTTTATTTTCTTTCTTCTCTTCTTTTTTTCTTTTCTCTTTTTTTTTTCCTTTATTTTCTCTTTCTCCTTCCTCTTTTTTCTTCTTTTCTTTTTCTCTTTTTTTTTTTTATATAGGGGCAAGCAGCAGTACTAAGTGTCAAAAGCACCTCCCCAAACCTATTCGAAAGAATAGGTTTCAGCACAAAGACGAAAAGGAAAAAGGAAAGACTCTTTTACAAAGACACCTCCCCAAACCTATTCGAAAGAATAGGTTGGGACACAAAACAAAAAGAAAAAGAAAAAGGAAACTTTACAACGACTCAAAGACGAAAGACAAGATCAAAGAAGCAACCCCCTCCCCAAACCTATTCGATAGAATAGGTTTAATACAAGGAATCGCACACCTCACACTACCTCCTTCCTAGGCATTTGGCAATCTCTAATCGAGGTGAAGAACTTGTCGCCTCTTACGTACATAATTACACGGGTTACAACCATAGACTCTAACATGCATCATTTCATAAGGCCATCGTGAACCTCAGCAGAAGAAACACCACTCAAGGTGATGTCGAGACTACTAAGCTTAACTAGTGCACATGCGAATGTGACAAACCAAGCGAGACATGCCTCAAACTACTTGCAAAGTGATGCAACATATGATCAATGTTCATAAACACTTAGTCTACTCAATAAAAAAGTTCAAAAGACTTGGCAATAAACTCCACACACAACAACGTGCAACAACTAATCTAGGGATGATATGCATGCAAAAAAATTTGAAAAAACACGACAAATCACATGAACTTGAGTAAAATCAGGCATGTACGAACCACACAAGCATATAGTACTGAAAATCCAATACCCCCTCCCCAAACCTAAACTTTTGCTCGTCCTCGAGCAAAGAAAAGTTGAATGAAAAGGAAAAATTGGATTGAAAGTACACTTCCCTGAGATAAAGGTTCGTGTCCAATCTCCTATATAAGAGTAGTACCTGAAAAGACTCAAGAAACAATTGAAAACGGGTGCGCAAAGGTGAGAAGAATGGAAAAAACGAGGAAAATCTGGGTACAGGGTCCAGGCGGACCGCTTGGCGGGAGCGAAGCGGTTCGCTTGGTCAAGCGGAGCGCTTGGGAGGCTCCAGGCGCTTTGAATTTCCAGGAAGTTGCAAAACTTCCTGGAATTTCAAGCGGACCGCTTGGCCCTTCCAAGCGCTTCGCTTGGCCCTGTTTCCAGATTTTCGATGCTTTTTTTTTCCTATCTTAATCACCTAAGCCACCAAGAAAAAAACTAGACTAAACTAATCACGACAAAAGGCACACAGGCCACAACTACAAAAGCAAATAAAGATTACAAGAGTCTAAAGTCATAACATCAATTAAGAGTATCAAAAAGGAGTACCACCACCGCAAAATCAATCGGATTCGAACCCTTGCTCTACTCCGAAGCAGTGGAGTATCAGATCGTGTGTCTCTATGTCGATTGGTTCCCTCGATGCCTCGGTGCGCCGGATGTGATGATGTCGTTTTTCACCAATTAAATTTGTTTAAAAGCCTAAGAACACTTATCACTACACAAACTAGAGTGCAATGACAAGTTGTCCCCGAGTGTCGTTCTCTCGGGACCTAACGTGGCTTTGCTTGAGGTTTTTGCAAGTAATTTCAGTCAACGAATTCAGATGTTGATAGAATCGATTCCTTTGAACAATAGCAACGAGAAATCAGATTGTTGTAAATCAAGTTTGGAAAACGGTTGGTGGTAGAAATCAAATACACATGCATGGGTTACGAATATGCTCACAAGTTCAGTGCGTAAAACCTTCGATCAAGTCTGCTAAGCAACTCGTCTAGGAAACTTTAAGACACACATCATAAAAGATCACTATCAATACTTTAGAGGTGCTTGTCACCAACACCATTTATCTAGCATGCTGCAAATCTCTAACATACAATCCTATAGCTTTCATTGACCAAGAGTTTGTCACTATACTCAATTCGAATATATTTTATAGGCAACTAAGAATCATATGAAGGAATTTGCAGCAAGATTGAATCACAATCTCATGTAAGCATAAACATAACCCATAGCATGCATATTCTACATTCTACCACCAACACAAAAGACTTAGCTACTCATATTCATCAACATAGACATCAATTCATATGAATAAGAATCAGAATACATCATATCAGACTACAAGACAAGAGAGTGATACATGTTACCACCAAAGCTGTCACTAATCGGTGGAAAGCAAAGAAAACCTCTCCGTAGATGATTACAAAGGATGAATCCCAATCAAAACCTTGAATCCCAAGCTAAAATACAATGTAATCTGAGTTTTCTCTGAGTTTTGGGGCTTAGGAGCTCTCCAAAACCAAGTTACAGTTCAAAAGATATTCAAAAAATGATCAAAGATCAGATCTAAGAAGGAAAATCCGAAAACGTAACCGCTGCCAAGCGGACCGCTTGGAGAAGCCAAGCGGAGCGCTTGGCAAGCGAAGCGCTTTGGGCACTCCAAGCGCTTCGCTTGGCTTCTGTGCCAAAGCTCTTGGAAATTGAAGCGGAGCGCTTCACTATTCCAGGCGCTTAGCTTGGCTCGTGGGCAGATTTTTGTCTTCAAACTCAATCTTTTTGCCCTCGCATGGCCCTCGGGTGGCTTGGACTCATCCTTCTCGATGCTTATTGATGCTCAAACACTTACGGACAAGCCACGGAGATTGGGGAACTTCAACGTGGCTATCTTTTCCATAAAAAAGGCTCGTTTTAGCTCCAAAAATGTCGTTCGTACCTAAGTGCCTGAAAATGCAGAAAACACAAAACGTGACACTATTCTACAAAACTAACCAAAAAACAAGGCTAGAAGATAGCAAAAGAAGGTAAAAAAGACAAGATGAACGCGTCAAAAATACGTTCATCAGGATGTTTGGCACATTTGCTTTCTCACACATAGCAGTGATCAGATGTGGGAAGACTAGTGGGTGGTCGGGTTCTCGTTTAATCTTGAATTGCTGGAAGATGATGTCCCCGGGAGTGATGGGCAAGTTCGCCATGAGGGAATAGACTAAGATCCCAACTTCTGGCGTTATCTCTTCGGTTATGAGTCCCAGTATCAGATTAGCTACCACGAAAGGTAGGATCATGTGGGCGTGCAAGTGCAAATCTTTATACTTCAAGGTGTTATCGAGACGCGTCTTCCTCGGCTTGTAGTCCTTGGTTGTCAGAACCCCGGCTATCCTCCTCGGAAACTTCTCAATCGTTGGGTCATAGATATAGTGCACATAGGGATCACTCACATAGTATGCTACCTTATTCTTGTCTTCCCGCAAGGGTTCCTCTAGTCCCATAATGAAACTAGTGATACTCAATGGTGAGAAAGGGACCATCACACCACGAATAGGTACTGCTTCGGCCTTATAGTTATAATCCTCGAAGGCAATGTGGAACTCCTCGACAAGGTCTCTATCCCATCCGGAGAGTTCTTTCCCATAGAAGATCCATCCTCTCGCCGTTATAAGCCTGGTAAGGTGAGCATAGGGTGCATAGGGTACATCAAAGAAAAGCCCCTTGTTCTCATATTTTGTCCCCTTTAGTACGTCCAAATCCTTTGAAGTAAAGGAGATGCTACGGTCCCAAATCACTGAACGTTCTCCTCCCCTA
Source organism: Plantago ovata (assembly GCA_028274465.1). Lineage (NCBI taxonomy): Eukaryota > Viridiplantae > Streptophyta > Magnoliopsida > Lamiales > Plantaginaceae > Plantago > Plantago ovata. Next base: position 105,505,368 of record CM051455.1, on the reverse strand, counting down.
TAGAAGTTGTATCGGAACCTCCGCAATGCGTCCGATTCTTTGTATGGGTCACGGTCGCTTCCATCACGGGGAATCTCCTTGGAGGTTGAAGCTCCATCCTTCCTTGCTTTCTTCTTGGCTCTTGTGTCCATGGTACCTAGGATGATCTTATTAGATAACTTCAAGAGACAATGAGACTTAAACTCGACTCCTAGACTCCAATACTCACTCAAGTAATCTCATGGTGAGTTTGAAGGCTTGCTAAAGTTCATATGAACAAATCGAGAAGCTTTAACACTTCGTTACGATAAATCCATACGAATCTAAACCAAGCAAACAAACTCTCCAATTAAATTACACAACCAATCCAACACATTCTCATGCAATCACAACATCACCATAATCATAACATAACTCAAATTCAAGGCTAACAATCATCAAACAATTACATAGCAAAAACTCGAATCATAACATAACTCAAATTCAAGGCTAACAATCATCAAACAATTACATAGCAAAAATTCGAGCACTAGAGTTCATCATAAATCAAGAGGAGCAAAATTCGAATTTAGACATCACATCTAGTAAGAAACATGCTCAACAATCATCATCAAACTCTAATTCACCAATGCATAACACAATTGAAGCTAATTAAGACAAAATCCCAAATTCAAGAAAGTTAGGGTTCATGAGAGGTACCTTTGATTCCTTGTTATGGATGCTTCAAACGTGAAATTTGATCGGTTTAGATGATAGAGGGGGTGATGGGCTTTGTAAAATGCACAAGATTGCAAGAATTGGTGGAGAATTGAGAGAGATTGAGATTTTTGGGGTGCTAAATCGGCAATGGAGGAAGAAAAACGAAGTGGGGGGCTTTGAAACACAAGTGCCCCGCTTAGCTTTCTTAAGGAAAGCCAAGCGAAGCGCTTGGGCATCCCAAGCGAAGCGCTTGGGCGTCCCAAGCGAAGCGCTTGGCAAGCGGTCCGCTTGGGAACTCCCAAGCGCTCCACTTGGATTTCCAGTAAGAATTTTCATTCTTACTGGAAATTCAAGCGGACCGCTTGGGCGTGCCAAGCGCTTCGCTTGGATTTCCAGTAAGAATGGAATTCTTACTGGAAATCCAAGCGGACCGCTTGGGCTCTCCAAGCGGTTCGCTTGGGACCTGAAGCTCCCAATTCCATTTTTTTCGACTTTTGCTAAATTTTCACCCCAAAAACCTTGTTTAAACAAAGAAACAAAATTTAAACGTGCTTCTAATCTATATGCAAGTACCTACAACCTCGGGTTGCCTCCCGAGAAGCGCCTTCGTTTAAAAGTCGTTGGCTCGACTCGTCTTAGCTCATGCGGGATCAATTTCGCATCGGGTACTAGACTTCCCCGTCCAAGTGATCTTCAAAGCATCAAGTCCCTGCACATCTTGACAAACATAAAGAGGACCAAAGAATCCTACAAGTTCGTTAGTATCAACATAAGCACATGAATTAATTATGGCTCGCGACGTATGTTGCTTGCGATTTACCTCGAAGCTACATGTACGACGATACATGTCTATAACCATATGTACTTTGTTGATTAAGGCTCTACCCAAAAGAACCACATCCTTGAGCTTTGCGGAGGATGTAGGCATGACGATGAAGTTCGTCTTGACCTCTACACCAGCGACTCTTACCACTAGATTCTCGATCACACCCAATGGCTTCTTCATAGACCCGTCCGCCAATTGCACCATGCACTTCATTGGTCTTAAGCCAGACAAACCCGACTCTTCGTACACGTTCAAAGGTATGACATTCACACCCGCTCCCGTGTCTAGAGTTGCCACTATTCCATCCTTCTTACCCAAGCCGATTTCCACATCAAAGCTCTCTTGGATAGGCACTTCCACCATATCCACCAACTCATCCTCAGACGATGAGTTTTCATTCACTTCTTCCACTATCACATCAGATTGTGCGACCACTTTCTCTTCCACAACTACCTTAGGAGTCTCAATCTCCTCACTCACATTGCATGTTTCAGTTATCTTGCAACTTGGCACCTCAACTAGTGCATTGTCTCTCACAACCGTGATCTCCACGGGCAAATCAGTCACCACGGTTATGGTCATAGCCTTCTCCGTGTTTCCGGGAAACTTCCCTTGCTCTCTACTAGCCCCCCGATCTATCAGCTCTTGCAACTTCTTATGGAGGTTGCTACTACTAGCCTCAAGCTTCTCAAACCACTGATTGTTAGTAGCTTCATTACGATAGTAATGCTCCATAAACTTATTTGTCTTCAACACAAGATCGTTGATAGAAGAGACAAGAGGTGAAGGAAGCACCCCTCCACCTTGTGGTCCCGAACTAGCAACCTGAGGCAGAGGTGTAGGATTAGAAGGCGGTGCTCCTTTATACCAATTGTTCCATAGCTGAGACGACTTCTATCTTGATTAGGCCCATAGGCATTTTGATCCGGTTATGAAGATAACCACGGTTGCCTTGATTCTGGTACCCACCTCGGGGTCCATGGTTTTGTGGCCTCATATTGCCATAACCTTGTCCGTAATTCACATCTCCAACTACTTGTTCTCCCTCAGCAGCATACACTTCCTGACGGACATCGTTCGTAATATATTGCTCTCTAGCAAATTCAGAACGGCATAAATAGGCCGGGTGCCCATAGTTCTTGCACACACCTCAAACTTCCGTAGAAGGAGAAGGAACGTTTTGCCTCAAAGCTTGCTTCACTTCATGGGCGAACCCATCGAAGGCATTTTGTTCTACTACTACCTTGGCTTCACCTCTTTGCTCCTTTTGGAGCACACGAGCCCTCACAATCCGGTTTTGGGAATTCCGGTACATCATGTCCAGCTTCACTTGAGCTTGAGAAGGAAGCAACTCCCCCATACTACCTCCACAAATACTATCCACCAGAGATTGAATCTCGGGATGTAAATCATTGTAATAGAATTGGAGAAGCTGACCTTTATCATACCCGTGATGTGGGCATCGATGATGCAACCCCATGAACCGATCATAGGCCTCGTGGAAAGGCTCATCGTACCTCTGCTCGAATGAGCTAATTTGGCTCTTCATAGCCATTGTCTTGGAAGCGGGGTAGTAACGCTCCATGAACTTGTCAAAACATTGATCCCATGTTGTCAAAGACCTGGCCTCCAAAGTATTAAGCGAAGCCTTTGAACGATCACCTAGCCCCATAGAATAGACCTTCTTACGAAGATCATCATCCGTAACACCAGCCCCTGGTCGCCCAAGATGGAGAACAAAATTCTCGAGCTCATTCAAGTACCCAATCACGTCCTCATTAGCCATCCCATAGAATTTGGGAAGTTGTTGGAACATGTGATTCTTGACCTCCAAGTTCCTTGTGGCATCATTGAGGACAATTGCTGGTCCTCTAGCCCCAACCGTAGGCTTAGTAAGTGTACGTATAGGTCTTTCCGCCATTTAACCTTCCATGTAAACAGATTCAAGTATTAGCTCCAAAAGATAAGAAGAAGACTCTTCTCGAATATCAGAAGTGGAAGCTCTAGATGCTACTCCTTCAAATTCGAGATTCAAATTCCTCCTCCTTTGAGACAAACGATCGATCTCGTCTACAAAAGGTTCAGTAATAGGTCCACCCGTTCGGGTTCTAGGCATGCACTCACCTGAAATACAAGATAGTGAGTATCTCAAGCAAAAAAAACAAAAACAGAAATGAGACAAAGAAGAGATGTTGGCTGAAAAAACCAAAACAAAAACACCAACCAAAGGAGTTAAGTCCCCGGCAACGGCGCCAAATTGATGATGTCGTTTTTCACCAATTAAATTTGTTTAAAAGCCTAAGAACACTTATCACTACACAAACTAGAGTGCAATGGCAAGTTTTCCCCGAGTGTCGTTCTCTTGGGACCTAACGTGGATTTGCTTGAGGTTTTGCTAGTAAATTCAGTCAACGAGTTCAGATGTTTATAGAATGGTTTTCTTTGAACAAAGCAACGAGAAATCAGATTGATGTAATCATGTTTCGGAAACGGTTGGTGGTAGAAATCAAATACACATGCATGGGTTACGATTATGCTCACAAGTTCAGTGCGTAAAACCTTCGATCGAGTCTGCTAAGCAACTCGTCTAGGTAACTTTAAGACACACATCATAAAAGACCACTATCAATACTTTAGAGGTGCTTGTCACCAACACCATTTATCTAGCATGCTGCAAATCTCTAACATACAATCCTATAGCTTTCATTGACCAAGAGTTTGTCACTATACTCAATTCGAATATATTTTATAGGCAACTAAGAATCATATGAAGGAATTTGCAGCAAGATTGAATCACAATCTCATGTAAGCATAAACATAACCTATAGCATGCATATTCTACATTCTACCACCAACACAAAAGATTTAGCTACTCATATTCATCAACATAGACATCAATTCATATGAATAATAATCAGAACACATCATATCAAACTACAAGACAAGAGAGTGATACAAGTTACCACCAAAGCTGTCACTAATCGGTGGATATCAAAGAAAACCTCTCCGTAGATGATTACAAAGGATGAATTCCAATCAAAACCTTGAATCCCAAGCTAAGATACAATGTAATCTGAGTTTTCTCTGAGTTTTGGGGCTTAGGAGCTCTCCAAAACGAAGTTACATTTCAAAAGATATTCATAAAATGACCAAAGCTCAGATCTAAGAAGGAAAATCCGAAAACGTAACCGCTGCCAAGCGGACCGCTTGGAGAAGCCAAGCGGAGCGCTTGGCAAGCGAAGCGCTTTGGCACACCAAGAGCTTCGCTTGGCTTCTGTGCCAAAGCTCCTGGAAAATGAAGCGGAGCGCTTCACTATTCCAGGCGCTTAGCTTGGCTTCTGGGCAGATTTTTGTCTTCAAACTCAATCTTTTTGCCCTCGCATGGCCCTCGGGTGCTTTGGACTCATCCTTCTCGATGCTTATTGAAACTCAAACACTTACGAACAAGCCACGGAGATTGGGGAACTTCAACGGGGCCATCTTTTCCATCAAAAAGGCTCGTTTTTAGCTCCAAAAACGACATTTCGTACCTAAGTGCCTGAAAATGCAGAAAACACAAAACATGACACTATTCTACAAAACTAGCCAAAAAACAAGGCTAGAAGATAGCAAAAGAAGGTAAAAAAGACAAGATGAACGCGTCAAAAATACGTTCATCATGCTTGTTGAAACTGAGACTGGCCACTTGCTGATGAACATTTGTGACCTCCTTGCTGTAAGTACTTGCATTTGCGCTCCAACGTTCATGTTTGAATCTCATTCAAATGAACATTAAATGCAAAGCATGCACGCGAAGGACATGAAGACTAGAAGACAAATAAAGGACGCTGCTGAAAGTACAAAAGCAAGATAGTGACATCTTAAGGAACAAAGCCTTAGAATTTGAAATTCAAACGGCTCCCTTGATTCACTATAAATAGAGGTCATCCGGCAAAGAGTTGAAGTGTGTCAACAACGTGATCAAACTCTCACTTGTGCTTAAACTCACATACCCTTCAAACACTCTTTACTACCATTGATCCGTTCCAAGACTTAAAGCTTGAAAAAAACTACTTGTTATTTCGATAAGATACATCCACCTACGAGACTGACCTTTGGCTTCAGAGTGGGTAGGTCTATTATTCTACATTTTCCCAAAAGAACATGCATTTATTGCTTTATTCCCCGTCTTCCACGAGTACTAAAAAAACGAGGGAAGAAGTAGAACTTACACGGCTAAGAAATTAGTTAAGTGTTCTTTCTTTCGAACAAGAACAAGTCTTGACACCAGAAACAATCAAACTTGTTTACTGCAAAGTATTCAAAGTTTTGTTTCTTAGATTTCTTGTTGTAACTGAATAAGTTATAATTAAGTTATCTCATCCCAAACCTCTCTAACTGAAAATACACCCTTTCAGGCGTGATATTCAGGGGGAACTTAATGGAGCATAGTGTTGCTGATTAAAAGTCCCAAGTTTGGTGGAGAACAAGGTTTTGTTCTCTAGTTAGGTTGGACACGAAGAAAGTGTGCTTTGGTTTCTGTTTGAATCGTTCTAGATAGGTGTTGTAAGGAACCTCAAACTTGTCTTAGTGGATTCAGTCCTAGAAAGGACAAAGTGGATTATTTGAGAGATTACGCCACTCTCAGATACCACTATAAAAGTGTTTGTGTGATTTACTTACTGCATTTAGTTTTCAGCAAAGCATATCTATCTGTACACAGTCACTCTTTTCACTTGCTGAAACTATTACTTACTGATAAAGCACTTATTGTATCAAAGACTTCCGCTCTCTGATTTTAAGTATCAGCAAAACTCGTTACTAAAAACTAACTTGCGCTTGCTGAGAAAGTTAAGTTTCAGCAAACTCATTACTGAAAAGTAATAAGTACTTGCTGAGAAAGTTTTTAAACGACGAAAGTTTGAAAACACTATTCACCCTCCCCCTCTAGTCTTTTCTTGTTTTTTAAAGGGACCAACAAGTGGTATCGGAGCTGGAGGTTCTTTAACCTTCAACACTGAACCTAGACCCCTTAGGTGCTTTCCGTAAATCACTCTCACTTGTTCAGTTTGGTAGTTTGTTTTCTGACATGATGTCTTTAGGAGACGCTCCCTTGCTGAAGCTGGAAAACTACGAAAAATGGCAAAACAACGTGATGATACATCTTGAGGCCATTAGTGATGAGATGGTTACTGTCATTAATGATGGACCTATCAAGATCACTAAGGTTGAGAGAAATTTTCCTCACAAAACCACAGAAGCTGGAAAGGAAACTATCTTAGGCGAACTAGTTGATACTGTCGTTCCAAAACCAAGAGAGGAATGGACTTCCGACGAAGCCAAGAGATTCCATCTTGATGGCCAAGCATGAAACATCATCATTCGATCAACTCCGGATACTATACAGTGCAAACTGTGGGGTGCTAAAACTGCTAAGGAAGCTTGGAAAATGGTTCAAGATCTTTGTGCTGGATCTGACAAAACCAAGGAAAACAAACTCGAAGTGTTGAAGTTAATGTTCCAGAACTTTAAACAAGGTACAAATGAGTCACTAGAAGACTTGGACTTCAGATTCACAACTCTAGTTAGTGAGATGGCAGCCTTGGGTGTTGGAAATCTTTACTCAGATTCTGAGAAGGTGAAAACGATCATCAGAAGTTTGAACCAAGAATGGATCCACACTCAGAACTTCTACTACAATCAAGGAATGCCAGACATCACACCAACAGAGTTGTTCTCTCATCTTGCTACTGTCAACTACGAGACAAAGCAAAGAGGAAATGTGTTTGCTGAAAAATCGCAAAACATTGCTCTTGCTGCAAAGCCGTCATCTTCTGAAAAGAAGAATGATAAAGAGCCTTCTGATGAAAATGCTTTAGTTGTTAAAAACATGAAGAAATTCATCAGTAAGGAACTTGAAAGGCGAAAAGCAAAAGAGAAGCTGAAAAAGTATCTTGGTAACAACTACCATAAGTACAAGAATGAGACTAGCTCGTTGAACAAGCAAGCTCAGCAAGCAACCTCATCAGAAGAACCAGCAGTTGGAAATGATCTCTGCTTTTACTGCAAAAAGCCTGGACACTTCAAAGCAAATTGTCCTTGGCTGAAAGGCAAATCTGCTAAAAAGAAGAAGAAGTTCAAAAGAGCTTTTATTGCTGAAGAAAAGAAGAAGCTTCAAGCAAAAATTGATGCACTGTGCATTGATACTAGCTCCGAAGACAGTGAGGAAGAAAGCTCAGACACTGACGATGAAGAAGCCACTCTTGACGTAGAGATTGGCAAGGAAGTTTGTGGAATAGCCATGGAAGCTTATCCAGATGTGTCAAACTACGAGTTCTGCCTCATGGCTGGTCAGGTAAACGATCCTACCTCTGACTCTGACTCAGAAAGTGAAGACGAGATTGACCTTGACAAGATTCAAGGAGAAATAGAAAGATTTGAGAAAACTCTGAGCAAACAGCAAGAGAAACTACAGAAGGCTGAGACTCTGACCAAGCAAACTACTGAAAAGTATGTCTTGCTGAAGGAAGAGACATAAGAGAAGGATGCTAAAATAAAGCGTCTCAAGAAGTTGATTGCTGAAGCTACAGAGAAGAATTCTCAAATGGCAATAGAATTAGAAGAGTATCAGTCCTCAATTCTAAAGTTACTTGCTGAAATCCAAGAGATGAAAAAGATGAAAATCAATTTTCAATCTTATGCTGATGCAAGTAATACGCTGACTGGACTAAACTCTTATTTGAGAGATCCATCTCAGAAAGAAGGTTTAGGTGCAACGTATGAAGGTGATGACGTAATAATCTTGAGTAAAGACAAATCACCGATTTCCTTTGCACGTGCTACTGATAGTGGTCAACCAGAACTCTATCAGTTTGGTCAATCTAAGATTGCTGAAAAATGCAATCAAGTACCTACGACCGTAAAGCCCGCTGTTGCTACTCAAAGCAACAAGACTTTAAAAGGAAAACAGGTTGCTGAAAAGCAAACTGTAAAGAAAAAGGATGTTGTAAAGCATTCCGCCAAACAAGTTGCTGAAAAGCAATTTGTTAAGTCAAAAGGCAAGATTACTAAAAGTAATCAGAAGACCTTTGCTGAAAAACCTGAATCAAGTAAGGTTGCTGACACAAAGCTCAGCATTCTCCGAAAAGTTGACTCAGTTTCAAAACCAAGCAAAGTCAACTTTTTCACGAGTATAAGCAAAGTCAGCAAAGATACTTCAAAGAGATGAACAAAATCAAGCTTAAGAGTTCTGACAAGACTCAAAATGCTAGGGCTAGAAGGAACCTTGCTAGAAAAGAACTTACTGAAAAGTATGTTCAGCAAAAGGGTCAACCGAGCAAGACACCACATCAGAAAGTGGATTTCATCAGCACGAATCAAAAGTCTTTTGGCTCAAACCTCCTAGTTCCTCAGCAAGTACAAAACAAGTCAAAGTTGAAAAACTTAAGACTTGGGTTTCCACTGGACGCATTCTTGAACATGTTAATGGACATCCAATATTGGATAATTAACTTGTTTGCTCTTGATTGTGCATACTTCAGCCACGGAGACAAACGATGCAATCTGGCACTTTGACAGTGGTTGTGGAAAGCACATTGATGAACGCGTGGATGTCGGGTCCAACGTATCAAATAAATTGTTATTTAGCCAAAGGCAATTCACAACTACAACGAAAACCGTAGTGTAGCAGTAGAATAACCTCGAGTGTCGATCTCTAAGGACTATAACTAGCTTTATCAAATCTAATTTAGAATATAAAAACAGCAGACGATATAGCAAAGGTTTTTCTTAACAGATAATGGAGATTGGTGATAGTATGGTCCTTCAAAGCATAAGGGTTAATAATCATGCGTAAATTCCTCGGTTTTGCATGGAGATCTTTGATCAATAAATTGTCCTGTTGTAATTATCAAACACTACGAAGATATAGATTTTGATGAGTCGAAGACCAATGAATTGTCCAGTTGTGTGCAATAATTAATCACCAATACGAAGATAGAGATTTTGATAGATCAAAGAAATAAAGCAATAACACGGAGTATAATGCGCGATATATCCATTAGCATAATTATCAACCCTTCGCTAAGAATTCACATACTATCACCAACGAGAAGTTTAACTACTCATAGTTGTCATGCAATCAACAGAAATCATACCACGAATGAATGAAAACATGATGAAAGATATATAAAAATAAGTAGAAAAAGCGTAAGATACAATGTTACCGAAGGTTGTCAGTCTCCGAAGAATCGCGATCTTACAAGCTCCAAACTGCTATGAAAAAGTATCTCCTAAGCTATGAACCCCCAGAACAGGCTCTGGGAAGTTCCTACCTAAAAGTACAGAGAATGGTGAGAGAATAGGTCTGGAAAAGTATGAAAATCGGAGAAAAACTGAGCAACTATATATAGTATTCGAATTAGTGTGGGGTGAAGGGCCCCACACACCGGGCGAGTCGCCTTGTGTGGGGCGGTTCGCCCCACATCCCGGGCAATTCGCCTGGGAGTTTTTTTCAGGAATTTACGCGTTTTCGATGCGTTTTTGGATTTCTTCCCCTTTTCGGACTCGGTTTCTAACTTCTAGTGGTCTTCTAACCTCCAGATTCGACCCCTAGACTTCAAATCCTATCCGGAAACCTTCAGATACTCCAATTAGGCTTCTGGAACACCAATTCCTTGTCAACTTCAATATAATTGCCCGGAAATCCTCGTTTTTCAACCAAAACCTGTAAAATAAAAACTAAAGGGAAACGTGACACTATTCTAATAAAATGCACTAAAATATAGCTAAATTAACATAGAGGATAGCTAAAATAGGTGAAAAATACTCAAATGAAAGTGTAAAATACACATTCATCAAACTCCCCAAACCGAACCTTTGCTTGTCCTGAAGCAACTAAGCTAGACTCTAATACAAAAAAAAAAAAAAAAAAAAACAATGCAACACATAAAATGGAGTCTCATGCCAAATAAAATGAACTAATCTACTGAATCTATCAAATAACATATGAACAAAAACCATATAAATCAAAACATTAATATAGGTTGAAGAATGCCTCGATTGACTCATACACATCCACATAAGCACTTATGTCAAGACAAGATAGTATCTCGTAACATTCTCTACCTGGACCTAGTCAGTGACGACGTAATGAAACATGTTAAGATACGAATGGTTGTCCCGTGCCTATGAAACTGAGGACTTACTACTGCTCACCAAGTTTAAGACTTTCCCTCAAAGAGGTCGAACCAGTACTCGCTCTCATCAAACGAAGGAGGGTTCCCTATAAAGATAACACTCCCTATTCTACCCATCTCTCAAGCAAAGCCTTAAGATATTCACCACTTCCTGAATGGCAGGACGAGGGTGGTCTAGAACAGATGACACTCAAAAACAAAAGAAAAGATAGAAAATTACAAACAAGATTACGAACATTACAAGAATTGGAAAATGAGACACAACACTTTGCTAAACTGCTATTTGGCTTTCTTTTTTGGACCCTTCTTTGCTTTTTTGGGGTCTTTTTTTTTTTTTCTTTTTTTTCTTTCCAGTTTCTTTTTTCTTTTTTTCTTTTTCCTGGAATTTTTCTTTTTTTTTCGATTTTTTTTTTAGCCAACAGTAGCATAACGAAAAGGGAAACAAAATGACCCACAAACGACTTCCCCAAACCTATTCGAAAGAATAGGTTGGAATACAAAATTTACGAGAAAGGAAAAATAAACTCACAATATGGAAATGAAAAACGAAAAACAAGTCTAATGGTAGTGTAACCCCCTCCCCAAACCTATTCGGAAGAATAGGTTATAAACAAAGGATCACACAACCTCACACTACCTCCTTCCTAGGAATTTAGCAATCTCAAAGCATGGTGAAGACTTGTTGCCTCTTAGGTACATAATTACTCGGGAAAACAACCATAAGACCCTAACATGCATCATCCTATTATAAAGGCCTTCGTGAACCGCAGTAGAGAAAACACCACTAAGTGATGTCGAGACTACCAAGCTTAACTAAGAGCAATACATAAATGTGACAAGCCAAGCGAGAAAAACCTCAAATAAACTCATAGAGATGAAGCATATGATTAATGGCATAGTTGGTTGATCTGCCCAATAAAAAAGTTCAAAACATTCGGCAATAAACTCCATATAAAACATGCAAGACTATCCTAGGATGAATGTAGTGAATGCAACCTAAAAAACTAAGAAAGCAGTAAACGTGCAAATGCAACAAAAGGTTTGACGAGTAATCATAAGCAAAACAAGTATACGAATACCCAGCGATAACACCCCCCCAAACCTGAACGTCGTCGCTCGTCCCGAACGTCGAAAGCGGATTTAATGTGACAGCTAAACTTGTACATGTAACCTATAGTACTAAAAGAAACTCGTGAGAAACCAAAAACATACGAAAATATAAAATAAAACACAATGATATGCATGCAATAAAGCGGTAAAAAAGCGATAAAAACTCCGAGTTGCCTTCCGGATAGCGCCATTGTTTATAGTCTTTGACTCGACTCCTTCTTGCGCCTAGCTCTTCTTCTTGAGGGTACTAGACTTCCCCTTCATGGATCTTCTCCTCATGCCACAAACCTGTGAATAAGAATGAACATAGACAGCAAGACCATAGTAGTTAACAGTGTGAGAAGGATTGAAGTGATCAGGTGGATCAGATATGGCTCGTAACACATGTCGCTTGCCATCCACCTCAATGGTGCAAGTCCTTCGGTAGATGTCTATCACGGAGCGTAGTTTGGTCAAGAACGTTCGCCCCAAGAGAACAACATCCCCCGTCCCAAGTGTAGACGCCGGCATAACTACAAAATTGGTGTATACAGAAGTTTCACCAATCTTGACCAATACATTCTTCACAATGCCTTCGGGTCTCACAAAGGATCCATCCGCCAGTTGCACAATAGCCTTATGCGCAGATAGTTTTCCAAGGCTACTCTTCTCAAACACATTCAAAAGGAGCACATTAGAGTAGGATCCCGTGTCTAGTGTGGCACGGACATCTTCAAGCTCACCAATCCCGACCTTAATATCGAAACTTTGAGGGAGTGGCTCGGGATCCTCTTGCTCCTCTTCACTCTCGTCAGAACCAAGGTCCTTCTCTTCTTCCTTAGCCTGTGGGGGCACTTCCCCCTTGCAACTCTCGCACTTAGCAAACTTCTTGATGGTGATTTCAACAGATAGATCACCCACCAAGGTAATGGACATCGACTTCTCAGTGTTGCTAGGAAGCTTGCCTTGTTCCCTACTTGCTCCTCGGTCGATCAACTCTTGCATCTTTTGTTGGGCAAGCCTAGTGCTCTCTTCCAACCTATCAAGTCTCGCTCTAGTCTTCTCAGAATTTTCTTCATAACGTTTGAGAAAACTTTGGGTGTGATCAACCATCTTTTGCAAGTTCTCCATCAGTTGAGCCGACTTCGACTTCGGTTGCTCTTTCGGAGCGGGGTTTTCACAGTGGTCATTACCATAGTTAAGCCTACTACGGTCTTGGTTAGGGCCATAAGTTTGGCTAGCTGGTGCATATCCTTGATTGTTTCGGAACCCTCTTGTCCAAAATCCACCTCGAGGATTCCTACCGTCTTGTCCGTAGCTAGCTTCTTGAGTACCAAACTCCGTAGCGAAGGCTTCCTCTTCGCCTCCTTGAGCCCAGTTGCCATCATCATACGCAAGCTCCGATCTACACATATGAGCTCCATGTCCATAGTTCTTGCATATTCGGCAAACTTCGTTCGAAACAGTTGTTCCAGCGGCGCTTTTGAGGACTTGCTTCAATTCGTTGGTAAAGCACTCGAATTGATCCCCATTCCCCCTATACATAGGGGCTTCTTGAGTCGGTGGAGCTTCAGGTCCACGTCTCCTAACCATTGCCCTTGGGTCCTTGAACTGCGAACCCTTAGCAAGCCTTTCGAAAACTGCCCAGACGGCTTCTGCGGTTTCCTCCCAAATATTACCTCGGCATTGGAAATCCACCACTTGTTGGTTCTCGAAGGTTAGTCCATTGTAGAAGTGTTGGACTAGGTCAGAAAGATCGAAACCATGGTGAGGGCACTTGTTCGTGAGATCTTGGAATCTCTCAAACGCGGTGTAGATGGTCTCATCATAGTCCTGCTTGAATCCAGTAATTTGCGCCTTTAGCGCGGTACTCAAGGTGTGAGGGAAGTATTTTTCCATGAAAGTTGAAAAAACCTTCTCCCAAGTGTCCAACGAGCCTGCTGGTAGAGAAATCAACCATGACTTGGCTCTGTCGCCAAGCCCCATAGCAAAAACCTTCATCCGCAACTCATCCATTGTTATTTCAGCTCCGGGTCGTGGGAGTTGGTTGATGAAATCATCGATATCGTGCAAGTACCCCATTACATCTTCCCTTGCTAAGCCATAGAACCTCGGAAGTTGTTGGAATGCGTGGTTCTTGATTTCCAGATCTCGAGTTGCAGACGAAAGAACAATCGCCGGTCCCCTCATACGATCCTTGGAGGGTTGAACCCATGCTTTCAGTGGTCTAGCTTCTGCCATTCCGTCGATTTCCTTGAAAGACTGTGTAGAGATTCAGAGAAATCGGTATCCTCTATTTCCTCTAGTTCACGCCTTTGAAGTACTCGCCTTCTTTGGTGGTAGACTCTGTCGATCTTAACAATTGAATCAGTAAGCGGTATGTGGCATACACTATCTGTAACAGACTAGGAAAGCAGTATCAGATAGAGATTAAACAGGAAAACTAAAACTACTAGAACTAGGAATAGAATGCTGAAAATATATACAAATTAAACAGAAAAAAGGAGTATAGTCCCCGGCAGCGGCGCCAATTTGATTAACGCGTGGATGTCGGGTCCAACGTATCAAATAAATTTGTTATTTAGCCAAAGGAAATTCACAACTACAACGAAAACCGTAGTGTAGCAGTAGAATAACCTCGAGTGTCAATCTCTAAGGACTATAACTAGCTTTATCAAATCTAATTTAGAATATAAAAACAGCAGACGATATAGCAATGGTTTTTCTTAACAGATAATGGAGATTGGTGATAGTATGGTCCTTCAAAGCATAACGGGTTAATAATCATGCGTAAATTCCTCGGTTTTGCATGGAGATCTTTGATCAATAAATTGTCTTGTTGTAATTATCAAACACTACGAAGATATAGATTTTGATGGGTCGAAGACCAATGAATTGTCCAATTGTGTGCAATAATTAATCAACAATACGAAGATAGAGATTTTGATAGATCAAAGAAATAAAGCAATAACACGGAGTATAATGCGCGATATAGCCATTAGCATACTTATCAACCCTTCGCTAAGAATTCACATACTATCACCAACGAGAAGTTTAACTACTCATAGTTGTCATGCAATCAACAGAAATCATACCACGAATGAATGAAAACATGACGAAAGATATATAAAAATAAGTAGAAAAACCGTAAGATACAATGTTACCGAAGGTTGTCAGTCTCCGAAGAATCGCGATCTTACAAGCTCCAAACTGCTATGAAAAAGTATCTCCTAAGCTATGAACCCCCAGAACAGGCTCTGGGAAGTTCCTACATAAAACTACAGAGAAAGGTGAGATAATAGGTCTGGAAAAGTATGAAAATCGGAGAAAAACTGAGCAACTATATATAGTATTCGAATTAGTGTGGGGCGAAGGGCCCCACACACTGGGCGAGTCGCCTGGTGTGGGGCGATTCGCCCCACATCCCGGGCGATTCGCCCGAGAGTTTTTTTCGGGAATTTACGCGTTTTCGACGCGTTTTTGGATTCCTTCCCCTTTTCGGACTCGGTTTCTGACTTCTAGTGGCCTTCTAACCTCCAGATTCGACCCCTAGACTTCAAATCCTATCCGGAAACCTTCAAATACTCCAATTAGGCTTCTGGAACACCAATTCCTTGTCAACTTCAATATAATTGCCCGGAAATCCTCGTTTTTCAACCAAAACCTGTAAAATAAAAACTAAAGGGAAACGTGACACTATTCTAATAAAATGCACTAAAATATAGCTAAATTAACATAGAGGATAGCTAAAATAGGTGAAAAAGACTCAAATGAAAGTGTAAAATACACATTCATCACACATGACGGGCAACAAGAATAACCTTATAAACTATAGACGGTGGTCTAAAGGTCCAACAATAAGGTTTTCTGGTGGAGGCTCTGGTTCTACAAAAGGCTTTGGTGACGTGAAGTTAGGATGCATTACCATTACGGGAGTTCTTTATGTCAAGAATCTCAAGTATAACTTTTTCAGCATGAGTCAATTTGCTGACAAAGGATACTTCATCAAAATCAAAAGTGATGAATGTAAACTTATAAATTTCGAGACAAAGAAGGTTATTATGATTGTCAGAAGATCAGGAGGCTTGTACACCGTAGATTGGTCTTCAGCAATTGTTGAAAAATGCCTTGTCTCAGATCACGATTGCCTTGCTGAAAAAGCATGGTTATGGCATAAACGAACAATTCATCTAAACTTCAAGACGCTGCATAAGCTGTCTAAAAAGGCACTTGTAGTTGGATTACCTAAGGTTACTTTTAAGAAGGATAATGTTTGCAATGCATGTCAGCATGGAAAGCAAACCAAATCTTCTTTTAAGAACAAGGCAGTACCGTCAACTACAAAACCTTTACAACTCTTGCACATGGACTTGTTTGAATCTTCTTCAACAAGCTATGCTGGTAAGAAGTATGGTCTGGTGGTGGTAGATGACTATTCAAGATTCACTTGGGTAGTATTTATCAAGCACAAATCTGAAACAATGACTGAAATACCTAACTTGCTGAATAAGCGTGAAGTCATGAAAAATGACAAGGTAAAAGTCATAAGGACAGACCATGGTACTGAGTTTGTAAACCAGTACATAACTGAGTATTGCACTTCAAAAGGCATACAACATCAGTTATCCTCAGTAAGGACACCACAACAAAACGGTGTTGCTGAACGGAAGAATCGTACCCTAAAAGAAGCCGCAAGAACAATGCTTGCTGACACTGAAATAAGTGAGGCTTACTGGGTTGAAGCGATTAATACCGCCTGTTACACTCAAAACAGATGTCTGATTACTAAGGAATACAACAAAACTCCATATGAGTTGTTCGTTGGAAGACCTCCTAATATCACTCATCTAAGAGTATTTGGCTGTAAGTGTTTCGTTCTTAATAACGGTAGAGAATACCTAAGAACATTTCAAACAAAGGTAGACGAAGCGATATTTCTTGGTTACTCCTTGCATAGTAAAGCTTATAGAGTTTACAACAAAAAGGCACAAAAGATCGATGAATCAGTGCATGTTGTATTCTACGAAAAGACACAAGGAGTGTCTGCTGAAGAAGAAATATCAGAATGTATGAAAAAGCTAATCATAAATGAGCAAAGAACTGAATCTAATGCTAGGCAAATCAAGTCAATTGAACTAAATGATGATTCTGACAATGACTCTCCTCCCCCAAGTCATGACAAGATGAATATAGTTCACGACAAAGAATTTCCAGCAAAAGACGCAGTTGCTCCGGAAGTTGCTGAAACTACGCAACCTCCCGTTCCTGCTAATGAGTTATCACAATCTAGCAATGCTGAACAAGCAGTTGCTGATGAACCAATCTCAGCAGAGACACAAAATCCCAGTAGTACTGAACAAGTACATGCTGAAGAGTCACATGCTGATGAGCAAACATATCCAGATCCAACGAGCAGAAAGACTGTTCACAAATGGATTAAAGATCATCCCTCTACGGATATGATTGGTGATATTGATAAACGCCAAGTGACTAAATCCAAAGTTTCTACTACTCATGGATTTGCTGAAGAAGCAAATGTCGTAGAAGTAGAATCTTTGTTCTCTTGCTTTGTTTTCAGAAATTGAACCCAAGACCATAGAAGAAGCTCTAAAGCATTCTGAATGGATCAAGGCAATGTAATAAGAACTGGATCAATTTGAAAGGAACAAAGTCTGGAAACTTGTACCTCTTGCTGAAGGAAAGAAAGCTATTGGTACAAAGTGGGTGTTCATAAACAAGGTGAACAAAACTCAGAAACCAAGATGGTATACAAGCTTCAGAAAGCTGTATATGGTCTAAAGCAAGCCCCAAGAGCTTGGTATGATACCTTGGCTAAGTTCTTGCTGGATAATGGTTTCAAGAAAGGTGAAGTTGACAAAACCTTGTTTACCATGAACCATGATGGTAAAATACTCTTAGTTCAAATTTATGTGGATGACATAATATTTGGATCTAAGGACAAACAACTTTGTGATGATTTTGCCAAGCTCATGACAAACAAATTTGAAATGAGTATGATGGGAAAATTGAATTATTTCCTAGGATTGCAAGTCAAGCAACTCAAAGATGGAATATTCATAAATCAAGCAAACTATGCGAAAGAAATGCTCATAAAGTTTAGGATCAAAGAGGAAGAAAAACCTGAAAAGATCCCTATGAGTGTTGGTACCAAATTGGGCTATACTAAAGAAGATAAAAGTGTCGAAGAACACACGTATAGGAAGCTCATTGGTTCCTTGTTGTATTTAACAACAAGTAGACCTGACATTCAGTATGTTGTATGTGTGTGTGCAAGATTCCAATCTGATCCAAGAGAATCACACTACAAAAAGGCACTTAAGATACTGAAATATGTCAAAGGTACAGTCAATGTTGGATTATGGTATCCTAAAGATTCTGGACTTGAATTGGTTGGTTATTCTGATGCTGATCATGGAGGATCAACTCTTGATAGAAAAAGTACCTCTGGAACTTGTCAGTTTTTGGGTACTAGATTAATATCATGGTTCAGCAAGAAGCAAATCTCTGCTGCCAATTCATCTATTGAATCTGAGTACATTGCGGCTGGTTGTTGCACAGCTCAAATCCTATGGATTCAGCAACAATTAAGAGATTATGGCATTTCTGCAAAGAAAACACCAATCTTTTGTGATAATGCAAGTGTTATTGCTATCACGCAAAATCCTAAGTTCTACTCAAGGACTAAGCACATTGATATTAGACATCATTTCATTAGAGATCATGCGGAAAAGGGAGATATTGAGGTTGTAAAAGTAGGTACTGATGATCAACTTGCTGACATCTTTACCAAGCCCCTACCAGATAATAGATTCGCAATGCTAAGGTATAACCTTGGATTGATTGAATTACCTCAATAAGGGATACAATTGGCAGATTGCTGAAACAGGCATTCAGCAAGCCAAAGTATTCTTACTTGAATAAAAGTTACTTCCACTAATTTCTTCTAAGAAATGGTAAGTCACTACATGATTTCTGAAACAGGCATTCAGCAAGTTATTCCTTCAAAACGGGTATTTGTTAGGAAACTTGATCACTTGCTGAGACAGGCACTCAGTAAGAGAAAAACCTTAAAGATTGCTGAAACGGGCATTCAGACAATCAAAGATACTGAAACAGGTATTCAAGTATCAAGGGAAAATTTCTGAGACGGGAACTCAGAAAAGAGCAAAACTCAATTCTCAGATTTTACCAAAAGATATCTCAAGATAAAAAGAATTTACTGATACGGGAACTCAGAAATATCTTTTAAATTACAAAAATATGAGATGTCTGATTGAGGGGGAACTTTCAGCAAGTAACAAGGCTATTTATGCAAACTCGCTGAAAAGAGTCTTGTTTATTTCAGCAAGCAATCAAATCCCATAAATCTCGGTAAAATCAATTTGTGACATTAATCGGGCACAGATAAACTCGCTAATAATCATGACATGACATACAATCGTGGCCATTGATTAAAAGGCGTTATTGATCTAACGGTTAACATTACAAAGAGAAAGAGTGCTCTGACGATTTTGTTAGTGGGCCACTACGCATTTAATGCAAAGGCTCCACTAACGCTATTGTTTCTCTGATTTACCCTTGTTGAGAACTCAAATCGATTGAGATTCTTGCACAACAGAGACACTATATAAACATGGAGTTAGAGAAAGACAAAATTCTTTAACTCACATTTCCTTTCTCTGCAATTTTTAGCCTGAATCTACTGTACCTCCGGTAAAAAAGCAATCAATCTTTTTCGTACACATTTCTCATCTATAAAAAGAAATGGCACCAAAGAGACAGTCATCTAAGACATCTAAGTCATCTAAGGTCGACAGTGCTGAAAAACGCACTGCTCCGGTGATAACTCCGGTGACTAACACAGCGAAAGTTGTGTTGAAAAACGATAGGATAACAGAAAAACCCATGCCTCCCGCATATCTAGACACTGCAAAGTGTGAAATGATGATGCAATGGGGTGGCTTTGCAAAAGAGAAGTATATTCGATACTTCTATGAACAAGAACTAGACGGTGACAATGAGGAGGCACTTGACTTGATTAAACAGCAAGGCCTCATTCACTTTATAACAGCTCGCCCTAAGAAAGTGAGCATGTTAGATACTATGAAATTCTACAACAATGCAGAAATCCAGTCCCTAACTGATGGTCAAGGAGTCACTAAAAAAAGTGATCTTCACCACAGTTCAGAATGTGCAAATCGTCCTGAAATGGACTGATTTAGCAGAAATCTTTCAGATTCCGACCACTGGAACTGAAGATGACATCACTACCACTGATGAAGAAATAGAAGCCTTCTACAGTGATGTCAGAAATGAGAAAATGAAGAAAGGAGAGATTGCTCCCGTGACTTGGACAAAGCACGTTAAGAGAAAGCATCTCTGCCATTCACTTGGTCTAGTAGCTCTGCTACTAATCAAAGTCTTAGACTCCCAAGTCGGAGGAATAGACCAAGTAGGCTTGAGAAGGTGGCTGTTGCTGATGCATATCTATGACAACAAAACGGAGCTCAACTGGGCAAAGTACATTTTCAACAGACTTGTTGATTGTGTTACTAAATTCAAGGTTAAGGTTGAAGACAACAAGGTCTCACCTACCTTCCCAGTCATGTATGAACTGAAGATATGTTTCATTCTTGAACACTTCAAGATTCAGCTGAGAAACCCATTGCCAATTAAGAAATCTGTATGCAATGTGGGAAGAGCCTTCTACAAGCAGAATGCACCTAAGCTTGCTGGCAAGAAACTTGAAAAATCTAAGAAGACAACAGCTGCATATGTTGTCAGCACAAGTCAGCAAGAAAGGTATACAACAGCTGCAGATGTTGCCACCACCACTCAGCAAGAGAATGTTCCAACAGCTGAAAAAGTTGTTGATGAAACTGTTGTAGATGGTGATCATGATGAAACTGCTGTAGATGGTGATCATGATAAGGGTACAACACCCGTTGCTGAAAATGCAACTACTGACGCCACTGCTGGAGAGAAACTGGAAAAATCAAAGAAGAAAAAGAGGAAAGCTGATGATGACACTCAGACCGCAGCGTCATCAGCTAACCCCGTCCCCAAAAGAAAAAGGACAAGCAACCCAAGAAAGAAAACACTGGCTCGCAAGTCAGTACCAATTGTCCATGATCTTTCGGACGACTCTCAAGCAGTTGCTGAAAAACAAGCTCCAGTAGATGTTGACAAAGTGGTTACTGAAACCTATGTCAGCAATGTTGAAGTGTTTGCGGGAGCCTTCAACAATCAACTCAATGTTGATACATCTACTGAGAATAGACCACAAGGCAGTGGAAATGAAATTCCTGCCTCAATCCCAGATATCTACATTTTAGATAATCTTGATGATCAGACTCTGGAACCAGTGATTGATATTGCTGCTGATATAAGAACCGCGACACTTGCTGAAGCTGTCGTTGCTGAAAAGATAGTTGCTGAACAAGCAACTCATCAAGTTGCTGAAGAACCAGTTGCTGAAACTGCAATGGTTCAAGTCCCAGAGGTTGCTAAAACAACACAAGAGACACTATTCGACGACGCATCTCGTGATGCTGAGAATACTGGACCCAGTTCACCAAAAACATCCATTGACAAAGTTCAGCTGGTGCTGAAAGAACTAAGTCATCAAATGGAGTTGGATGTTGAAGACACTTCCAACAAATCAATCGATGTTTTTATGACAAGGAGTGAACTCAAGGGTCAAGATGCGTCTGCTCAACTTTTCATTTCAGAGACAAGGGAGATTGCTGAACCCGCACAACTTTCTCAAACAGAGCAAGAAAAGAAGTCTGCTGAAGAAACAGTCCCAGATATTGAAGAAGTTGTCGTTGCTGAAAGGACGGAGTCGCCACCTGTCCTTCTTCAGCAGGTAGTTAACTCAACCATAAGCAAATCTTCACTATCTGAAACTCAATATTTTGCTAATATAATGATTTCTCTATAGACTTCTCAAGATACAAGTCAGAAGGTTGCTGAAGCCTCTGCACCAGAATCAACACCTCCTGCTCAGCAGGTAGTTAAAGTTTTTGGTAATTCAACTAAGTTTGACAACTTAGTGCTTGTATCTAACTTACAATTATTTCAGGATGAACAAGTCAAGGATGCTTCTCAAGCTCCTCAAGGAATGGAAATAGTACCAACACAAACAAGTGTGCAACATGAGCTTGCTGAATCTTAGCAGGTAAATCATGTTTCAGCTTTGGACTCTAAGACTATTATCCAAACCTCTCCAGAAGGATGGACTTTTCTAACCTTCATCTTCATCTATCAAATGAGAAAAGAGGTCTTCTTTGCTGAAACTCGAGACCTTTGTCCACTCTATACTTCCAGAAGAAATGTCATATTCTCAGCTTATGAGCTCAAATCTGATTGCTCTAATCAGAGAGAATATCAAGGCCAAATTCAAGAGTGCCTCTCCAGCTGAACAAGCTGTGATGCTCAAGGGTTCTTTTGTACCCGTGGTGGCTGATCCCCACTAAATCAATGAAGAAGAGGAAGTTACGAGTGTTGCTTTATACAAGCATCTCGAGTTGGTTATACTGAGAGATGATGATGAGGAAGAAGAAGATGAGAACATTCCTACTGATCCCAGTGATGATGAAGGTAAAGATTCTAAGGATAAAAAGGACGACGATGATGACAATCAAGATCCTAGTCCTGATGCTGGTGGACTCAAACTGACAGTTGCTGAGATTGAGAAACAAGACAATCAACAAGCTGATCACACACCGAGTGAGCAAGAATCCCTACCTGATCCTACTGAAAGAAGTACTCAAGCACCTGTACAAGGCGCTGATACTGAAGAAGAGTACGCCAGAAAGCGCGTTGCATTGAAACATGGCAAAAACAAGATTTCTGATGTCGAGTTATCTTTACTCGATGCCAAGGTCACTCATCCAAACCTTGATGATGATGAAGAAATGGATGAAGATTACCAAAGAGCACTTCAAAACAGTCTCCAAATTAATGCAAGGCCTACGCAGAACTTGTATATTGCTTAATCTTCATGAGTAAAACCTCAGGAAGTCCCCTCCCTTCCATCTACTACTGGTGAAACTCCAGTCATTGAGTCTCAAACGTTGCACTCAACGACTACTCAATTAAAGCTTACTACTGGTGAAACTCCAGTCGTTGAGTCTGAAGCGTTGCCATCAGCAACCACTCAACCAGAAAGGAATGAAGCTGCAGATTTAGGAACCAAGGTTGCTGGCCTTGATGAATCTGACGATGAAGACGATCTTTCAGCAAATGAGGATGATCACTCAAAGAAAAGTGAACCCAAAGTGGTCGAAATCGCTCCTCCTGATTATGAGCATGATGTAGGAGATGACTTGAGAAGCCATTTGCTGACAAGAGATGACCAATTCGCTTCTGAGCTCAAAGTTCATTCCTTGACCCCAAACTTAGTGTCGTTCCCAAATGTGGAGGATTTCACTCCAAGAATTAAAGCACTAATGGAAGTCCACAAAGGCTGCAAAGCAGAAGATGATGCACTGCTTGCTGAGAGTCCGCTTGACATCGGAAAAATACTGGCTACTGTGCTGAAATGCACTACTACTCTTACAATAGCTCAGAAAGACATAAGTCTTTACCACAAAAGCTATGAAGAAGATGTCAGTCAAGCACTCCGGTTAGCAAAGTCTGCATTAGTCAAGGCTCAGACTTTCATTGAAGATAAGGTCGCAACAGAGCCCAGACATGAGGAGCATCTGGTCAGTATTAAACTGGAATTGTCAAAGCTGACCTCTGATCAGCAGGCAATTATCATGAAGTACAATAGCCTAAGTACTCTTGCTGAAAATTGCAATGAGTTCTTTTCTCTACACATTACTCCAATGATGCAATCCATGTCTAAGGGGGAAGATAAGCAAAAGAGATCTTCAAGGAAGAAAACCCCTACTGAAGCGCCACTGACAATAGAACCTCTTGCTGAAAGAGAGCAAAGTTCTAAAATACAAGCAGATTCTGAGTTGAATTCAGCAAGTCCGAAAAAGAGAAAAACTTCTGCAGAAACTCATGAATTCTGTCACACTGAAAGTCATCAAGATCTGAATGAAGATGATGACAATCAGACTATAGCTCAATCCATAAGAGCTAAACCAATAACAGCCTTAACTCCGTCTGGCCATTCAAAGCATTTCTCTTCTGACTCAAGATCTTCAGCAAGAGATCAAGAAAATGCAAAGACAAGAAGAAGAAGGCAAAGACAGGAAGAAAAGAGGCTTGCCAGCATTGCTATTGGCTCCGGCATTGAATATACAAAGACCAGCAATGAAGAAACCACTTAGAATGTGATCAGAAATGTTCATGGTTGCTGGATCTTAAAGCTGGAAGACTTGCTGGTGAATGATTATTTTCCAACAGCTGTACTGAATCAAATGTACACTTGGATTGATCTTAAGGTGAAAAGAAAAGAAAGGGATCCTCCTTCCTTACCAAGAAATATAGCTGGGAGATGGCTGAATATGGAAGTCTTGGTAAGAAGAACTTTAATTGGTAAAACCTTGAAACAAGAACCAGAATTGATAAAACCAATTGGTGTTGCCTATTACTCTGACCCTTTAACCAAGAAATCAAAGAAGAAACTTGGATTGATTCCTTATGAGTATTTCTATCTCACTGCTAAGGATCAAGAAGAAGATCTTCTCTGGTTAAGGAAGATTCATGCTAAAATCATTTCAGATACACAACTTCTCCATGCCAGCAATTAGGGCATGCATTTGTGGGTGTTCACTACAAGGAAATGAATGCTGAAAAGCATCATCATACCGCCTGCAAGAATGCAAGGATTCTTCAACTCCAAGTTCGTAAGCTACTTGAAGATTACGCAAAGGACTGTATTGAATTTACTGCACTTGCTGAGAAGAGTGTAAGGGAGATTCTGAGAAAATCCTCTGAAAGAGCTTAAGTCCGTGTAATAGCTTTGTTTAGTTTTGTTTGCTTATTTTGTGTAGTTATCTCTGAACTTTCTTGTAAACTTACTGAAAGATAACCATCAGCAATGAAGCTTTTGACTCTTATTGGTGTTTGATTATGCAATCTACTTATGCTTACTGTTTAATTATTCTAGTATGCTTGCATTAATCAACTGATTTATTCAACATCAGAAACCTCTAAAAGGGTAACAATTAATTTAGCCATGGATTGCTAACATCAAAAAGGGGGAAATTTATTAAGAACCTTGTAATTTTGATGAGCAATTAACCATGCTAAATTAAGCAAAGTCTAGTAACTAGTACTCTTAAGGTCCATAGGAATTTAGAATTTTAAGGACATTGTAAAAGAGGAACGTTTGCTGAAGACTTAGAGTAGGTCCTAGATAAGTTAGTTTTACCGCTTATGATGTATGTTATTTTTCTGAAAAGAAATACAACCTATTGAAGCATTTGCTGATGATATACTTTGTTTACAAAAACAAACTATTGAAGCATTTAGAACCATTCAGAAACTTGAAGAATTCGAAGACTGAAGACTAGAAGATTTCTGAAGACTGGTATCTACAAAGGCACATGTTGCTCAGAAAGTGGAAACTTCAGCAACAGCTTGCATAAGTGAAAATCTAAACTACAGAGTAGGTTGTGCTTGCTGAAACTGAGACTGACCACTTGCTGATGAATATTTGTGACCTCCTTACTGTAAGTACTTGCATTTGAGCTCCAATGTTCATGTTTGAATCTCATTCAAATGAACATTAAATGCAAAGCATGCACGCGAAGGACATGAATACTAGAAGACAAATAAAGGACGCTGCTGAAAGTACAAAAGCAAGATAGTGACAACTTAAGGAACAAAGCCTTAGAATTTGAAATTCAAACGGCTCCCTTGATTCACTATAAATAGAGGTCATCCGGCAAAGAGTTGAAGTGTGTCAACAACGTGATCAAACTCTCACTTGTGCTTCAACTCACATACCCTTCAAACACTCTTTACTACCATTGATCCGTTCCAAGAATTAAAGCTTGAAAAAGCTACTTGTGAAGAAGTAGAACTTACACGTCTAAGAAATTAGTTAAGTGTTCTTTCTTTCGAACAAGAACAAGTCTTGACACCAGAAACAATCAAACTTGTTTACTGCAAAGTATTCAAAGTTTTGTTTCTTAGATTACTTGTTGTAACTGAATAAGTTATAATTAAGTTATCTCATCCCAAACCTCTCTAACTGGAAATACACCCTTTCAGGCGTGATATTCAGGGGGAACTTAATGGAGCATAGTCTTGCTGATTAAAAGTTCCAAGTTTGGTGGAGAACAAAGTTTCGTTCTCTAGTTAGGTTGGAAACGAAGCAAGTGTGCTTTGGTTTCTGTTTGAATCGCTCTAGATAGGTGTTGTAAGGAACCTCAAACTTGTCTTAGTGGATTCAGTCCTAGAAAGGACAAAGTGGATTAGTTGAGAGATTACACCATTCTCAGATACCACTATAAAAGTGTTTGTGTGATTTACTTACTACATTTATTTTTCAGCAAAGCATATCTATCTGTACACAGTCACTCTGTTCACTTGCTGAAACTATTACTTACTGACAAAGCACTTATTGTATCAAAGACTTCCGCTCTCTGATTTTAACTATCAGCAAAACTCGTTACTGAAAAGTAACTTGCGGTTGCTGAGAAAGTTAAGTATCAGCAAACTTATTACTGAAAAGTAATAAGTACTTGCTGAGAAATTTTTTAAACGACGAATGTTTGAAAAGACTATTCACCGCCACCCCCCCCCCCCCCGAGTCTTTTCTTGTTGTTTAAAGGGACCAACAACAATGAAAGGGTTTGCTTTGAGAAACCTCTCAAACGTCCTCATGTATTAATATTGCAAATGGAACCGTCTAGGAATTCCATGTTGCCTAGTGTAGCACTTGCTTAATACAATGAGGCCCTATGGGTCACACTATGTGGTGATTCAGCTTATCCGAATATCCTTGAAGATGGAATCGCAATTAATTTAGAATTAATTGTGATCGATGAATTATAATTGATTTGGAATTAATTATAATTATTTGTGGCTCAATTAATAATTTGGAATTATTAATTGAATTGGTTAATTGTATTTTATGTAAATACAATTAAAGATTATATTTTAGAAATATAATAGAGGTTTGATTTGAAAGGATATGTTAATTTAGAATTAATATATGCACATGGGCAAAATCTACTTGGAGTTTGAATTGCCTTAGAATTATAAGTGGGTCCCGATTGTGGGTCCCAAAATCGGGACCCACCTAACCCCCTTGATGAGTCGCGCGACCAGTAGTAGTATAGGGAGGAGTTCGACTCCTTCCCATATTAGAAGTCAAGGGATAAGTTAGATATTCCTAATCGACTTTTAATTCGATTGGGAATGAATCTAGACTTAAATTGGTTTCCTTGTGCAATAAGAATTAGATTTTATTCCTTTATGAAGTCTAATTGATTCTTCTTTAGGCTTCTATTGACTACTATATATAGTAGACTATTAGAGAGCTTTTGACATGGTGAATTCTGAATCATTCTTTCTACTAGTTTTCTTAGAGAAAATAAAAAGCTCTCCCCTACCTCTCCATAGCCGCGCGCGCCACCTTCCAACCGGAGGAAATCGCCGCCCCATCTTCTTGGCCACATAAAGAATATCCTAGCATTCTTTCCGATAAGCTGTTCATCCGTGGATACCAAAGTTGAGGTTCAAAGAGTTGGAAACTAACTTTTATTGTCTTGCAGATAATCAGAGTATTGCAGATATCTTCGACTTCGACGAAGGAGAAGATTCACCGGACTATTACGAAGACTTCATCGATTGGCATATCGATTCAATACCTATTCTTGCTTTTGGAGTGTTGTAAGTCTTCTGATCAATGTGTTTATTATATACGCTATATGCATGATCAATTAACCTGCATGTTAAGAAAATTTTGAAATTCCGCTGCGTACCCTAGGGGTAACTCTGACCATATTTTCTTACAGTGGTATCAGAGCAAAGTTAATTGATTATGTATATACGTATATATGTTATGTGATTATGTAGTTTTTGTGGATGCAATTGATTATATGATTAATTCGATTTTCGAAAATTTTGTTTTTATATAAATTTAGAATTTATATTTAAAAAAAATAAAAAATTATATATATATATATCCCGCCTACGTGACGCAGGCAGGCGCCCGAGGGGACGGGATTCGATTCCGTCCCCGTATATTATATATATATATATATATATATATATATATATTTATTTATTTATTTAATTTTTCCGGGTTGGACCCAAAATCGAATTTTTGGAAATTTTGAGGATTGAATTTATATTTGGAATATAAATATGATTTAATTGTAATTATTCTTAACTAGAGTTAAATTTAATTAGTATTATGTTGAGGGGCTTATTTTTGATTTATCAATTATAGTGTATTACAAATAAGTCTTTCTACTTTTGAATTTTTAATTTAACACCTCCAAGGTTTCAAAATTTACAATTGAGTCCTTCGGGTTTTCAAAGATTGCTACCTGGTCAATAGAATTTTCGATTTTTCAATCTAGTCCAAATTTTCAATTTTTCATAGAGATTATAAGTATGGGATTATAATTTTCATAATGAAATTATGAAGTCATTTGGCATCCACATAGGCTACTACTTATTTGTTTGCTCGATATGCTATTGTTTGACAATGCATTTTTAAATACCACGTATTTTACTTTCCGTTTGACCGCTATGCATGCGAGGGTAGGCGGCGCCCTCTTATTTGTCGGACCACATATTTTCATGTATGGGTAGGCGGCGCCCATTATGTGCTTGACCGCGTTTAGAACTAGAATGGATATGCGGCATCCATTACGTGTAGACCGCTCATGCATGATGGGTAGGCGGCGCCCTTATATGTTTGTAGATGACGGATAACAACCCTCAAGCTACAAGCCCCAACCAATATAAGTGCAGAAATATGTATACGTATGTGTTTCTGAGATGCTTTCCATGGGGTGCTTTAATTCTGAACTTTCATTGCGTTTCCCTGTATTGGCGACCTCGTCTTGCAGACTCGCAGTGATCGTCAGATTAGAGTAAGCCTGTGGTTATAACTTACTGCATATTGTATCTAGCGACCTCGATAGGTACAATATGTAGAGCGTCTGGTTGAATTAGATTTAACACCCAAGAGTTGCGTGACGCAATTGGATAGTCCTACCGGTCATATTATGTTATGCGACCATCCCCCGTTGGAGTATAGCATAGTATGGATTTGGATCTTGGCCACTACGGTAACTTGTTGGACATTACCCATATGTTTGTTTTGGGTGCAATCATATGTGAAAATAGTGGAAGCTAAACAGCTAAAGGACCTTGTTGTTTAGTTATGTTGACTGTGTATTTGGAAATAGTATTTCAATAGTTGATTTATTATTTTCGTTCTATACTATTTCTCCTACGGAAAACCGAAATGGCAAGTATCTCGCTCCGTGTTGTCTTAGAGAAGCAAATTTTGACTGGACCAAACTTCCTAGATTGGATCAGGAATATTCGTTTGGTGTTGAGGTACGAAAAGATTGAGTACGTCTTGGACGAGGCTATTCCCGTGTGTCCCGAGAATCAGACTGTCGATCAAGTTGCTGCTTGGAATCAAGACAACAAGGCAAAGGCTAATAAGCATCAAGAGGATGCTAAATCCGCGCAGTGTATTATGCTCGCGGCAATGAGCAATGAGCTGCAGAGACAACATGAAAGCATGTTGCCGTATGAGATGTTGAAGCATCTTGAGTCGCTCTTTAAGACGACAACCAGAAGTGTTGAATTTGATTTGATCAAAGAGATACACAGATGCAAGCTCAATGAAGGAGGGAACATGTCTGAACATGTTCTCAAGATGATTGGTCTCTTTGAGAAGCTTGGCAATGCCGGTGTCAAGCTGGAGAATAAGATCATGGTGATCTTTTTCCTTCAATCATTGCCGAGTTCGTATTCGCAGTTCATCATTAACTACACCATGAATGCGAAGGACGTTACACTGCCCGAGCTCCATAATCTGCTGAAGACATATGATCAAACTCTTCTTAAGAAGTAGAAATCGATCATGTATGTTGGGCAACCGTCTAACCCAAACCCGAGAAACAAAGGTGCTAAGGGTAAGGGAAAGTCGGGAGCCAAGGCTAACACTTCGAGTGATAGGCCTAAGCGTCTGAACTAGAAAAGGAAGTTCAAGAGGAGCAGAACGGTACGCACAGATGAATGTCTTTTCTGTAAGCAGAAAGGGCATTGGAAGAAAGATTGCCCTAAGCTAAGGGCAGATCAAGCTAAGAAGCCGCCGGGTTCTAGCTCAGGTATGTTTGTTATTGAAATGAACATGACTAATTTTGACTCAAATGGTTGGGTATTAGATACAGCCTGTGGCTCACACATTTGTAATAATGTGCAGGGGCTAATTGAACACAGGCTAGTCAAGCAAGGTGAAATCGACTTGCATGTTGGGAACGACAATCCAGTTGAAGCCAAACGCGTTGGACGCTGCAAGATAGATTTACCATCAGGACAATGTTTAGAACTTGATAACGTCTATTTTGTTCCATCCATTGTCAGGAATATTATTTCCATTCCATTGTTGGACAATTTGGGCTTTTTCCTTTCGTTTTGCTAATAATACTTGTTATTTTTCGCTAAATGACCAGTATTATGGAAAAGCTCACTTAGTGAATGGTTTATATATTTTGCAAAGTAGTCTACCTTTATTTCAAATACATAACAAACAACCGTCTTCAAGTAGGAAGAATAATCCATCTTATCTATGGCATTGTCGGTTAGGCCATATCAATGAAACACGGATTCAATGACTAAGGAAGTTGGACTACTTAGAACCATTTGATTTCGAATCATATGGTACATGCGAATCATGTGTTAAGGGTAAGATGACGAACAAACCCTTTGCTGGACAAGGTGTTCGTGCCACTCGCTGCTTAGAGCTCATACATACCGATGTATGTGGACCTTTTAAAGTCCAAGCACGTGGAGGTTATTCTTACTTCGTTACCTTTACTGACGATTTCTCAAGGTATGGGTGTATTTATCGTATGAAGAATAAATCTGAGACGTTTGGGAAATTCAAGGAGTTTAGGAATGAGGTCGAGAATGAATTGAACCTAAGGATAGTCACTCTTCGATCAGATCGAGGAGGTGAATACCTTAGTGAAGAATTTATCGACTACTTGAAGGAGAATGGAATTCAATCGCAATGGACCCCTCCTGGAACACCACAACTAAATGGTGTGTCTGAGAGAAGGAATCGAACCCTGCTAGACATGGTGAGATCAATGATTGGGTTCTCGACTCTTCCAAAATATCTAAGGGGATATGCGCTACAAACTGCAATCTACATTCTGAACCGTGTACCATCTAAATCAGTGGAGAAACCTCCTTATGAGTTATGGAAAGGAAAGAAGCCCTCACTGGGCTATCTTAGACCTTGGGGTTGTCCTACGATGGTCAAATTGTTGCTCACTGATAAGTTAGATACCAAGGGTGTCAAAGTTTATTTCATAGGCTATCCTTGTCAGACGAGAGGCTATGAATTCTATCATGCTGAAGATCACAACGTGATAGTATCTAGAAACGTCAAGTTTTTAGAAGAAGAATACCTCGAAGAAGAGAGGTTAGATGATATGATAGAACTTGAAGAAATTCAAGACTTTGACACGCGCGAACATGAGTTCTCTAAATATTTTGATTTGGACTCAAGTTCAGTGGGAGCTTTCGAAGCAGACAAGGGTAATGATATGAAACTTGCTGGGCATGTCATAGTCAGTGGGAGTCATGTGATTAGATCAACAGTTGAAACCAAAACAATAGAACCCGTTGTCAATCAACCTGTGCAACAAGTTGCACAAGAGCAGCCTCCCACTAGGGAACAGGGTCGTAGCACGCGACCGGCTGCATTAGTGCCGACTGATAATGTTCGTGTTACACGAAGCCAGAAAAGAAAAGCACCAGAAATGCAGACAGAAGCACCAGTCGAGCTCCGTAGGTCGAAGAGGATCCCAAAAGGACCTCAGAAGCAAAGCCTTATGATAGAAGACATCAGTGAACTTGCGTTGGCTTATCAGATCGGGAAGACCCCGAGACCTACAAAGAGGCAATAAATGATATTGACTCAGACAAATGGCAAGAGGCCATGGAATTGGAAATGGAGTCCATGTACCTGAACCAAGTTTGGAGTTTGGTAGACTTGCCCCAAGGGGTTAGACCTATTGGGTGCAAATGGGTCTTTAAACGAAAGACAGATGCCGATGGCAAGGTACAAACGCACAAGGCTAGACTTGTGGCGAAGGGCTACACACAAAGGTGATGAATGTGTATTTTACACTTTCATTTGAGTCTTTTTCACCTATTTTATCTATCCTCTATATTAATTTAGCTATATTTTATTGCATTTTATTAGAATAGTGTCACGTTTCCCTTTAGATTTTATTTTACAGGTTTTGGTTGAAAAACGAGGATTTCCGGGCAATTATATTGAAGTTGACAAGGAATTGGTGTTCCAGAAGCCTATTTGGAGTATCAGAAGGTTTCCGGGTAGGATTTGGAGTCTAGGGGTCGAATCTGGAGGTTAGAAGGCCACTAGAAGTTAGAAACCAAGTTCGAAAAGGGGAAGAAATCCAAAAACGCGTCGAAAACGCGGAATTCCGTGAAAATTACTCCCGGGCGAACCGCCCGAGACGTGGGGCGAATAGCCCCACACCGGGCGAACCGCCCGGTGTGTGGGGCGAATCGCCCCACACTTTTTCGTAGCCTATATATAGTTGCTTAGTTTTTCTCCGAAATTCATACTTTTCCAGACCTATTCTCTCACCTTTCTCTGTAGTTTTAGGTAGGGACTTCCCAGAGCCTGTTCTGGAGGTTCGTAGCTTAGGAGACACTTTTTCATAGCAGATTGGAGCTTGTAGGATCGCAATTCTTCGGAGATTGACAACCTTCGGTAACATTGTATCTTACAGTTTATTCTACTTATTTTTATATATCTTTCAACATGTTTTCTTCCATGATTTCTGTTGATTGCATGCCTATTATGAGTAGCTAAACTTATCGTTGGTGGTAGTATGTGAATTCTTAGCGAAGGGAAGATAATCATGCTAATGGCTATATCGCGCATTATACTCCGTGTTATTGCTTTATTTCGTTGATCAGGCTTAGCCTAAATTCTCGTATGTTATATTAATTATTATGCACAATTGGACCCTCGTCGACCTATGCGCATCTATATCTTCGTAGTGTTTAATAATTACGGAACCCAATAGGACAATGGTGATTGACTTGTCAGTATCTCTATCTTCGTAGTGCTTAATAATTGCAACAGGACATTCGATTGATCAAAGATCTCCATGCAAGACCGAGGAATTTACGCATGATTATTGACCCGTTATGCTTTGAAGGATCATACTATCACCAATCTCCATTATCTGTTAGAAAAACTTTTGCTTTTACGTCTGCTGTTTTTATATTCTCTAGTTAAATAGATAAAGCTAGTTATAGTCCTGAGAGAACGACACTCGAGGTCATTCTACTGCTACACTACGGTTTTCGTTGTAGTTGTGGATTGCCTTTGGCTAAATAACAAATTTATTTGCTGAATCGGGACCCGACAAATCCTCGTTCATCAAATTGGCGCCGCTGCCGGGGACTATACTCCTTTTTTCTATTTAATTTGTTTATATTTTCAGCATTCAATTCCTAATTCTATTAGTTTTAGTTTTCCTTTTTAATCTCTCTCTGATACTGCTTTCCTAGTCTCTTACAGATAGTGTATGCCACATACACGATGTAGGGGAACACCGCTTGCTGATTCAATTGCTGAGATCGACAGAGTCTACCACCAAAGAAGGCGACTACTTCAAAGGCGTGTGATGAACGGAGATTTGTCGGGTCTCGATTCAGCAAATAAATTTGTTATTAAGCCAAAGACAATCCACAACTACAATGAAAACCGTAGTGTAGCAGTAGTCGAGTGTCGTTCTCTCAGGACTATAACTAGCTTTATCTATTTAACAAGAGAATATAAAACAGCAGACAGATAGCAATAGGGGGTTTCTAGCAGATAATGGAGATTGGTGATAGTATGGTGCTTCTTAACATAACGGGTCGATAATCATGCATAAATTTCTCGGTCTTGCATAGAGATCTTTGAATCAATCTAGTGTCCTGTTGCAAGCATTAAGCACTACGAAGATAATTGGTCTGACAAGTCAATCACTATTGTCCTAATGTGTTCCGTAATTATTCAACACTACGAAGATAATTGGTCTGATGGTCGACAAGTGTCCAATTGTGCATAATAATTAATAAAACATACGGGAATTTAGGTTGCAACTGATCAACGAAATAAAGCAATGACACGGAGTATAATGCGCGATATAGCCATTAGCATGATTATCTTCCCTTCGCTAAGAATTCATATAATACCACCAACGATAAGTTTAGCTACTCATAATAGGCATGCAATCAACAGAAATCATGGAAGAAAACATGTTGAAAGAATATAATAAAATAAGTAGAATAAAACTGTAAGATACAAAGTTACCGAAGGTTGTCAATCTCCGGATGATTGCGGTCCTACGAGCTCCAATCCGCTATGAAAAAGTATCCCCTAAGCTACAGAACTCCCAGGACAGGCCCCGGGAAGTTCCTACCTAAAACTATAGAGAGAGGTGAGAAAGTAGGTCTGGAAAGATATGATTTCGGAGAAAAACTGAGAACTATATATAGGCCCGAAAAACTACGGGGCGGTTCGCCCCAGCAATGCGGCGGTTCGCCCCCGGGTTTTTCTCGCGGAATTCCGCGTTTTCGACGCGTTTTTGGATTTCTTCCCCTTTTCGGACTTGGTTTCTGTCTTCTAGTAGCCTTCTAACCTCCAGATTCGGCCCCTAGACTTCAATTCCTATCCGAAAACCTTCAGATACTCCAAATAGGCTTCTGGAACACCAATTCCTTGTCAACTTCCATATAATTGCCCGGAAATCTTCAAATTTCAACCAAAACCTGTAAAATAAAATCTAAAGGGAAACGTGACACTATTATAATAAAATGCATTTAAATATAGCTAAATTATCCTAGAGGATAGCTAAAATAGGTGAAAAAGACTCGAATGAAAGTGTAAAATACACATTCATCAAACTCCCCAAACCGAACCTTTGCTTGTCCTCAAGCAACTAAGCTAGACTCTAATACTAAAAACATGCAAGACACAAAATGGAGTCTCATGCCAAATAAAATGAACTAATCTACTGAATCTATCAAATAACATATGAACAAAAACCATATAAATCAAAGCATGAAAATAGGTTGAAGAATACCTCGATTGACTTATACACATCCACATAAGCACTTATGTCAAGACAAGATAGTCTCTCGTAACATTCTCTACCTGGACCTAGTCAGTGACGACGTAATGAAGCATGCTAAGATACGAATGGTTGCCCCGTGCCTATGAAACTGAGGACTTACTGATGTTCCACCATGTTAAGACTTTTCCTCAAAAGAGGTTGAACCAGTACTGGCTCTCATCAAACGAAGGAGGGTTCCCTATAAAAGATAACACTCCCCTATTCTATCCATCTCTCAAGTAAAGTCTTAAGCTATTCCCCACTTCCTGAATGGCATGACGAGGGTGGTCTAGCAAAGATGACACTTAAGACAAAAAAGATAAAAAATAGAAAAACACGATTAAGAACATTACAAAAATGGAAAAGACTCAATACTTTCCTAAACTGCTATTTGGCTTTCTTTTTTTTTGGACCCTTCTTTGCTTTTTTGGGGTCTTTTCTTTTTTTTTTTTATTTTTTTTTCCTTTCCAGATTCTTTTTTTCTTTTCTTTTTCTCTTTTTTTTTTCTGGAAATTTTTCTTTCTTTTTTCGATTTTTTTTTTTTTGAGCCAACAGTAGCAAAACAAAAAGAGAAACAAAATGACTCACACGACTTCCCCAAACCTATTCGAAAGAATAGGTTGGAGTACAAAATTTACGGAAAAGGAAAGATAAACTCACGATACGAAAATGAAAAATAGAAACAAGTCTAACGATGGTGTAACCCCCTCCCCAAACCTATTCGGAAGAATAGGTTATAAACAAAGGATCACACAACCTCACACTACCTCCTTCCTAGGCATTTGGCAATCTCAAAGCATGGTGAAGACTTGTTGCCTCTTAGGTACATAATTACTCGGGAAAACAACCATAAGACCCTAACATGCATCATCCTATTATAAAGGCCTTCGTGAACCGCAGTAGAGAAAACACCACTAAGTGATGTCGAGACTACCATGCTTAACTAAGTGCAAAAAAGTTAGTTGATCTACCCAATAAAAAAGTTCAAAAAATTCAGCAATAAACTCCATATAAAACATGCAAAACTATCCTAGGATGAATGCAGTGAAATGCAACCTAAAAATCTAAGAAAGCAGTAAACGTGCAAATGCAAACGGATAAAGCATGCGAGGTACTATACTCATCCTACCAATGCCAAGCTCCAAACTAACAACATCAGATCACTTAAATCCCATCCCCCCTCATGAAATTAACGCTAGTCCCTAGCAGTAAGAAAATGAGGAAATAAGATGTGATAGTAGATGTTACCCCATGGTTTGGCCTCGGTCGGCTGAGTATGCTGCTTGTGAGTTATTGGGCCTGCTCTGGGAGCCTCATATATGATCATCGGGACTTGTGGTAGTGGCGGTAGTTCCATTTTTTAGGCAGGTCTGGAACAACTCCTCCATTGGAATCATCATTGCATGTATGGCCTTCATTGTCACTACTGTCATCACCATCGTCACCAGTAGAGTTTCAGTGTCGAAGGGAATCTTCAAGATTGGCCTCCTCTGTTATGGAATCTTCCACCCGGTATTTCTCCAACAGGTTGTGAACTGTTGAAGGGGAAAGGCAAGTGGTATCAGACCCTCCCCCTCCAGCGTTCTACACCCCAAGGAGGTCACAGCAAGCTGTTCAGAGGTGGTCTTCCATGTTTTCCAGCGTCGGCCACATTCTCTACAGTTGATGCTCCCAATGTCAATATGATGCTCTTTTTAGAGGCAGGCAAGGGGCACCCGAACGAGGGACTGGGTACCCATGTCGTTATGTTTTGGAACCAAGCTAGCGCTTTGGAACCTTCTAGCAACTGCGAACTCAAGATTGAATCCGCCGCGGCGAGAATGTCCCGGTGCCTTCCTGTTCACTCGAACTCTGCAGTCCTCGTGATGGAGTGATGACGTAATAATGATTTCTGTCCCTTCGGTGGTGCATGAATAGGCATAGGAGTCCTTACTCCAGGTGTACTCTAGCTCCTCCTCTTGGATAATCCACGACGTTGTTGCAAAACCCCTTGGCTCGAACGCACATCTAGCGAAGTCACCTTCCTTGACATGGTTCTTCACAGCAATCATACGGGAATGCTCCTTTCCCTTGGTATGGTACCTACAAACAGCAGTTAGCACCTCGTATGACACAAAACTGACTCAAATATATGCTAGTGTAAAAGTGAAACACACAAGTGATAAAATCAACAATCGAGCTCCCCAAACTGTAATGTCTAGCCTAGCTTCTTCATAATGCAACATACCAATGTAACTACTACATGCAATACATCACATCATGCTCTTACTAGACAACCAATATCCTTCAATTCATACCATAGCAGCGAAAAAATTCTACCATCATAAATCCTCATACTCAACTATTAAGCATTCTATTGTCAAATCCACCAACATTACATCAATAAACACGATCATATGCAAGAAATCAAAGATAAAGACATATTGCAGAACAAGATATATCATCTAGCAGCAAAATACCCAAATCAACAATCTAAGCAAAATTGAGCATGCAATTGATAGTAAATAACATGTCTAATCATACAAACAACATACCCATGCATTAAATAAGCGTAATTGAAGCTCAAATTAGAAAACCCCCAAATACGAAAATTAGGGTTCTAAGGATGATACCTCATATCTGAAAATCTAACGCATAAGGATGAAATCTGTTCGGATGGGATGATAGATAACGTAATAGGCTTCGAATTAAGCTAAAGAACACTCAATTTGGTCAAGAAATGAAGAAGTTATGAAGATTTGAAGATGAAATCGCTTTTTTCGGGTTTTTTGGGAGGATGAATGAAGAAGAATGAAGAAAATGAGGTTTTGGGGAATAAATCCGCGTTTTTGAAATTCTGGGACCGTGGGGCGGTTCGCCCCGTGCTCCCCAATGCGGGGAGACGGTTCCCGTCGTCAGAAAATGCGGTT
Organism: Plantago ovata; assembly: GCA_028274465.1. NCBI lineage: Eukaryota > Viridiplantae > Streptophyta > Magnoliopsida > Lamiales > Plantaginaceae > Plantago > Plantago ovata. The sequence continues at coordinate 105,467,351 of CM051455.1, read as the reverse complement.
TTAATCCCCGAAACCAATTTTTTTGGAAAAACCACTTGAGAAATCTCACTCAAACATAAGCATATACGACACAGACATGAACAAATTCGCATACGAGAAGCAAATAGTTGAAGAATGAAATGCATGCAGGAAAGCAGTAAAGAAAGCGATAAAAATTCCGGGTTGCCTCCCGGATAGCGTCATTGTTTAAAGTCTTTGACTCAACTCCTGTCTGCACCTATCTCTTCTTTTTGTGGGTACTAGTCTTCCCCTTCATTGATCTCCTTTCCATGCCACGAACCTGTGAATAAGAAAGAATATAGGCTGCAAGACCACATTAGTCTAGTAATATCATGCGGTTCAGGTGGATCAGGTATGGCTTGCAACACGTGTTGCTTGCCATCCACTTCGATAGTGCAGGTTCTTTGGTAGATGTCCATCACGGAGCGTAGTTTAGTCAAGAATGTTTACCCTAAGAGTATGACATCCCCCGTTCCAGGTGCAGACGCCGGCATAACTACAAAATTGGTGTATATAGATGCTTCACCAATCTTGACCAACACATTTTTCACAACGCCCTCGGGTCTCATAAAGGATCCATCCGCCAGTTGCACAATAGCCCTTTGCTCATATAGTTTTCCAAGGTTACTCTTTTCAAACACATTCAAAGGAATTATGTTTGAGTAGGATCCCGTGTCTAATGTGGCACGGACATCTTCAAGCTCACCAATCCCTACCTTAATATCGAAACTTTTAGGGAGTGATTCGGGATCCTCTTGCTCCTCATCACTTGTGTCAGAACCAAGGTCCTTCTCTTCTTCCTCAGCCTGTAGAAGTTCTTCCTTCATGCAACACTCGCACCTAACAACCTTCCTGATGGTGATTTCGTCAGGTACATCACCAGCCAATGTAATGGCATTCGACTTCACAGTGCTGCTAGGCAGTTTGCCTTTGTTCCCTACTTGCTCCTCGGTCGATCAACTCTTGCATCTTTTGATGGGCAAGCCTAGTGCTCTCTTCCAACTTATCGAGCCTTGCCCTAGTCTTCTCGGAATATTCTTCATAACGTTTGAGAAAACTTTGTGTATGATCGACCATCTTTTGCAAGTTCTCCATCAGTTTAGCCGACTTCGACTTCGGTGGATCTTTCGGAGCGGGGTTTTCGCAGTGATCATTACCATAGTTTAGCCTACTACGGTCTTGGTTAGGTCCATAAGTTTGGTTAGCTGGTGCATATCCTTGATTGTTACGGTATCCTCTTCTCCAAAATCCACCTCGAGGATTCCTACCTTCTTGTCCGTAGCTAACTTCTTGAGTACCAAACTCCGTAGCAAAGGCTTCTTGTTCGCCTCCTCGAGCCCAGTTGCAATCATCGTATGCCAGCTCCGATCTACACATATGAGCCCCATGCCCATAGTTCTTGCATATTCGGCACACTTCGTTCGAAACAGTTGTTCCGGTGGCGCTCTTGAGGACTTTCTTCAACTCGTTGGTAAAACACTCGAATTGATCCCCATTCCCCCTATACATAGGGGCTTCTTGATTTGGTGGAGCTTCAGGTCCACGTCTCCTAACCATTGCTCTTGGGTCCTTGAACTGCGAACCCTTAGCAAGCCTTTCGAAAACTGCCCAGACGGCTTCTGTGGTTTCCTCTCAAATATTGCCTCGGCATTGGAAATCCACCACTTGTTGGTTCTCGAAGGTTAGTCCATTGTAGAAGTGTTGGACTAGGTCGGAAAGTTCAAACCCATGGTGAGGGCACTTGTTCGTGAGATCTTGGAACCTTTCGAACGCGGTGTAGATTGTCTCATCATAGTCCTGTTTGAATCCAGTGATCTGCGCCTTAAGAGCGGTAGTCAAGGTGTGAGGGAAGTATTTCTCCATGAAAGCTGAAAAAACCTTTTCCCAAGTGTCCAGCGAGCCTGCTGGAAGAGAACTCAGCCATGACTTGGCTCTGTCGCCAAGTCCCATAGCAAAAACCTTCATCCTTAACTCATCCGTTGTTATGTCAGCTCCGGGTCGTGGGAGTTGGTTGACGAAATCATCGATATCGTGCAAGTACCCCCATCACATCTTCCCTTGATAGGCCATAGAACCTCGGAAGTTGTTGGAATGCGTGGTTCTTGATCTCCAGATCTCGGGTTGCAGACGAAAGAACAATCGCCGGTCCCCTCATACGATCCTTGGTGGGTTGAACCCATGCTTTCAGTGGTCTAGCTTCTTCCATTCCGTCGATTTCCTTGAAAAGAATGTGTAGAGATTCAGAGAAATCAGCAATTGAATCAGCAAGCGGTGTTCCTGCAGAACGTGTATGCGGCATACACTATCTATAACACACTAGGAAAGGTGAATTAGAAACAGACTAGGAAAGCAGTATCAGAGAGAGATTAAAGAGGAAAACTAAAACTAGTAGAATTAGGAATCTAAAGCTGTAAATATAAAACAATTAAACAGAAAAAAGGATATAGTCCCCGACAACGGCGCCAATTTGATGAACGGAGATTTGTCGGGTCTCGATTCAGCAAATAAATTTGTTATTAAGCCAAAGGCAATCCACAACTACACGAAAACCGTAGTGTAGCAGTAGAATGACTCGAGTGTCGTTCTCTCAGGACTATACCTAGCTTTATCTATTTAACAAGAGAATATAAAACAGCAGACATATAGCAATAGGGGGTTTCTAGAAGATAATGGAGATTGGTGATAGTATGGTCCTTCTTAACATAACGGGTCGATAATCATGCATAGATTCCTCGGTCTTGCATAGAGATCTTTGAATCAATCTAATGTCCTGTTGCAAGCATTAAGCACTACGAAGATAATTAGTCTGACAAGTCAATCACTATTGTCCTAATGTGTTCCGTAATTATTCAACACTACAAAGATAATTGGTCTGATGGTCGACAAGTGTCCAATTGTGCATAATAATTAATACAACATACGAGAATTTAGGTTGCAACTGATCAACGAAATAAAGCAATGACACGGAGTATAATGCGCGATATAGCCATTAGCATGATTATCTTCCCTTCACTAAGAATTCACATGCTACCACCAACGATAAGTTTAGCTACTCATAATAGGCATGCAATCAACAAAAATCATGGAAGAAAACATGTTGAAAGAATATAATAAAATAAGTAGAATAAAACTGTAAGATACAAAGTTACCGAAGGTTGTCAAACTCCGTATGATTGCGGTCCTACGAGCTCCAATTCGCTATGAAAAAGTATCCCCTAAGCTACAGAACTCCAGGACAGGCCCCGGGAAGTTCCTACCTAAAACTATAGATAGAGGTGAGAAAGTAGGTCTGGAAAGATATGATTTTCGGAGAAAAACTGAGAACTATATATAGGCCCCGAAAAACTACGGGGCGGTTCGCCCCAGCCATGCGGCGGTTCGCCCCCGGGTTTTTCTCGCGGAATTCCGCATTTTTGGATTTCTTCCCCTTTTCGGACTCGGTTTCTGACTTCTAGTAGCCTTCTAACCTCCAGATTTGGCCCCTAGACTTCAAATCCTATCCGGAAACCTTCATATACTCCAAATAGGCTTCTGGAACACCAATTCCTTGTCAACTTCAATATAATTGCCCGGAAATCTTCGAATTTCAACCAAAACCTGTAAAATAAAATCTAAAGGGAAACGTGACACTATTCTAATAAAATGCATTAAAATATAGCTAAATTATCCTAGAGGATAGCTAAAATAGGTGAAAAAGACTCGAATGAAAGTGTAAAATACGCATTCATCAGCGTGCACTAGAGGAAATAGAGGATACCGATTTCTCTGAATCTCTACACAATCTTTTCAAGGAAATCGACGGAATGGCAGAAGCTAGACCACTGAAAGCATGGGTTCAACCCACCAAGGATCGTATGAGGGGACCGGCGATTGTTCTTTCGTCTGCAACTCAAGATATGGAAATCAAAAACCACGCGTTCCAACAACTTCCGAGGTTCTATGGCTTATCAAGGGAAGATGTGATGGGGTACTTGCACGATATCGATGATTTCTGATGAACGTATTTTTGACGCGTTCATCTTGTCTTTTTTACCTTCTTTTGCTATCTTCTAGCCTTGTTTGTTGGTTAGTTTTGTAGAATAGTGTCACGTTTTGTATTTTCTGCATTTTCAGGCACTTAGGTACGAAACGGAGTTTTTGGAGCTAAAAACGAGCCTTTTTTATGGAAAAGATGGCCCCGTTGAAGTTCCCCAATCTCCGTGGCTTGTTCGTGAGTGTATGAGCCTCAATAAGCATTGAGAAGGATGAGTCCAAGGCACCCGAGGGCCGTACGAGGGCAAAAAGATTGAGTTTGAAGACAAAAATCTGCCCAGGAGCCAAGCTAAGCGCCTGGAATAGTGAAGCGCTCCGCTTCATTTTCCAGGAGCTTTGGCACAGCAGTCAAGCGAAGCGCTTGGATGGCCAAAGCGCTTCGCTTGCCAAGCGCTCCGCTTGGCCTCTCCAAGCGGTCCGCTTGGCAGCGGTTACGTTTTCGGATTTTTCCTTCTTAGATCTGATCTTCTGTTACTTTTTGAATACTTTTGAACTGTAGCTTCGTTTTGGAGAGCTCCTAAGCCCCAAAACTCAGAGAAAACTCAGATTACATTGTATTTTAGATTGGATTAAAGGTTTTGGCATAGTATTGCATCCATTGTTTCATCTACGGAGAGGTTTTCATCAATACCCACCGATTAGTGACAGCTTGGTGGTAACATTGTATCATTATCTCTTGTCTAGTAGTTTGATTTGATGTATTCCATTTACAATTCATATGATTTGATTTCTATGTTGATGAATATGAGTAGCTAAATCCTTTGTGTTGGTGGTAGAATATAGAATATGCATGCTATGGGTTATGCTTATGCTTACATGAGATTGTGATTCAATCTTGCTTCAAATTCCTTCATATGATTCTTAGTTGCCTATAAAATATATTCGAATTAAGTATAGTGACAAACTCTTGGTCAATGAAAGCTATAGGATTGTATGTTAGAGATTTGCAGCATGCTAGATAAATGGTGTTAGTGACAAACACCTCTAAAGTATTGATAGTGGTCTTTTATGATGTGTGTCTTGAAAGTTACCTAGACAAGTTGCTTAGCAGACTTGATCGAAGGTTTTACGCACTGAACTTGTGAGCATATTCGTAACCCATGCATGTGTATTTGATTTCTACCACCAACCTTTTTCCAAACTTGATTACAACAATCTGATTTCTCGTTGCTTTGTTCTAAGGAAGCGATTCTATAAGCATTTGAACTCGTTGACTGAAATAACTAGCAAAAACCACAAACAAAGCCACGTTAGGTCCCGAGAGAACGACACTCGGGGAAAACTTGCCATTGCACTCTAGTTTGTGTAGTGATAAGTGTTCTTTGGCTTTTAAACAAATTTAATTGGTGAAAAACGACATCATCAATTTGGCGCCGTTTCCGGGGACTTAACTCCTTTGGTTGGTGTTTTTGTTTTGGTTTTTCAGCCAACATCACTTTCTCACCTCATTTCTTTCCCCCTATCTTTTTCAGAAAATTTATCTAATCTGCTCTTGGTTACCTTGCGTGCTTGCGCTCTTTGTATATATTATTAGATTAGAGGATTTTTCCTTGCAAGTTTTTTTTAATTCTTTTGTGGATTCTGCTCCTTGGTTTCTTGTGTCCTCATGTGCAGAAACTAGTTCCTTGTAAGGATGAGTATGCGAGCTTCTTTGACAAGGTATGTGAAACCTCGAGGGCCTTGCATAACATTGGACGAAGATTGCAAGGATTATGACTTTGATCCTTCGTACTACTCCATTGTTTCCATGTTTTCGAGTCATGATGATCCAAGAGGGTTCTTAGACACGTTCGAGGAAGGTGTGTTGAGGATACCTCGTGAGAATGTGGAGGGGGTTATTTTATCACATGAGCAGCTTTGTATAAGGGGATTTATGGGAGCCTTGAGAGGGAGCGCTCGTGAATGGCTCAGAATCCCGCCGGAAAGATCATTGCACACTTGGGATGAAATAACCAACAAGTTTCTGGAACATTGGGATTGGGACTCACCTCCCGGTTCAAAGACATGGACGTCTCGCTTTGCTAGTCCGCCACCAGAAATCGACATAGCCAATGTAGAGAAATGTTGTGAAGAATCTATTGATGAAGCCTCTTCAGTGCTTAGCTTGGATTCCACGTCCTTAACTGAGGATGTCAAGCCTGTTGGTAGAGAAGAAGTCGTGGAGGAGGTGATGACTGAATCCATTGCTTCACCTGAGTCAGACAGTGTTGTCTTGAGTTGTGTTGAGATCGAGGAGCTACTCTCTGATGATTTTGGTGTCTCTGAATCGACATGTTTGGATTCTATTGCTACAGACACTCTTGATCTTGACTCCTATGTTCTGGTCCATGCACCCACCTATGAGCTTCAAGGGAGTTTTGATCCACTTTTTCTCTTTTTATTTTCCCTCTGATTCCTTTAGTTATTTATTAGATTTTGATTTTGTTAATTTAGTTGATTTTTATTTTCAGGGAATCATGGATCTGCTTGAGGACTTGAGGAGAGGAGCCAAACATGGTTCCAAAGATGCAAGGAGTAATGGAATGAATGCACGAGATTCGTTCCCATTTGATAATGGATAACCTTTGTGGTATTTCTTTGCATGTAGTTTAGTTTTTCCTCTTTAGTTTGCTTTTGTAGTTGTGGCTTGTGTGCCTTTTGTCGTGATTCGTTTAGTCTTTGTCTTGGTGCCTTAGGTGATTAAGATAGGAAAAAAAAATTCGAAAATCTGGAAACAGAGCCAAGCGAAGCGCTTGGCAAGCCCAAGCGGTGCGCTTGGAATTCCAGTAAGAATTTCATTCTTACGGGAATTTCAAGCGGAGCGCCTGGAGCCTCCCAAGCGCTCCGCTTGACAAGCGGTCCGCCTCGACCCTGTACCCAGATTTTCCTTGTTTTTTCCATTCTTCTCACCTTTGCGCACCCATTTTCACTTGTTTCTTGAGTGTTTTCAGGTACTACTCTTCTATAGGAGTTGGACACGAACCTTATTCAGGGAAGTGTACTCTCAATCCAATTTTTCTTTCTAAATCAACTTTTCTTTGCTCGAGGACGAGCAAAAGTTTAGGTTTGGGGAGGGGGTATTGGATTTTCAATACTATATGCTTGTGTGGTTCGTGCATGCCTGATTTTACTCAAGTTCATGTGATTTGTCGTGTTTTTTTCAAATTTTTGCATGCATATCATCCCTAGATTAGTTGTTGCACGTTGTTGTGTGTGGAGTTTATTGCCAAGTCTTTTGAACTTTCTTATTGAGTAGACTAAGTGTTTATGACCATTGATCATATGTTGCATCACTTTGCAAGTAGTTTGAGGCTTGTCTCGCTTGGTTTGTCACATTCGCATGTGGACTAGTTAAGCTTAGTAGTCTCGACATCACCTTGAGTGGTGTTTCTTCTGTTGTGGTTCACGATGGCCTTATAAAATGATGCATGTTAGAGTCTATGGTTGTAACCCGTGTAATTATGTACGTAAGAGGCGACAAGTTCTTCACCTCGATTAGAGATTGCCAAATGCCTAGGAAGGAGGTAGTGTGAGGTGTGCGATTCCTTGTATTAAACCTATTCTATCGAATAGGTTTGGGGAGGGGGTTGCCTTATTGATCTTGTCTTTCGTCTTTGAGTCGTTGTAAAGTTTCCTTTTTCTTTTTCTTTTTCGTTTTGTGTCCCAACCTATTCTTTCGAATAGGTTTGGGGAGGTGTCTTTGTAAAAGAGTCTTTCCTTTTTCTTTTTCGTCTTTGTGCTCAAACCTATTCTTTCGAATAGGTTTGGGGAGGTGTTTTTGACACTTAGTACTTCTGCTTGCCCCTATATAAAAAAAAAAAAGAAAGAGAAAAAGAAAAGAAGAAAAAAGAGAAAAGAAAAAGAGAAAATAAAAAAAAAAAAAGGAAGAAGAAAGAAAATAAAGAATAAGACCCAAAAGCAAAAGAAGGGTCGTTGCAAGCTAACTCTCGTAGTGACAAGTGTCATGTAAATATTTTGTCCTTGTGAAGTATCGAGTTGTAAATTCTATCTTTCGTTTCGTGTCGCCTTTGTCCAAGGCCTGTTCTTGACCACCCTCGTCTTGCTATTCAAGAAGTGGTTGAAAGAGGCTCATTCTTGAGAGTCTGGGTAGAATAGGGGAGTGTTATCTTTCTAAGGGAACCCTCCTTCGTTTGATGAGAGCCAGTATTGGTTCGCCCCCTCTTGAGGAAAAGTCTCGCTTGGTGAACAGTAGTAAGCCCTCGGTTTCATAGGCACGGGGCAATTGTAGTATGATAACATGCATCATTGTGTCGTCACTGACCAGGTCCAGGTAGAAGATGTTACGAGAGACTCCTTTGTTTAACCAAGTGCAAATGAGAATGTGTATATTCGCAATCGAGGCATTCTTCAACCTACTTGCATGTCATGCTCATTTGGTTTTGTTCATAAGCATTTGGTAGATTCAATAGATTAGTTCACTTTACTTGGCATGAGACTCCTTTTGTGTTGCATTTAGGATAGTTTGTTGCTTGAGGACAAGCAAAGGTTTGGTTTGGGGAGTTTGATGAACGTATTTTTGACGCGTTCATCTTGTCTTTTTTACCTTCTTTTGCTATCTTCTAGCCTTGTTTTTTGGTTAGTTTTGTAGAATAGTGTCACGTTTTGTGTTTTCTGCATTTTCAGGCACTTAGGTACGAAACGGCGTTTTTGGAGGAAAAAACGAGCCTTTTTGATGGAAAAGATGGCCCCGTTGAAGTTCCCCAATCTCCGTGGCTTGTTCGTGAGTGTCTGAGCCTCAATAAGCATTGAGAAGGATGAGTCCAAGGCACCCGAGGGCCGTACGAGGGCAAAAAGATTGAGTTTGAAGACAAAAATCTGCCCAGGAGCCAGGCTAAGCGCCTGGAATAGTGAAGCGCTCCGCTTCATTTTCCAGGAGCTTTGGCACAGCAGCCAAGCGAAGCGCTTGGAGGGTCAAAGCGCTTCGCCTCTCCAAGCGGTCCGCTTGGCAGCGGTTACGTTTTCGGATTTTTCTTCTTAGATCTGATCTTCTGTTACTTTTTGAATACTTTTGAACTGTAGCTTCGTTTTGGAGAGCTCCTAAGCCCCAAAACTCAGAGAAAACTCAGATTACATTGTATTTTAGATTGGATTAAAGGTTTTGGCATAGGATTGCATCCATTGTTTCATCTACGGAGAGTTTTTCATCAATACCCACCGATTAGTGACAGCTTGGTGGTAACATTGTATCATTATCTCTTGTCTAGTAGTTTGATTTTGATGTATTCCATTTACAATTCATATGATTTGATGTCTATGTTGATGAATATGAGTAGCTAAATCCTTTGTGTTGGTGGTAGAATATAGAATATGCATGCTATGGGTTATGCTTATGCTTACATGAGATTGTGATTCAATCTTGCTGCAAATTCCTTCATATGATTCTTAGTTGCCTATAAAATATACTCGAATTGAGTATAGTGACAAACTCTTGGTCAATGAAAGCTATAGGATTGTATGTTAAAGATTTGCAGCATGCTAGATAAATGGTGTTAGTGACAAGCACCTCTAAAGTATTAATAGTGGTCTTTTATGATGTGTGTCTTGAAAGTTACCTAGACAAGTTGCTTAGCAGACTTGATCGAAGGTTTTACGCACTGAACTTGTGAGCATATTCGTAACCCATGCATGTGTATTTGATTTCTACCACCAACCGTTTTCCAAACTTGATTACAGCAATCTGATTTCTCGTTGCTTTGTTCTAAGGAAGCGATTCTATAAGCATTTGAACTCGTTGACTGAAATAACTAGCAAAAACCACAAACAAAGCCACGTTAGGTCCCGAGAGAACGACACTCGGGGAAAACTTGCCATTGCACTCTAGTTTGTGTAGTGATAAGTGTTCTTTGGCTTTTAAACAAATTTAATTGGTGAAAAACGACATCATCAATTTCGTCAACCAACTCCCACGACCCGGAGCTGAAATAACAACGGATGAGTTGAGGATGAAGGTTTTTGCTATGGGACTTGGCGACAGAGCCAAGTCATGGTTGAGTTCTCTACCAGCAGGCTCGCTGGACACTTGGGAGAAGGTTTTTTCAGCTTTCATGGAGAAATACTTCCCTCAGACCTTGACTACCGCGCTAAAGGCGCAAATCACTGGATTCAAGCAGGACTACGATGAGACCATCTACACCGCGTTTGAGAGATTCCAAGATCTCATGAACAAGTGCCCTCACCATGGTTTTGAGCTTTCTGACCTAGTCCAACACTTCTATAATGGACTAACCTTCGAGAACCAACAAGTGGTGGATTTCCAATGCCGAAGCAATATTTGGGAGGAAACTGCAGAAACCGTCTGGGCAGTTTTCGAAAGGCTTGCTAAGGGTTCGCTGTTCAAGGACCCAAGAGCAATGGTTAGGAGACGTGGAACTGAAGCTCCACCGACTCAAGAAGCCCCTATGTATAGGGGGAATGAGGATCAATTCGAGTGCTTTACCAACGAATTGAAGCAAGTCCTCAAGAGCGCCACCGGAACAACTGTTCCGAACGAAGTATGCCGAATATGCAAGAACTATGGGCATGGAGCTCATATGTGTAGATCGGAGCTTGCGTATGATGATGGCAACTGGGCTCGAGGAGGCGAAGAGGAAGCCTTTGCTACGGAGTTTGGTACTCAAGAGGCTAGCTACGGACAAGACGGTAGGAATCCTCGAGGTGAATTTTGGAGAAGAGGATTCCGAAACAATCAAGGATATGCACCGTCTAACCAAACTTATGGCCCTAACCAAGACCGTAGTAGGCTAAACTATGGTAATGATCACTGCGAAAACCCCGCTCCGAAAGAGCCACCGAAGTCGAAGTCGGCTCAACTGATGGAGAACTTGCAAAAGATGGTTGATCACACCCAAAGTTTTCTCAAACGTTATGAAGAAGATTCTGAGAAGACTAGGGCAAGGCTTGATAGGTTGGAAGAGAGCACTAGGCTTGCCCATCAAAAGATGCAAGAGTTGATCGACCGAGGAGCAAGTAGGGAGCAAGGCAAGCTGCCTAGCAACACTGAGAAGTCGAATTCCATTACATTAGCTGGTGATCTACCTGACGAAATCACCATCAAGAAGGTTGCTAAGTGCGAGTGTTGCAAGAAGGAAGAACTTCTACAGGCTAAGGAAGAGGAGAAGTACCTTGGTTCCAACGGAAGTGATGAGGAGCAAGAGGATCCCCAGCCACTCCCTAAAAGTTTCGATGTTAAGGTAGGGATTGGTGAGCTTGAAGATGTCCGTGCCACACTAGACACGGGATCCTACTCAAACATACTCCCTTTGAATGTGTTTGAAAAGAGTAGCCTTGGAAAACTATCTGAGCATAGGGCTATTGTGCAACTGGCGGATGGATCCTTTATGAGACCCGAAGGCGTTGTGAAAAATGTGTTGGTCAAGATTGGTGAAGCTTCTGTATACACCAATTTTGTAGTTATGCCGGCGTCTGCACCTGGAACGGGGGATGTCATACTCTTAGGGCGAACGTTCTTGACTAAGATACGCTCCGTGATGGACATCTACCAAAGAACTTTCACTATTGAAGTGGGTTGCAAGCAACACGTATTGCAAGCCATATCTGATCCACCTGATCCGCCTGATATTTCTTACACTACTCACTACTGTGGTCTTGCAACCTATGTTCTTTCTTATTCACAGTTTCGTGGCAAGGAGAGGAGATCAATGAAGGGGAAGTCTAGTACCCGCAGAAAGAAGAGATAGGCACAGACAGGAGTCGAGTCAAAGACTTTAAACAATGGCGCTATCCGGGAGGCAACCCGGAGTTTTTATCGCTTTCTTTACCGCTTTATTGCATGCATTCATTGTTGAACTATTTGATTCTCGTATGCGAATTTGTTCATGTCTGTGTCATATATGCTTATGTTTGAGTAAGATTTTTCGAGTGGTTTTATGAGAAAATTGGTTTTGGGGATTAAAAACCGCGTTTTCCGACGAAAGGACCGTCTTCCCACATCGGGGAGCGGGGGGCGAATCGCCCCGTGTGGGGCGACTCGCCTCGCACCAGGGGCGAATCGCCCCACGGTCCCAGTAGTTAAAAAATGCGGATTTCCCCTCTTTAGCTCATTTTCTTCATATCTTCATCATTCCTCCTCCCCAAAAACCGAAAATCGCGATTTTACCTTCAAAATCTCATAACTTCTTCATTTCTTCACCAAATTTAGTGTTCTTTAGCTTCAATCGAAGCCTATTACGTGATCTATCTTTTCATCCGAACAGATTTCTCCCTAGTGCATTAGATTTTCAGATCTCAGGTATATTCTTATGAACCCTAATTTTCGAATTTGGGGGTTTTCTAATTTGAGCTTCAATTATTCTTATTTGATGCATGGGTAAGTTGTTTGTGTGATTAGAAGCGTTATTTACTATCAATTGCATGCTCAATTATGCTTGGATTGTTGATTTGAGAATTTTGCTACTAGATGATATATCTTGTTATGCAATATGTCTTTATCTTTGATTTCATGCTTATGATTGTGTTTATTGGTGTAATGTTGGTGGATTTGAAGATGGAATGCTTAATTGTTGAGTATGAGGATTTATGATGCTAGAATTTTTCGCTACTATGGTATGAATTGAGCCTTGTTAACTAGGATATTGGTTGTCTAGTAAGAGCATAATGTGATGTATTGCATGTAGTAGTTACATTGGTATGTTGCATGATGAAGAAGCTAGGCTAGACATTAAAGGTTTGGGGAGCTCGATTGTTGATCTTATCACTTGTGTGTTTTGTTCTTACACTAGCATATGCATGAGTCAGTCTTGTGTCATACGAGGTACTAACTGTTGTTTGTAGGAACCATGCCAAGGGAAAGGAGCATTCATGTATGATTACTATGAAGTATTGGAGGGGGATTGATTACAACCATGTCAAGAAGAGTAACCTCGTTAGATGTGCGTTTGAGCCACGGAGTCTTACAACAACGTCGTGGATTATCCAAGAGGAGGAGCTAGAGTACACCTGGAGTAAGGACTCCTATGCCTATTCATGCACCACCGAAGGGACAGATACCATTATTACGTCAGCAATCCATCACAAGGACTGCAAAGTTCGAGTGAACTGGAAGGCACCCGGACAATCTTGCCGCGACGGATTCAATCGCGACGAAACATAATGACATGGGTACCCGGCCCCTCTTAGGGGTACCCCTGATGAACCGCGGATGTCGTGCTCCGGATTCAGTCAAATAAATTTGTTATTTAGCCAAAGGCAATCCACAACTACAATGAAAACCGTAGTGTAGCAGTAGAATGACTCGAGTGTCGTTCTCTCAGGACTATAACTAGCTTTATCAAATCTAATTTAGAATATAAAAACACCAAACAGATAGCAGAGGGGTTTCTAGCAGATAATGGAGATTGGTGATAGTATGGTCCTTCTTAGCATAACGGGTCGATAATCATGCATAAATTCCTCGGTCTTGCATAGAGATCTTTGAATCAATCTAGTGTCCTGTTGCAAACATTAAGCACTACGAAGATAATTTGGTCAGACAAGTCAACCACTATTGTCCTAACGTGTTCCGTAATTATTCAACACTACGAAGATAATTGGTATGTGGGTCGACAAGTGTCCAATTGTGCATAATAATTAATACAACATACGAGAATTTTGGTTACAATTGATCAACGAAATAAAGCAATGACACGGAGTATAATGCGCGATATAGCCATTAGCATGATTATCTTCCCTTCGCTAAGAATTCACATACTACCACCAACGATAAGTTTAGCTACTCATAATAGGCATGCAATCAACAGAAACCATAGAAGAAAACATGTTGAAATAATATAAAATAAGTAGAATAAAACTGTAAGATACAAAGTTACCGAAGGTTGTCAGTCTCCGGATGATTGCGCTGCTACGAGCTCCAAACTGCTATGAAAAAGTATCCCCTAAGCTACGGAACTCCCAGGACAGGCTCCGGGAAGTTCCTACCTAAAACTATAGAGAGAGGTGAGAGAGAAGGTCTGGAAAGATATGATTTTCGAAGAAAAACTGAGCACTATATATAGGCCCCGAAAAACTACGGGGCGGTTCGCCCCATGGTGCGGCGGTTCGCCCCAGAGTATTCTCGCGGAATTTCCGCGTTTTCGACGCGTTTTTGGATTTCTTCACTTTTTCGGACTTGGTTTCTGACTTCTAGTAGCCTTCTAACCTCCAGATTCGGCCCCTAGACTTCAAATTCTATCTGGAAACCTTCAGATACTCCAAATAGGCTTCTGGAACACCAATTCCTTGTGAACTTCAATATAATTGCCCGGAAATCCCCGAATTTCAACCAAAACCTGTAAAATAAAATCCAAAGGGAAACGTGACACTATTCTAATAAAATGTACTAAAATATAGCTAGATTAACATAGAGGATAGCTAAAATAGGTGAAAAAGACTCGAATGAAAGTGTAAAATACACATTCATCAAACTCTTCAAACCGAACCTTTGCTTGTCCTCAAGCAACTAAGCTAGACGCTAATACAAAAAACATGCAACACACAAAATGGAGTTTCATGCCAAATAAAATGAACTAATCTACTGAATCTATCAAATAACATATGAACAAAAACCATACGAATCAAAGCATGAATATAGGTTGAAGAATACCTCGATTGACTTATACACATCCACATAAGCACTTATGTCAAGACAAGATAGTCTCTCGTAACATTCTCTACCTGGACCTAGTCAGTGACGACATAATGATGCATGCTAAGATACGAATGGTTGCCCCGTGCCTATGAAACTGAGGACTTACTGTTGTTCCACCATGTTAAGACTTTCCCTCAAAAGAGGTCGAACCAGTACTGGCTCTCATCAAACGAAGGAGGGTTCCCTATAAAAGATAAAACTCCCCTATTCTACCCATCTCTCAAGTAAAGTCTTAAGCTATTCACCACTTCCTGAATGGCAGGATGAGGGTGGTCTAGAACAGATGACACTCAAGACAAAAAAGTTAAAAGATAAAAAACACGATTACGAACATTACAAAAATGGAAAAGACTCAATACTTTGCTAAACTGCTATTTGGCTTTTTTTTGCTAAAATCACAATACGAAAATGAAAAATAGAAACAAGTCTATGACGGTGTAACCCCCTCCCCAAACCTATTCGGAAGAATAGGTTATAAACAAAGGATCACACAACCTCACACTACCTCCTTCCTAGGCATTTAGCAATCTTAAAGCATGGTGAAGACTTGTTGCCTCTTAGGTACATAATTACTCGGGAAAACAACCATAAGACCCTAACATGCATCATCCTATAATAAAGGCCTTTGTGAACCGAAGTAGAGAAAACACCACTAAGTGATGTCGAGACTACCAAGCTTAATTAAGTGCAATACATAAATGTGACAAGCCAAGCGAGGAAAACCTCAAACAAATTCATAGAAATGAAGCATACGATTAATGGCATAGTTGGTCGATCTACCCAATAAAAAAGTTCAAAAAATTCGGCAATAAACTCCATATAAAACATGCAAAACTATCCTAGGATGAATGTAGTGAATGCAGCCTAAAAAATCTAAGAAAGCAGTAAACGTGCAAATGCAAATGCAAACAAAGACCGAGATACTAATCGACACAAAGCCAAACAATACTTAACATCATGGTTCACATCCCATCCCCCTTACGATTCTTAAGCTAGCCCCTAGCAAAATAGAATGAGTAATAAGAAGTTATACTAGATGTTACCGAAAGGTTTGGCCTCGGTCGGCTGAGAGTGGACATGTGAAAGGACTAATCATCGGGATGGTAGTCCCCATAAAAGTCACTCCACATGTCATTCATGAGCTCATTGGACTGTCGTAGAGCTTCCTGCTGTTGCTGGATGAGCTGTTGTTGTTCCCACATGTGCTGCCTATCCTCTCGGCGATGCTCCTGGAATATCTCCCAATTGCGGTTGTGCTGGACAATGTGCCTGTCGATGTCCTGTCGCATGACCGCGTTGTTGGTATCAATTCTGTCGAAATGACCGTCGAGGTAGGTACGGAATTCAGAGAAGTCGAATCCTCCAGACCCCTATGGTGCTCCAGGCGGTGCATGCGGTGCTTGATGGACAAACGGAATATCTGGGATAGGGGCTTCGCCAACGTCGGCCTCCATAGCATCCTCATGATCGGAATCATTCGGCTGGAACGGTGCTCCTACATCAGCAGTGGCTGCTGTGGGGTTCCTCAACTGATACCTGTTGAGCTGTACCTCAATGGTCGAGGGTGAAAGGGCAGCGACCTCGCAATCCCCCTCCTCAATATCATCGACCCCATGATATATGCAGTATGCTGTGATGAAGCTTGGGAAGATGAAAGGCTTCCTCTTCTATTCCCAGTGGCGCTCGTACTCCTCATACATAATGTGCCCTATGTCGATCTGATGTCCGTCTATGAGGCAGTAGAGGAGCTCGGCGTAGTAGGGCTGAATCCATGTGTCATTCTTCCTCGGGATCAAGTCGGAGATGCAAAATTTCATCATCACCTTAGCCTCGATGCTAAGGTCTCTATAACTGATCCGTCCAGGTGCTGCCCCTACTTCCGGATATCGGTACTCCCTGTTGCAGATCACGTCGGTGATGTGTCTCCCTATCCCCCTAGCGGTCCTCGAATACAAGTAGGCGTGGTCGCTTCCTATGAATTCCAAGTTCCCGAAATGGATGAAGGAAGAAATGTACTTTGGGTTCAATGGTGTAATCAGGCCTCGGACTAGCACCCCATTCTTCTCGTCGAGATCCGTGTATCCAGTGTAGAAATCTCGGAGGAGGCTCTCGTCATACCCTTTGAACCTGTTGGAACTGTACCATGCCCAATTCCTTTGTGACCCCAATCGTGATAGCGTCCTATATCCCGCTCTATCCGCCGCGGACTCAGGAATGTCAATCCTCCTATCTGGGATGATCGACCTTCCTCCGTCGGCCATCTCCGCCTCTAGCCTTTGTCGCACCTCTATTGCAGCGGCAGACAACTCGTACAAATCGTGAGATGGTTGGGAGCTTGATGCCACTCCCTTCCCCTTTTTGCTAGAGCCGGCTCTCCTTGTCCTCGGTGTCATGATTCCTACAAACAGCATTTAGTATCTTGTACGATGCAAAACAGACCTATGCATATGTAAATATACGAGTGATCAAACGAGTAATAATCACAAAAATCCAACCCCTCAAAATCCCAAAGCCTAGTCTAGCTAATTCATTACGCAAAATATCAATGTAACTACTACAATAACATATCACATTATGCTCTTGCTAACAACAAAGGCAAGAATCACAAGGTTCAATCCACACCATAAAAATCAAAAATCTAGCATAAATCCTCAAATTCATCAATCATGCATTCTAACCATACATCCATCAATATCATATCAATAAACACATGTTTAAGCATGGAATGAAAGTAAGAGAGACATTTATCTAACAAGACATATATCATCCAATTAGCAAAAATCTCAAATCATCAAACCAAGCCTAATTGAACATGTAATTGACAATGAATCACGAATCTAATCACATAAAACATCAACCCATACATCATACAAGCCTAATTGAAGCATAAATCAAAAAATCCCCAAATTGTAAAAATTAGGGTTCATGTGATAATACCTCAAATCCGGAAATTGAATGAGCTAGGAAGAAATTTGTTCGGATAGAAAGATAGAGCACGTAACGGGCTTCGAATGAAGCTAAAGAACACACAAAATGATGGAGAGATGAAGAAGTTATGAAGATTTGAAGTTATTTTGAATATGGAGGAAATTTTGGAGTTTGGAAGATGAAAATGGGGGTTTGGGGAAGAAACCCCCGTTTTTTAGAATCTGGAGGTGTGGGGCGGTTCACTTGTCGACACCAACAGAATCCAGGAGTACCTCACTGGACTGCTGTAAAGAAAATTCTTAAGTACCTTCGACGGACTAAGGAAATGTTCTTGGTGTTTGGTGGAGAACCAGAATTAAAGATGTCTGGTTATGTCGACGTAGAATTTGAATTAGATCCTGATGACTTTAAGTCACATACAGGAAACGTATTCAAATTGAACGGAGGAGCTGTCTGTTGGAAGAGTTCTAAGCAAGCCACGTTTGCTGACTCAGCCACAGAAGCCAAGTACATTGCTGCATCAGAAGCATCGAAAGAAGCTGTCTGGATTTCAGAGTTCTTGAAGGAATTGATGGTTGTTCCTACTCCTAGTCCAATAACGATTTATTGTGACAACACGGGCGCTGTCGCTCAAGCCAAGGAGCCTAGATCTACAAACAAGAATAAACATGTACTTAGAAAGTATCACGTTATACGTGAGATTATTGATAGAGGAGAAGTTAGTATAGAACGTGTCTCAACCACGGACAACGTGGCAGATCCTTTCACCAAGGTCTAATCAGTGGATGCCCACTTAAGACATTATGTTAATCTAGATATTAAGCATAAAGGTGTCTGCTCTAGTCCAAGTGGGAGATTGAAAGTGTATATGTCCTAGAGACAGTCTTTATTAAGGGCAGACAACCCTTATTAAGGGTATATATGTACTATTACACAGGTCAACGTAATAGAATATATGTTTGTTTGTTTGACTATTGAGTATCACTTTCATATTTATATTACACCAGGCATACAGCATGTCATATCTCTATTCCTGTCTGTATTGATATCAAACATGTCCCCTCGGATAGATGACCGATCACACAGATAGTGGGAGCTATGTGAGTTATCATCTATCCCAAACTCTCCCTAGTCAAGGTTCATCTCGGATGTAAGGGTCTGAATGAACCACGTGAGACTAGTATGCGTGGAGGTTATACTTGTTAGAGCAAGTGTGAGCCGATCCCACGGCCACGGAACAGATTGTTAGACAATCTAGAAACGTTCCCATAACTCCGCATAGTTGTTCGAAGGGTGATTACCGAACAATGGAAGTGCCCACCGGAAACTCCCATCGATGTATACTCTACACCGAAGTGTCTGGGAACCGGAAAGTTGTCGAAGTGATGCCAGTCGTCCTTTGGACTTACAGGACTTTATCATCACATTTGTTGCTCCATATCCTTGGTGGACCCGTAGATGTCAGCTCTAAATAAGCAGTTGACACAAGATACGATCCAGGATTATGGCTACATACAAATGGGGGTGATAAGTGATTCTGTGAAGGATTCATCTCTCACGTGTAGCACAGGAGAGCACTGCTCATAGTCGTTCATAGTTGTGATTGGTTAAACCGCTGGCCAGCGTATCAATATTATTATGATAGTCATAATAGATATTGGATTCACCAAACAACTCACTAAAGACGCCCGTGGATGTATTATTGGGATAGACACTTCATCGATCCTAGATGCATTCGAGTTAGTCAGATGAAGGGACGTTACCATCGCCGCGTTGAGCGCAACAGACTTCACAACGAAATGGTTTGGTTTGAGAAACCTCTCAAACGTCCTCATGTATTAATATTGCAAATGGAACCGTCTAGGAATTCCATGTTGCCTAGTAATACAATGAGGCCCTATGGGTCACACTATGTGGTGATTCAGCTTATCCGAATATCCTTGAAGATGGAATCGATGAATTATATGTGCTTTGGAATTAATTATAATTATTTCTGGCTCAATTAATAATTTGGAATTATTAATTGAATTGATTAATTGTATTTTATGTAAATACAATTAAAGATTATATTTTAGAAATATAATAGAGGTTTGATTTGAAAGGATATGTTAATTTAGAATTAATATATGCACATGGGCAAAATCTACTTGGAGTTTGAATTGCCTTAGAATTATAAGTGGGTCCCAAAATCGGGACCCACCTAACCCCCTGGATGAGTCGCGCGACCAGTAGTAGTATGGGGAGGACCCTTCCCATATTAGAAGTCAAGGGATAAGTTAGATTTTCCTGATCGAGTTTTAATTCGATTGGGAATGAATCTAGACTTAAATTGGTTTCCTTGTGCAATAAGAATTAGATTCTTATTCCTTTATGAAGTCTAATTGATTCTTCTTTAGGCTTCTATTGACTACTATATATAGTAGACTATTAGAGAGCTTTTGATATGGTGAATTCTGAATCATTCTTTCTACCAGTTTTCTTAATGAAAATAAAAAGCTCTCCCCTACCTCTCCATAGCCGCGCGCGCCACCTTCCAACCGGAGGAAAATCGCCGCCCCAGCTTCTTGGCCACATAAATAATATCCTAGCATTCTTTCTGATAAGCTGTTCATCCGTGGATACCAAGGTTGAGGTTCAAAGAGCTGGAAACTAACTTTTATTGTCTTGCAGATAATCAAAGTATTGCAGATATCTTCGACTTCGACGAAGGACAAGATTCACCGGACTATTACGAAGACTTCATCGATTGGCATATCGATTCAAGACCTATTCTTGCTTTTGGAGTATTGTAAGTCTTCTGATCAATGTGTTTATTATATACGCTCTATGCATGATCAATTAACCTACATGTTAAGAAAATTTTGAAATTCCGCTGCGTACCCTAGGGGTAACTCTGACCATATTTTCTTACAGTATTGGTAATGGCCATGAATGGTCTTCCAAGCAGCACCACGTGTTCGCAGACATGGCTCTTTCCTTCCTCGGCTGACTTCATCACTACAAAATCTGGAGGAATTATTAGTTTGTCTACCTTTACAAGGACATCCTCAATTATTCCCTCAGGACGTTTCACGCTTTGGTCTACCATCTGTACAACCATCTTGGTTGGCTGCATTTCCCCAAGGTCTAGGACTTTGTATATTGAGAAGGGCATCAGATTGATGCTAACGCCTAAGTCGAGCAAGGACTTGGTAGACCGTCCATTCCCCATGGTAATATCTATGATGAATCTCCCTGGGTCTCTTTGTTTCGCGAGAAGCCCCGCTATAGAATTCACTGTCTCCATACCGATCCCGTCTCCCCCTAGTGTGATCCTTTTGTTGCTCTTCACCTCCCGAAATAACTTCGTATAGGCTGGAACATTCTGGATGAGCTCCAATAGAGGAACATTAACTTCGACTTTAGAGAGGCGCTTGAATAGCGGTGACTCATCTATATCTTTCTTGGCTGGCTTGATCCTACCAGGGAATGGCACGTGAGGTTTCGGGGGGCACATAAGGGTTGAGAGACTTATGAAGTCCCTCCTCGATATTTGGTGTGTCCCCCTTCTCCCCATCGTTGTCGCCGTCTTCAGATGTGCGGGGTGCATTGTCCTGCACTTGAGGGTCTGTTGATCCTTCACCTACTTCATTCTCCTTGCTTGTCCCTGCATTGTTAGTCATAGTAGCTTTAACATGTTTAGGACGTACAAAATTAGGGATTTTAGTTACCTTCCCACTACGGAGGAGTAGGTTTACTTCCTCGAACTCAGAGACCTCGGTAGTAACCGCTGGAACGGGCTCCGCATCATGAAGATCATCGACGACGGGTGAAAACGGGGAGCTGGGTTCGTCCAGCTCTATGGTGGTCTCCAACGGACCGCCTCCCACGCCTGGGGTGGCCAGTGGGGGGCCTTCCGCACTGCAGCTGTGCGGCGGACCACCCCCCACGACCGGCGGTGCGCCGGGTAGTGGCAGGGGGTACGCCTGCTCATTGGACGTGGTGGGCACACTGCCCCCCACACCAGGCGGACCGCCCCTCACGTCCATTGAGGCGTCCCCTGGATTTTGGTCTCCGAACTCTTGTGCATTGATTTCTTCTACCTTTTCACACTTTAACAAACTGACTTCCTCTATTATTCGCTCAGTTACTGCTACCCCCTCAAAAACCTGTGCTATACGGAGGTTCTGTTCAACTTGTCTTGCATGTACGATTTCAAATACACTCTCAGTGGCTTTAATTCCTGCATAAATTGCAAGTTCATCCTCCTCACTAATATGTTCTTCTCAAAACTCCTCAGATAAGCTTTCAGTTCCACCTCAGTCTAGCCTCTCACTGGCGATGTTACTTGGTGTTAGTCTCTCAGACTGTGCGGATCCTCTGGCGTACTTATGGAAGACCTTTTCTGCCTCTTCAAACGTGCAATCTTCCAATCCTCCGCACAACCCATCTACTCTAAGCCTAACCTCATCGCGTAACCCACCAACAAAATGCCAAAATCAACTCCCCATCGTCGAAATAATGATGGGGGCACTCTCGTTTATACTTCTCAAACCGATCGTATGTGTCACAAAACCTCTCATCTTCTCTTTGCTTGAAGTGTTCAATCCTTCCTCGCAAGGCCATTGTCTCTTGGTAGGGCATAAATCGCGCCAAGAACTCCTCCACTACTTGGTCCCAAGTCCTCAGTGATCCCGGTGCCAACCTTGTAATCCAAAGTCTTGGTTCATACCCCAAGGTGAAAAAAAATAATTTCCTGCATATTTGGTCCTCCGTAAACCCCTTAGCTGGAATTCTGGCTATTTCCTCCTCATAGGATCGAATAAAACTCAGTGGATTCATCCCTGCTCCTTCCTCAAACCTTGGTATGTTCCTTACCACGGAACTTGTCACCTCATACCCCGTTAGCTCATCCTCCAAGTAGATAGCTGATCCTCTCCTATCCTGCGAGAATTATGGGGTCATGCGAGCCCTCATGGATGTTATACCTGGATATCTGGGAAAGGAGTAACTCACAACCAAAAAGCAGTCCTGTTAGTTCTGACCAAAATTTGGAACTCAACTTCTAAACTAGACAACTACATCACTTTATCCTGGAAATTGAATGCTGAAAATATAAATAAGCTAAAGAGTAAAAAGGAGTAATAGTCCCCGGCAACGGTGCCAATTTGATGAACGAGATTGTCAGACTCGAACAATTAAATAAATTTGTTTGAAAGCCAAATGGCAACTCACATCTACACAAAACACGTAGTGCAGAGGTAAGATGACCTCGAGTGTCGATCTCTAGGGACTAAACTAACTTTAACTAAATAACTATATATCATTTAAGAAAACAAATTTATCTTAACTTGACTTAACAATATATGGAGAGAGCTGGTGATAGTATGCTCGTTCTAAGCATCAAGTTCTAATTATGCATGAAAGTGCAACTCGTACTGCCTTAAAAGTAATTCGAATTAACAAACACCAAAGACAGATTTGTAGACGTGTATTTTGAAAGCTTCCGATCTATACTAATACTTGGCTAAGGTTGTCATTCTTAGTTCAAGCAGTACTTGTAATCGAAGATATTGAAAACGATGATCTTGAATTGTCCTAGTGTTTCTAACACTTTTCTACGAAGATATTGGCTTCGTCGGATCAAAGATTCGAATATAATCAATAAAACAAGTAAAAGACTCAAAAACTCAAGCATGCATAATATGAACCCTAGCTATGAATTCACATACTATCACCAACTAGATGCTTAGCTACTCATATCAATAATGCAATCAACAATCATAATTGAAGCAATAATGAATGAAAACATGATTGAATTGAAAGATAAATAGCAGACTTGTGAGATACAAAGTTACCACCAAAGGTTGTCAATCTCCGGTGAATTGCTAAACTCACAAACATCTAGCAAGGTGAGATCAATTGATGTCCAAATCTCTACTCTAGCTCCAAAATCGAAAAGAAACAATAGTTCTAAGAGAAAATTTACCCAGAACAAGCTATAGGGTTTAAGTCTAAAAATTGTGATGATAGATATGAAAATTCGCAGATTTTGGAAATATATATAGTTGCTGTCGGAAAGCCCCCCGGCGGACCGCCCCGTACGCGGCGCGCCTGGCACGGGCAGAGAGTTGCCCGTGCCAATTTCTTCCTCTGGATCCTCGATTTCGCCCTTGGCATGGTTTTGAGCCCCGAAACTTGGTCTTTTGGCCTGAAAACTCGTCCGGGTACTTCTTGACACACCACGGGTGATCTCGTTGCACCAAAATATCATTTTTTCGCCATGATTTATATCCAAAAGCGCAATTTTCACCTAAAACCTGAAAATAACAAAAGAAATGGAAACGTGACACTATTCTAACAAAATGCACTATAGTGCATGCAAGAGGATAGCTAAATTGGTGAAAAGGACCCGAATGATAGTGTAAAAAACAATGTCATCATAGTCGCGGTGGACTACGTCACTAAGTGGGTGGAGGCAATCCCCACTAGGAAGAATGATGCTTCGGTAGTCTTAAAATTCTTGAAGGATGTGATCTTCACCCGGTTTGGAATTCCTAGAACAATTATCAGTGATGGAGGTTCTCACTTCGTCAACCGTTCATTTGCCTCACTATTGAAGAAGTACAGCGTTACCCATAATGTTGCAACACCATATCATCCACAGACTTCTGGGCAAGTAGAGGTTAGCAACCGACAAATTAAAAAGATCCTTGAGCGTGTGGTGAAGCCTAGCAGGAAAGATTGGGCTGGAAAACTGAATTATGCGCTTTGGGCGTATAGAACCAGCTACAAAACAGTAATCGGCACCACACCGTACAGACTAGTGTTTGGGAAAGCATGCCACCTTCCGGTTGAGCTTGAGCACCGCACTTATTGGGCAATAAAGGAGCTAAACCTTGATATGGGAAAAGCTGGGGAAGAAAGGTTGATGCAACTCGACGAGCTTGATGAACTACGCCTCAGCGCCTATGAGAACTACAAGCTTTACAAGGAATGAACCAAGAAGTATCATGACCGTGGCATTGTGCAGAAAGAGCTGATCCCTGGTCAGAAAGACTTAGTGTTCAACTCCAGACTTCGCTTATTTCCAGGGAAGCTCCGTACTCGATGGGATGGACCATACGAGATTGTCCAAGTTGCTCCCCATGGAGCTGTAGAACTCTTGGACCCGAAGACTGGAGACACCTTCAAGGTGAATGGGCAACGTGTGAAACCATACTTTGAGCTTCCCAGTGATCAAGTGGAGGTTGATCATCTCGACCTCACCACTCCCACCTTCACATGAGAGTATGTAGCTTGTAATTTTTGAGTCTTTATTGTTTTTCCCTTTGTGTTAGAATATGTTTTTGGTGATAAGATAAGTAAAAAGTTGATATTTTTTGTATTCGGAAGTGTTTAACTCGGACCCAGGAGTCTGCAGCTCCCAGGCGGACCGCCCCACACGGGGCGGTGCGCCTGGGAGGGGCAGAACACCCGGGCAATCCTGCCACTCCCAGGCGGACCGCCCCTCACCCGGGGTGGTGCGCCCAGGAAGGGCAGGGGCCTGGGCGCCCCTGGGCACCCCAGTGATCCGGGTGCCCAGATTTGACCCTGGACACCACAAATCACCCTCGAATACAACCATATCGACCCTTTAACCCTTTTTATCACCCGTTTTGGTTTCTCACGAGTTTCCTTGAGTAATACACGTTACAAGTATACATCTAGCTCTCACCTAATATCCACTTTCGACGTTCGGCACGAATGACGAAGTTTAGGTTTGGGGGGGGGGGGTTATCACTGGGTATTTCTATAACTTATTTTTCTTATGATAACTCGTGAACATCTTTGTTTGCACGTTTACCGCTTTCTTAGGATTTAGTTTGTTCGTATGCATTCATCCTTAGTCTAGTTTTGCATGATGTTGTGTGGAGTTTATTGCCAAATTTTTTGAAATTTTTTATTGTATAGACTAAGTGTTTGTGACCATTGCCCATACATTGCATCTCTATGGAATAGTTTGAGGTTTGTCTCGCTTGGCTTGTCATATTTGTATGTGCACTAGTTAAACTTGGTAGTCTCGACATCACTACGTGGTGTTTTCTCTACTGCGGTTCGCGAAGGCCTTATAAAATGTTGCATGTTAGAGTCTTTGGTTGTATTCTCGTGTAATTATGTACGTAAGAGGCAACAAGTCCTCACCTTGCTTTTTGAGATTGCTAAATGCCTAGGAAGGAGGTAGAGTGAGGTATGTGATCCTTTGTTTGAAACCTATTCTAACGAATAGGTTTGGGGAGGGGGTTACTTTCATTATGACTTGTTTTTCGTCTTGTTGAGTCGTGTTGAGTTTTTTTCTAGTTTTTCTTGTGAGTTTGTGCTCCAACCTATTCTTTCGAATAGGTTTGGGGAGGTCATTTTAGTGTATTGTTATTTCCTTTCATTGTACTTTCATTGTGCTACTGCTGGCTATATATATAAAAAAAAAAAAAAAGGAAAAAAAGAAAAAAAATCAAAAATTCCACAATATGGAAAAAGAAAAAAAATAAAAAAAGAGAATAAGACCCAAAAAAGCAAAAGAAGGGTGCAAGCAAGCCAAAAAGCAGTTTTAGCAAAGTATTGCATTATTTTTCAGCTTTAGTAGTAAATCGTAATCGAGTTGTAAATTCTTCCTTGTGTTCTCGTGTCGCCTAGTCCAAGGCTGGTTCTAGACCACCCTCGTCTTGCCATTCAGGAAGTGGTGAAGAGTTTTTCTTTAAGAGTCGGGTAGAATAGGGGAGTGTTGTCTTTTAGGGAATCCTCCTTCGTTTGATGAAAGCCAGTATTGGTTCGACCTCTCTTGAGGGAAAGTCTCCTTTGGTGAACAGTAGTAAGCCCTCAGTTTCATAGGCGCGGGGCAATCATTTGTATTTTGATATGCATCATTACGTCGTCATTGACTAGGTCCAGGTAGAGAATGTTACGAGAGACTCTCTTGTTTAACAAAGTGCATACGTGAATGTGTATAGGTTCAATCGAGACATTCTTCAACCTACTTCCATGTTATGATTTGTATGGTCTTTGTTCATAAGCATTTGGTAGATACAATCGATTATTTCTTCTTGTTTCGCATGAGACTCCTCTTTGTGTTGCATGTAGGTTGCATAGAGTCTAGCTAGTTGCTTGAGGACAAGCAAAGGTTCGGTTTGGGGAGTTTGATGACAGTGTTTTTTACACTATCATTCGGATCTTTTTCACCAATTTAGCTATCTTCTTGCATGCATTTTAGTGCATTTTGTTATAATAGTGTCACGTTTCCATTTCTTTTGTTATTTTCAGGTTTTAGGTGAAAATCGCGCTTTTGGATAAATCATGGCGAAACAATGATGTTTTTGTGCAACAAGATCACCCGTGGTGTGTCGAGGAGTACCGGGACGAGTTTCCAGACCAAAAGACCAAGTTTCGGGGCTCAAAACTGTGCCAAGGGCCGAAATCGAGGTTCCGGAGGAAGAAAATGGCACGCGTGTCCGGCGGTCGGCCGCGTACGGGGCGGTCCGCCGCATGCCTGCCGACAACAACTATATATATTTCCAAAATCTGCGAATTTTCATATCTTTCATCATAATTTTGCAGACATAAACGCTAGAGCTTGTTCTCGGTATATTTTCTTTTAGAACCATTGTTTCTTAGCGATTTTGGAGCTAGAGTAGAGATTTGGACATCAATTGATCTCACCTTGCTAGATCTTTGTGAGTTTAGCAATTCACCGGAGATTGACAACCTTTCGTGGTAACTTTGTATCTCACAATTTCTGCTATTTTATCTTTCATTCAACATGTTTTCATTCATTATTGCTTTGATTATGATTGTTGATTGCGTTATTGATATGAGTATCTAAGCATCTAGTTGGTGATAGTATGTAAATTCGTAGCTAGGGCTCATATTATGCATGATTGAGTTTCTGAGTCTTTTACTTGTTTAATTATCTTAATTCGATTATTTGATCCGACTAAGCTAATATCTTCGTATGAAAGTGTTAGAAACACTAGGAATATTCAAGATCATCGATTCAATAATTATAATTATCAAGTACTGCTTGAACTAAGACTGACAACCTTAACCAAGTATTAGTATAGATAGGAAGCTTTCAAAATACACGTCTACAAATCTGTCGTTGGTGTTTGTTAATTCGAATTACTTTTAAGGCAGTACGAGTTGCACTTTCATGCATAATTATAACTTGATGCTTAGAATGAACATACTATCACCAGCTCTCATCATATATCGTTAAGAAGCTAAGATAAATTTGTTTTCTAAAATTATATATAGTTATTTAGTTAAAGCTAGTTTAGTCCCTAGAGATCGACACTCGAGGTCATCTTACCTCTGCACTACGTGTTTTGTGTAGTTGTGAGTTGCCCTTTAGCTTTCAAACAAATTTATTTGATTGTTTGAGTCTGACAATCTCGTTCATCAGGTCGCTCTCTTGCTCCTCGATCTTTTGCATGCTCATAATATGCTTGTAATTGTGTCTCTTCACTTTTGTAGAATAACTTCTTTCTCCATTATGATCCTTTTTTGAGATTTTTCTCCGTTCGGGAGGTCGAACATAATCAATATACATAAACGGACCTCTCGGACTATCACCAACCATCCTAACTCTTCTTGGCCTACCCTTTTAGAATGTCCGAGAGAAGCGACGACAGCCAAAACCACCGCGAAGTGGAAGAGTATGGGAGCGACCATACTACGTCAGCCGATACGTCAGAGATATGGGCGACGTTTTTATATACAACTTTGGAGCATGCCACCGTAGGCGAGGAGCTGGCTCATGAATCCGGGGAGGAAGAAGGATCTGAGGGATCCGGGGAAGAGGAAGAGCAACTCGAGGAGGGTGAAGAAGGCGAGGACGCCTAGGGTGAGGATGATGATGATGAAACCGAGGCAGAGTATCGGTTAGTTACTCGCAAGAGGCGTCGGAGTGAGGACGAGGATTTATTAAGGACAGGACCGAAGAGGAGGGAGGTCCTTCTAACCCAGGCGTGTCCGCCGAGCTTATAACCTTAGCCGCCCAAGTCCATGGTCGGAACTATGGCGCTTTCAACGCGGTTCCTCCGATGGACATCCGCGTTGAAGATATGGATGATACGGAGTGACCAGACCTGGCTCTTTCTTTGTACAGGAGGGCGACCACTCTGTCCAGCACGGCAAGGGTATCATCATAGTTGACAGTGATGATGATGATGCTACCTCTCCCCGGACAACTCCTCCGCAAAAGAGAGTTAGATTCCCTCCTCGAACCACTCGTCGGACTGTGGTCACTGATGACGAGGAGGAAACTCCTCTTGCTATAATGGACATGAATGCGAATGAAGCTGGTCCGAGCACCGCCGTGCCATCGTCTCCATCTATCTCTGAGATGAATAGGCAAGCTCAGAGAGACTTGCTTATCGGGCAGAAGTATGCCCCCGAGGAGGAGACTAGTTACCATTTAGTGGATCCTCGGTCCATTGATTTATCATATCCAAGTAACACTCGACCACCAAATCCTTTGGAAGAGATCGAGTTCCGACAGCGTGTCGAGGACCACGCAGCTTGAAGAGCAAAAGCTACTGCCGAGGAGGCTCAAACACATGCTCCAGGTAAAGATCCCAAGAGAGCGAAGAAGCGTTCTCGCTCTAAGAAAAGTGGCAAAGGCAAGGGTGTCGAAGAGCCTAAATCTAGCAAAGCCACTCAGAATAAATTTACACAGAGTGCCCTTAAGGTGGACCTCCCCGATCCTGAGGGTGAGAAAAACGAGGATGGCATTATCCCGACTACTGCTTCCACTGTGAAGGAAGATGAGATCGCCACTCTTCGGTGGAAGTACACCCTTCCCGAGAGTAAGTTTGACATCCTCGTTCCCAAGGAGGTTCAAACTTTCTATAACGCGCCTCCGGGTTACATGGCGGTCCATTGCTTAAGCTTGGATTGAGGATGGATTTTTCCCTTTTGTGATGCTTTCCATGACATCTTCAATACTTTGCGGCTCCTTGGCAGCTTGTGCCAAGTGCCTTTGGGACCCTTGTATGCTTTGGAGTGTTCTGCAAGAAGCATGGGGTCGAGCTCAACTTCCACAACTTCAATCAGATCTTCAGGGTCTCGATGAGTTCGGGCAACAAGTATTTCTACTATTTCAATGCGTGACCAGGTTTGGGCTTTATCATGGACGCTCCATCCTCTTCGGGTTACAAATGGTTCCACCAGTACTTCTACATCAAAAAGAAGAAGTTACCCAATATGAGCGAGGAGGAAGCTGAGTGGGGAGTTCCCAAGCTCATGTATCGTGGACGAATAGCCGAGAAGCATCCATTGCCGGCTGAGTTAGACCCGTGGGTCTTAGAACCCGAGGAGAAGAACAGGGGGCCCCATCCCGGGAAGTACTTTTACTGGGGCCCCGTTCTGCAACCCCTTCCCTACTTGGCTGGACTCTCTCCTTATGCCAATACAGGGTATACAGGCAATAGGTTCTCAAACGATGTGCTCTTCGATATGCTTAGGAATCTTTTTATACTTGTCTTTTTCATACTTGCTTGCTTGTAATGTTCTCGCTTTTGTACCCTTCTCGCGTTTTATGCTTCTCGCTTCCTTATTAACTTGTGTTTTTCACCGCAGCTTACTAGTTTCATTGGATAATTAATGTCGAAGACATTGGCAGCCAAGGAGGAGCAGAGGAGGAAGCAAAGAATGACCAACAAGGATACGAAGATCCTTGGTTCTCTTAACCTCTCTCCGCCAAGGAGTGCCTCGCACCACAGGGATGCCTTGGTGCAGGAGGGTCTTGAGACGCGCGAGAATCCCGTCGAGGCTCTTAAGAAGGCCGAGGAGGATGCGGCTGCGAAACAGGCTAAGCAGGCCGAGGAGGCCGCTGCAGTGGAGTAGGAGAAGAGACCGGAGAAGCCCATAGCGAAGAAGGGTGCCGGTGCAAGGAATCTAGTGCTTGGAGGGAACAATGAGCCTCCTCGCAAGAAGAGCACAACTACCGCTCTAAGTCAGGAGGCCGAGTGAAGAGGCTAATCCAGATTTCTGAGCTAGATCGCGCCCACGAGCTTAGCATGTGCTCGCTTCAGGTAACTTTGTTTACTTTTTTAATAAGTTGCTAAGTATGAAACTGTTATCCTCGCTAACTCAAAACTCCTCTTTGATGTAGCTCGAGAATCTGAAGGAGGCTTATGGTCTGGTTGCTGCTGATCGCGCCGATATAAGCATCGTGATCGAGGACCTCGAGAAGAAGTTGGCGGCCGAGCAGAGTAAGAACAAGGTTGCTGAGGTGGAGACCGACAAGCTTTATGCTAAGGTCGACTACCTTGAGAAGGAGCTCGCCAAGAAGAGGGCGAGGACTGTAGCATCCCGTATTTTGTACTAAATTTTCTTTTATTGTAATTCAATTAATTACCCGAGTAATTGATTTGGTAATTTAGTTTTTATTTTTTTCTCGCGCAATTGAGTTCGACTTTAGAAATTTCGCGTAGTAGTAATTCGTCTCGTTCCGCTCGTGGGCTAACTAGCAATCTGATTTTACTCTTCCTTTGGCAAATCGTAACGATTGCTGGCCTTTTCTCTTGGTCCAATTTCGTGGCCCAATCCGTGAGGCCCATCTGATGGCCCAAGTTCACAAAACCCTAAACCTAATTTATTTTCATCTCATGTCATTTTCACTTTTCTTTCCCTCCCTTCTCTTCTCCACGCACAGCCACCTGAGAGCAAGAAAGAAACAATGTTTCTTCACTGTTCATCACCATCAAATCATCATCATCTCATCACCACCGTTTGCTGCTTCCTGCCATCGCCGCCGATCCCGAGCCGCGCCGCCTCTGTGCCGTTCGCGCCGCTGTCGAAGGCCCGATCGAGCTCCGTCGCCGCTCGATCTGTCCGATCGGATCCCAACCGCGCCGTTTTCCGTCCCGATTCCGCCGTGCCAATTTGAACCGTTCCGTGCCCATCCCGTTCAGCTCACCGCCGATCCGATCCGATCCGATTCCGTCCGCGCCGCCAAGCTCCGATCGAGCTCTACCACCGCCGATTCGATCCAATCTGGTTCCGTCACGCGCCGCAACTCTACCGGTTCGGGCCTGCCTGTTTTAATCCCGGCTCGACTCTGTTCCGTCCATTCCCGGTAAGTATCCGTATGGCTTTGGTTTCGTTTGATTGAAATCAAATCTCAATTTTGAGTTCGATGCTTTCCTTGATACGCAGTTGTATTCGGTTTAGCTCCGTTCGTTGCGTTGCTCCGATCGGCTCGCGACTCCGGCTCCGGTAGTGTTCGCACGCTGCTCGGTTCGATCTCCGTTCCTGTTCGTTTTCCGTTATTGTGGACGTTCGAATTAATCTCAACTCGATCCGAAAGGTAGTGCTCTCGATCTCTGTTTCTTCTACCTTTTCGTTTTTTCTTTTTGGTTATTACAATTTTTGGACGATTTTACCCTTGATATATTCTGGATATTACCATATTACCCCTGAATCGAACGTAGATTTGACAATTTTACCCCTGGACGTGTTCTGGACCTTTTTGCCCTTCCGTATTGGACTGATGATTTAGATTATTACCTCGATTTTGAATCTGAATTGACCGTTATACCCTTGCAGTTGGACTGAATTTTGGATTGTTAATTGACTACATTTTCGAATTGACTGTTTTACCCTTTCGTATTTCTGGACTATTAGACTGTTTCACCTTGTTGATTGGTTTGACCGTTGACCTAGCTTTCACAAAATTACCGTTTGGCCCTTGAACTACTGCTTTGACTTTTAAAACCCTAGTTGACCTTGGAAATTACACAATTGCTCCTGTTGACTGTGACTTGACGTTTATACCCTTGAACCGAGTCTGGACCGTAAATAGTTAGTTGGACTGCCGACTGAAATTGGCTTTTTCCCTTCCTATCTTGGGTTGTGAAACTGTGATAAGCTTTTCGTATTTCAAACTCAAAGACCTTCAAGTCCGTTTTCTTTAAACCTTTGTAACAACTTGGGGGCTAGCATAGTTGGTTTGGTGCAGACTAGTTCAACCTTAAGGTCCAGAGTTCGAGCCCCTCCATTGCCCATTCTTCACCGACCTTTTTATTTTCATTCGTTTAGCTTTTGCTCGACTTCTAGTTAGTGACTAGACGCTTTCTGTTTAGGTGATCCGTCCGTTAGCTCTTAGTGCGCACTGCTCTTGTGGATCATTTCTTGCAACGCTTAAGGTGAGTGTTCACCCCTAAACTTATTTATTTTCGAAAAACTGGAAGGTTATGTGACTATCTGTATCTATTAGTATATTCTGTTAAACCGTATGCGTCCGTAAAAGTAACTAAGTCCTAAGTATGACTATTTACTTTCTTTGTGTATTGCTACTCTGTTCTGGATTAACTTTTCTGCAGGAACACTTCTCGGTGTTTGGTTATCCGTATCTGTTTGTTCTCTATCTGTACCTGTTCTGTCTGTTTCTGTGTGACAGGTCGATTAGGTCGTAACTAGGTAGGCTTGGGTAGTAGAGGACTACCAGGTTTGCTTGGTTATTGCCTAGTCTAATCCCTTTTAGACGCGAGGCAGAAGTCGCTGAGGTCTATTAGGGTCGTAGGTTTTGTTTCCCCAAAGTACACAGGGGTTTCTGTTTCTGTCCGGAGTTGTATACCCTCTGGAGGGAGCTATAAGGGCTATTGGGAGTAGGAGCAATAAGGCGGGCTACACCAACGGACTTCGACTTATCTGTTCTGTCTTTCTGTTCTGTTATCTGTCATGTTTGTTATATTATCTGCTGAAAAGGATTTTGATTTCAAAAACTGTTTACTTTCTGTTTGTTAACTTAGAACCTCACTGAGATCCTTTATCTCACACTCTCTTTGTTTTCAAAATTCCTTCCTTCCAGATACTACTGAGGATGCACGCGAGTAGGTTGCCAGCGACTGAGAGATGGGTCTGGGGTGTCTTTGGGAATTTATTTCAAAACAAGAAGATGAAACTTTTCACTGTCTTCAATATTTGTTATTCATTTGATTTCTAAGTTACCGTTGGATATTCACTTGATTCTGTTAGCGCTGTGCGCGTCAAATATTATTATGGCATTTATTGCCGACCGTTGTTTTTAAAATTATTTCGGATTTTCTATTTTCAAGAAAAATGTTTTATTTTAAAAATCAGTACCGTTACAAGGACTAAGGGATACAAGGGGGCCTATGCCACCTTGTTGATTTGCATGGAGAAGTTTAAAAATAGTGTCCTTTCCTTCCTCAAAGGCAGCCGTCTAGAGACTGCTCGCGCGTTTATGGCCTCCAATACTTACAAAATGGCCCAGCAGGATGTGCAGGATGCATCGCGCGAGGAGTGCTTTTTCTCTTGCATCGGCCAGCTAAAGCGGGTGAACATGCTTCTTCAAGACTTTGATCCAGATGCTCACGAAGATATGCATGCTGGAAGGTGCGAGGATCTATCCTGCTACCCTGACGAAGAGATTACCGACGAGATGCATGAGGCATGCGAGTTTGGGGAGCTTGTGACCGATCCATAGGTTCCTTATCCAAGCAAACCGGCCTATGTTCCATCTTGGGTCCCCGAGTGCTTGAGGACCGGGATCCTTTATCCTTTTGAGAAGGCGTCTCTTCGCAATGCTTCATGGATAAAGGTGAACGACCCAGTTCTTGGGCGGCCTGCTGACTTCGTCGAGCCCGAGCTGATATTATACGAGAAGGCCATAAGGGAATCTCAGGAGAAGGAGCGAGACCCGGTCGAGATCCAAGAGCTTCTTAGCCCGGCGCGGGGAGGGGCCAGCACAACAGCTCCGATCACCGATCTTTCTGGTAGCCGCACTCGCTGAAGCGAGGACTTTTGAAGGCCAAGTATGCTTGGTATAACTGTTGTACTTATTTAGATAAATCCTTGAACAAATTTTCACTTCTCTTTAAGCTTTGTATTCGGCCCTTTGTGGCATATGTTGAAACATCATCTGTCTTTGTAACATAATTTATCACATTATGTATCTGCTCGATTTTCCTTTAATGACAAGTTTGTTGCTCTTCGTTCTTTTTCTTATACTTGTGTTTTTTACTAACTCTTTTTCCGTTATGACGTATAACTTGATAGAGTAGTTAAACCCGTATAAGTTAGAATCGAAGAGGTAAGCTTCCCGCACCTCCTTATGATATAAAATTGTGTTAACAAAATTACTTTGAGTTGTGCTCCTCGAGCTATCAAAGTAATCGCTCTGCTTGTCGAATCTCTGCTTCTCGATATGGGGAGATATCCTTCAAATCTTCTACGAATTCCTTGAGTTAATTTCCAAAAAAAATCTAAGTGTTGAGCTCCTCCTGCTCGATTTCTTAGCCTTCCTCGTTTCCACTTCTTTCGAAGGTGTCTCGATGAGATTTCTTAAAAGATAAGAAATCGGGGAGTTTTGGTCCGATGGCCAAATCGGGGAGCTCTTTTTGGATCGAGCAACCTCTCTTGATCGAGTAGCTTTCTATTTCTGTTTTGAGTATAACAGTTCTTTACTTGAGCATTTTTTGTTGAAAGATAGGCATTGCATTGATTTTTCGGAAATTAAATTACAATGGGGGGCTTCTCGACCAGCTTTCTTACAACTTTTTCTGAATCATACAACTTGAACCATAAAACAGGAGGGTACCTCTCACACCAGCTCGTGAGGAATCCTTCCTCGATCTGGGGGCCTTTCACAGGAGTTCTTCAAAAATTTTGTTCCTTAAACAACTCAGGCATAGAACCTCTGGAGGTTGGAAGTATTCCACGAGTTCTTCAATACTCTTCCCTCCATGTCTTGGAGACGGTAGGTTCCATTGGACCTTGCTTCAACTATCTTGTAGGGGCCTTCCCAGTTGGGTTGCATCTTCCCAACTTTGCCCAGGATGTCCGCTCTTCGGAGTACCAAGTCTCCTACTTGGAAGTCTCTCTCCTTCATACCTTTGTTGTAGGTCTTCACGATTAACGGTTGGTATCTCAGGATGTTGGCCAACACAGTGGTTCTCGCTTCACTTATTGTCTCTAGGTCGAAGAGCCTCTCGGTATGATTGTCCTCAGGTTGATACCCTTGGATCCTGAGGGTTTCTATCGCCACTTCTGCTGGTATGACCGCTTCAGAACCATAAACTAGCGAGAAGGGAGTCTCTCTTGTAGCTGTTTTTGAAGTTGTGCGGTATGCCCATAACACTCCATCAAGCTCGTCGACCCAATCCTTGTTGGTGGCAAATCTCTTTTGCAAGTTGTTGACAAGGATTTTGTTGACTACTTCGGTCTGCCCATTGGATTGAGGATGTCCTACTGAGGTGTACCTCCTCTCAATCTTCCTTTCCTTGCACCATTCATTGAACCTTTGGCCACAGAATTGAGAACCATTATCCGAGATGAGGACTCTTGGTAAGACGAATCGACACACGATGTTTCTCCATACAAAGTTCATCACTCTTTGTTCAGTGATAGTAGACACTGCCTCAACCTCTGCCCACTTGCTAAAGTATTCCACCGCGACTATGATGAATTTCTTTTGATCCGTGCCTCTTGGGAAAGGACCGACTATGTCGATGCCCCATATGTCGAAAGGGCAAGTGATGGCAATGGGCATGAGGGGCTTCGTCGGGACATTGATTAGATTGGCGTGCAATTTACACTCCTCGCACTTCCTCACAAATCGGGCAGCGGCTTCACGAACAGTTGGCCAGTAGTATCCTTGGCGGATGACTTTTTGCGCGAGGGTTCTTCTTCCGGCATGGTCCCCGCAACTTCCTATGTGCATTTCCCCCAAAAGTTTTTGTACTTCTTGTTCAGCGACGCATCTCAAGTAGACTTCCTCGAAGGATCTCTTGTACAAGTGATCTCCTTGCATGATGTAGCGTCCCGCTTTTCCTTTGACCTTTCTTGCTTCGGCCTTATCACGAGGAAGGCTACCGTGCGTGAGATAGGTAGCGATCTCCTGCATCAAACTTGGTTGAGTGTCAATGGCCAAGACGTTTGGCTTTGATGACCATAGGGATGATGCATTGATTCTCATAAGTATGACATTCCGGGTATCCACTCCTCCGGAAGCCGAAGCATATTTTGATAGGGCATCTGCTCTTTGGTTGAGATCCCTTGAGAACTTCTCAATCTCACAACTTTCGAACTTTTGGATTTCCTCCGTGATGGTGTTCTTGTATTCGGCCAGTGAGTCCTTCTTGGTTTTGAACTTTCCCGAGATTTGTTTCTCGGCCAATTGAGAGTCAGTGAAGAGGTGTAGCTTCTTCACTTCAAGTGCTTTTGCCATACGTAGAGCGATGAGGATAGCTTCATAGTCAGCTTCATTGTTGGAGATCGGAAAACTAAGAGTAACAGCGTACTCGAGCTCTGCTCCTCCCGGACTCTTGAAGTATATTCCTATCCCTCCATTTTTTCTCGAGGAAGATCCATCAACGTGAAGAATCCAGACATCCCCGTGGTCGGCGAGCTCCTTGGGTTTTGAAGAGACGGCCTTCATACCTTTAGGCTCCTCAACTTTTTCTGCTAGGAACACTTCATGCCTTTTTCTTTTTGTCTGGGACATCTCTTTGAGTTCTTTCAGAGCATCCTCGAGATCTTTCATTGCATCATTCTGTTGTGGTCGCTCCTCGGCCATCATCGTGACATTTTGGGTTTCGGGAGGGTTTTCCTCTGATGCTCCCTTGGAGGGATACTCTACGAGGAAGTCGGCAATGACTTGGGATTTCTTGGCTAGAGGTGCTTGATAGTCAATGTCGTACTCGCTCAACTCGATTTCCCATCTTGCTAGCCTTCCCGAGTTTTCAGGTTTCTGAGGACTTGCTTGAGAGGTTGCTTCTTCAAGACCACAACCTTGTGCGCTCCAAAGTAAGGCTTCAGTCTCCTTGCCGTATAGACTAGAGCGAAGGATAGCCTCTCGATATTCATATAGCGTGTTTCGGCTCCAGCAAGTACCTTGCTTAAGTAGTAGATGGGCAAGTGGTCGTTACCTTGAATTCACACCGAGACAGAGCTAATGGCTTCCCCAGTTGCCGCCAAGTATAAGTAAAGTACTTCTCCTTCCATAGGTTTTGACAAAAGTGGAGAGAAGGTAGATACTCTTTGAGCTTCTCGAAGGCTTCCTCACATTCTTTCGTCCACTCGAAGTGGTTTCTCTTTCTCAAAACTTTGAAGAATGGGAAATTTTTCTCGGTGGATCTCGAGATGAATCTACTCAACGCGATCGACTTCCCTACCAATTGTTGTACCTCATTAATGGATTGGGGTTGAGGCAGATCGAGGATGGCCTTGATTTTCTGGGGGTTTGCTTCTATTCCTCTCTCCGTTACCATGTAACCGAGGAACTTCCCACCTTTAACTCCAAAGGTACACTTCGCTGGATTGAGCTTCATGCCATACTTCTTCAAAATCAAGAAGCATTTTGCCAGGTAACCTACATGTTGCTCCTCGGTCTTACTCTTGACTAGCATATCATCAACATATACTTCCATTGTTTTACCGAGCTCTTCTTTGAACATTTTGTTAACCAACCTTTGGTATGTTGCTCCAGCGTTTTTGAGGCCAAAAGGCATCACGTTGAAGCAATACACATTTCCGTTTGCGAAGAAGGCAGTCTTGGGTACATCATCCTTGGCCATTTTGACTTGGTAGAATCCTTGGTATGCATCCATGAAACACAAGAGGGCACATCCTTCTGTGGAATCGACTAGCTGGTCGATCCGGGGAAGCGGGTGGGGATCCTTCGGGCAAAACTTGTTGAGCCTTGTGAAGTTGTTGCACATTCTCCACTTGCCGGGTCCCTTTTCCACGAGGACTACATTGCAAACCCAGTCGGAGTATCTTACTTCTTGGATGTGACCGGCCTTAAGCAATCTTTGGACTTCTGCTTCAATGATGGCATTGTCTTCCGCACTGAAGTCTCTTCGCTTTTCTCGAATATGGGTGATTGACGGGTCAACGTTCAGACGGTGAACCGCGACCCTTGGGTCAATCCCCTTGAGGTCCTCGATACTCCACGCGAAGATGTCGTTGTTATCTTTCAAACATTGAATGAGTTTCATTCTCACTTTTGTAGTCATCTCGGTACCAATTTTGGTAACCTTGTCGGCACTTCCTTCGACAATTTGAATTCCTTCGAGGGTTTCTCTTGCTTCTATCTTGTTTTCCTTGAAGAACTTCTTCTTCTTGGAAGAGGGTGGTACTGGGGGTATAACTTGATACTCCTCGAGCTCCTTAACAGCTCCTACTAGGGTATCTCTCTCTTTCTTTTGACTCTCTTTCCTTCGCCTAAGTGACGGACTTGGATTTTTTGACTTTTTCTTCACTCGTCGGACCGTATAAAAACGGTAAGGAGCGTTATGAACAAGAGGTTGCTCCTCGAGTGATTGACCCGGGTTTGGATCTCCGATGGCAACCTTGGAAGAGAACTTGGCTGACATGCTTTAGCATTCCCATGTCTCTCTTATGTCTTCTACTTCTTGTCCAATTCCCAATGGAGTGGGGAACTTCAACTTGTTATGGACTGTAGACACTACGGCTCGGAACTGAGAGATGTCGGGTCTACCCAAGACTGCGAAGTAATCAAAAGGCATATCGACGACCACGAAGGGAACATGTTGAGTTACTCTTCGCGGAGCACTTCCCATTGAGACCGTCAAGTTGATCATTCCGAGGGGCATGATGGGTTGTCCTCCAAAACCTACCAGGGAACTCCTCATCTCTTTAAGACCTTCCCTTGGATTCATTTGCATCCTCTTCAAAGTTCCCGTGAAGATAAAGTTAGCCGAACATCCGGTGTCGACGAGGATCCTTCCTAAATTGTAGGATTGAACATCAAGGGAAACCACTAGCGGAACACATGGGTCATAGATGTTTCCTCCTCCGGCGTGCCTTAGAGGTATCTCACTATCATCAAAAGAGATGACGTTGGTTCCTGGTCGTGCAACTTGGGCATACTTTACGTCTCTGATTCTGAGATTATCGGCTGTGATCTCCCTCTTATTTCAAGTGTCGCCTCCCGCGGGTCCTCCGGCAATCGTAAGAGTGTGGATGCTTCCGTTCACGGGACGGTTTTCATAATTGTTTTAATTATGAATATCATCATCATGAGGATTCCCTTGGGGGTGGTGCTCGATCCCCGCTTGTGGTGGCGGACGGAGGATCGCTAGAGGTTCTTCCTTCCGGATATAGTTGACCAACTGCCCATTGCGTATCATCCTCTCAATTTCATTTTTGAGCTCGACATACTTATTAGAGTTATGCCCCTTTCCTTTGTGAAACTGGCAAAATTTCTCCGAACTCTTGTTCTTTCAGTTTTCTTGGATTGGAGGTGGCCAGGAGACATCTAGCTTCCTCGAGACTATATAGTTCAAGATGTCGGATCTTGGTCTATTTAAGTCCGTGTAGTTTCTATATCTCCTCGGAGGAGACCTTTTGTCTCAAAACTCATTCCTCGGGGGACCCTCTTTGATCAAACCATGCTTTTGATCTCTTCTTTGCTTTCCGGGATTTTGTGGCCGAGGAGGGTATTCCTTCTCTTTTTCATTTTCCTTCCCTTTTTCCTTGGGAGGATTGGTTCTTACCGTGACTGTTTTTCGGAATTCCTCGGCCTCGAGGAAATCCTTGCAAACTTTTGCTAGTTGAGCTTCATTCTCTACACACGATGCTGAGAGCACCTCTTGGAACTTGACATTGGTAGTGTTACCATACAAGTATTCTTTTCTCTCATTGATCGAGTGATCTTCAACTTGGAGGGCTGCTTCATGAAAACGATTGATGAAGTCCCTCAAATCTACATTGTTTTTCTGAACAATTTCGGCCAAGTATCTCACTCTTCTCTTGGTGTTCATGACCTTCTCGAATCGCTTAGAGAATTCCTTGCAGAGATCTCTATAGGACTTGATCGAGCGATGAGGAAGGCGCGACCACCATTTCATGGCTTCTCCTGAGAGGTTAGCCGGGAAGAGTAGTGCTTTGGTCCTCGAATCGTGACCATAAGCGTCCACTTTAGTGCCAAATCTCACCAAGTAATCCTTCGGACAGGTTGTTCCATCATAACTTTCGAAAGTAGGGAAGCCTCTTTCGATTTTGGCCTGATGGCTCCTTATCTCGTCGCATAACGGACTTGGATCTTGGTCTTGCACTTTTTCTTGCACGGTTCCTCGTAGGTTTCTATCTGAGCATCAAGTGCGGTTTTCCTTGCGTTGAGTTCCTCCAGAGTGAGCCTCCTCCCCGTGATCGGGTCGATCAAGGGGTTACCCCAGCTACAGTTCTGAAGACATTGTTTTCCGCCACCGCTTCGGGTTGGTTCTAAGGAGTTACTTGGTTGGTCGTGACTTGGTTTGGGAGAGTGGGTGGTGTAGCGACCACCTGAGCTCGGTTTTCTGGCGGAGCCACATTTTGCAGTGATGCGCGTATCCTCCTATCAATTAGATCCCTAAAATCATCCGGGGCACCTTGTGGTCCCAACCTAGATTGGACTCTTGAAGGTCCAAGTCGAGATTGGATCGGCCTTGTGTTGGCTCTTGAATGTGCCTAATCTTGTACTATAGGTGCTCTTGCTTGGGATTGACGAGGGGCTACCAAAGTATCACGAGGTTGCTCCTGTACTTGGACTTGTGGTACTCCTCGAGCTTGGAGCTCTGCATTGACTCTAGCAGCCTCATTGTCTCCTACGTATCATTGCAAAGTAAGAAGGAACAAGCCGTATTGAGCTTCGCCCATCCCAAAGTCTGATGGTCGGACTACACGTCCATTAGGAAGGGTGAAGTTCAATGCGGCTGGCTGAGGAGGATTCACTGCTACGGGAGGAGGATTAACCGCTACTTGAGGAGGTTGCCCTCTCAGCGCGTCATTGTTTGTGACTCTCAACGCTCCATAAGAACTTCCAACCGGGATGCCTTGTGGATTATTTTCTCCGGATCTCTCTTCTTGGGAGTTAGTGACATTGGTGAATGCCCCCTCCATATAATCTTGATTCCTCTCAACATTGTTATTTCTAGGTTCCCTGGGAGCAGCTGCCCTTCCTTCTCCTCGACCATTTAAAGGGGCAGCCCCTGGGGCGAGGACGATTCATGGGTGGTGCATTGGCAATTCGATTGCTTCCTCTGGGAGACATCTTCGTGAGGTGTTACGGGGAGGATGTCTGGCTCGACCAGTAGGGCTAGGAAGGACCTTTCGATCAGATTCCCACAGACGGTGCCAAATGTTGAAGGGTAATTCGTACGTCTTCTTAAGTTCGCAGTAGGTCGTCACAATACACTGTTTAGATCTTCTTCATGTAGTCTTCCTGATAAGATCATAGGAATCCTTCATGTAGCTTCCTCGTACCTGAAAGAGAATGGAGGGGAGGGTTAGTACCTCGTTCCCGGTTTGTCGAGGATCAAACCGGAGGGACGACTTTACGTGTAGGGAATCGAAGGGCTTCCCTAGTAAGAGTAGTAAATGTGGTAGGTGAGTGGTGGGTGAGAGCTATGAATGCTTACCCAGCGGATAATGAATGAGTCTCTTATATACTTGTAGTATTTTATTGTCACTTTATGTAGGATCGTGACAAGTGTCCGGCCGAGATTGAAGCTTCCTTTGGCCCAAGCCCATTAAGGAGGTCCATGGGCTTTGGCCCAAACATCTTGAATAGGGTTGTGAGGGCATTATTGACTTTTTGGGTCCGATGGAGTAATCTGGAAGGCGGGTCCCACAGGGAGCGACCATGGGTGGTCGCCCTTGGTCCTCGTGCCTTCCTCTTACGTCCTTGGTCCGAGTAGTGCTCTGCCTAGTCTCTTTTGGAGGGTGCCACCTTGATGTAAGGTCCTCCTCGAGCCCTAGAGATGCTCCTCGAGCCCAACAGCTGCATTGTCCTTGCAGTGAGCTTATCTTGAGGGTTGGCCTCTTAGTGATGGTCGGACCGTATGTTGGTCGAGCCACACCTAAGTGAGATACTTGGGTGTGGTCGTGCCCTTTGAGGGACGGCCCTTGGTGCTTTGTCGCGCTCTTAGACCGCTCCAGTTCGTCCATGCGGACTGGACATATTATAACACCAACACATTCTTAACCTCTCCTTTTTTCATAAAAGCTCTTCCAAAGTTTTCATCAACTCATGTCTCCTAGCCAATAGCGAAACTTCGCATTCCAAGCGATTGCATCCATCGACCGAAACCTGTCTTGAGTCTACCATCGAAGTCTCCATACTATTAGCCGCATCCGAAGAAATAGAACTGGCCGCAATCGGCCTACTCTCCTGCTCAATATTATATTGAAACTCTCCAATTCCAAGTTACAAACTTCAATTTTCTTTGCCAAGTCCTCTACTTTTGTATCAAGATCACTTCCCTCCAAGGAGTTCCAAATCTTTAGGCGCGCCTTGAGCCTTTTCAATTTTTCTTTAAGAACGAAACTCCTCCACCCTACAATACCCTCCTTCTTCCACTCCTCTTCCACAATACTAGCAAAATTCTTTTCTTTCACCCAAGAATTGATCAAACAAAACGGCTTTGGACCCCAATC
Organism: Plantago ovata; assembly: GCA_028274465.1. Classification (NCBI taxonomy): domain Eukaryota; kingdom Viridiplantae; phylum Streptophyta; class Magnoliopsida; order Lamiales; family Plantaginaceae; genus Plantago; species Plantago ovata. Next base: position 105,424,330 of record CM051455.1, on the reverse strand, counting down.
CACTTTGTCTTCCTTCACCAAAATAGCGACATGATCAGAGACTCTTCTTTTTAGCCCAAGTTGGACTAGCTTCGGACACTTTTTCAACTAACTATCGGAAAAAAGAAACCTATCAAGCCTACTACAACTGCTCCCATTATCTCTATACCAAGTAAACTTCTGCCTAAAGAGTGATAAATCAAAAAGTTCATTCCTTCCGATGAAGCTATTAAAGGCCTCCATCCCTTTTCTTCCTTTCCCAAACCCTTTGCCTCTTCTTTCCTCTTCACTTCTTATTGCATTAAAATCCCCGCATACACACCAAAGTCTCTCCTTCTCGGCCTCCAAACTCTTCCCCACCGCATTCTACAATTCAACTTGTTTTTAGCATCACATGTCGCATAAACATTTACTATACCAACTTCATTATTCAACCATCTACCTTTGACACCTAAAGCACCTTTCTCACCCCAAAAGACCTCTTTTTTGAATATATCACTATTCCACATACTTAACACTCCTCCCGAAGCACCATTCGACCCAAGAAAAACCCAAGCAAAATTCGACCCACCCCAAAGGTACTCCACTAAACTTCTACTACAATGCTCCAATTTCGTTTCTTGAATACATACAAAATCCACTTTTTCTTTTGCTAGTAATTCACGAATTTCTTTTTTCTTCAACCTACCACCCAACTCACGAATGTTAAAACTAAGGATCTTCATCATCCACTTCCTTGCACTTCCTTACCTAACGACGCTTTTTCATTCCTTAACCTATCTCTATCCTCCCCTTCACAAAACGCTTAAAGAGTTTTAAACTTATCCTCCTCTCTCAAGATTCCCAACTCCAAACTTTTATTCACCAACTCCTCCACCTCTTCCAATGAACTCTTCCGAATTCTTGCATTACAAGCTTCAATTTGGCTTGTGGTAGGGGCATTATGCTTACTCCCTACAACCACCTTCACCTTTTTTGATTTTCTACCTCTTTTTTTGGTTATTTTTCCTCTAGTAACTCCCAACCTTTTAACATCTTCCTTATCACTTTCCAAATCTTGCGCAAAATCATTCCAATCCTAAAAACGTCTTTTTTAATTTCTTCTACATAACTCTTCCCAACCATCTCAGGCATTTTGTCACCCTCCCCCCCAGCGACATTTTGTGCAGTACACTCCGGAATTTTGCTTCCCTCTAAACATTCTCATAACCACCCAAATGTTCATTCGCTCCAGCCGTAAAAACAGGATCCATAGTACTGTTACACCTCCCCGACATTTGTTCCCCGCCCGTAGCACCATTAACCGATCCCTCCTCAATAACTTTATTTCCATCAGAATTTATATCACGTCCCGAGTCCTCCTTGTGCCTAGCTGAATCATTTTTCTGCCTTGAATTCGGTTGCACTAAGTTTATAGTAACTGAGCCTACTTGAATGACACCCTCACCCGCAATTACCTCCCTACGTCCACTGACAGAAATTTCCGGACCACCATCCTCACTCAAGTTATCTACTCTACGCCTGCTAATAGGAGTTTCCGGAACTCTTGAGACTTCAACATCAGATTCATTCACCCCCATATCCTCCCACTCCGTCTCATACCAGCTACCATCCTCCTAATCATCTCTCACTGATTCTCCACTAGACTCATCTTCCAAATTAACGACTTTATCAACTTGATTCCCACAACCCGAAAGGACCCCATTCGCATTGAACCCTTGAAGGCTTCTATTGCACTCATAACACAATTCCAGCTCCCCTACAATTTCTTCAACAATATGCACAACGAACATCTCCCCCTCGACACAAAGATTAACCTTTCCCCTTAAAAATTCAAAAGAAGGTGTATCAATAAGAATCCGTCTTCTTCTAAGATCAGCTTTTTCCACCGTCTATTGTGAACTTTCATAATTTTCCCAAATCTTGATCCTATATTCTCAAAATTTGAAATATTCCACCCATGCAAGGGTACACCATAGCAGCTAAGCCATACACGCCTCCTACATTGATATCACTTTTCTCCCACGGTCGAAGCGAAAGGAACCACCTTTGAGCCCATTCACTCTCTTCCGCAAGCAGCTTCATTCGTATTCCGCATTCTCATGTTGAAAACCCCATACATACTCCTTCAATCTTCTAGAATAAAGCCATTATAACCATTACTAACCAGCAATTTCTGAATTTTCTCACTATCAATATCTATAGCCATTTCCCCAACCAAACACTTATTAGCCCATCTTCGTGTTTCAACTCGAGCTTCCATGCCATGACTTTTCTCTCCCTCTACCGCCATAGGTTCGCCCGGCACCTGTTTGTTACCACACGCCGATTCTGTATTTTCTTTTTCCTTCCAAATCTGCCTCTTATCTTTCCCACGACCATAGTACACCTTCTTGTGACCATCTCTCACTCCCCTAGAGCCCCCATTTACATTATGATTTTGTCCTCCCGCACCCATATTCACCGTCGCCTCATTCTGTTTCTGTCCACCCGCACCTTGTCTCACCGCATTCTCATTATGATCTCCTCCGTTCAATCTAGTTTCCCTCTGAATACTCCTGTGTGCTGCGGTATTGTTTGAAAGCAAAGGTCTGCTTCTGTTACTAAAACGGCCCGACTGATTAACACCAACATCATGTACCTTATGCGCCAAAAGTTTGAATATTCCTATCCAAATCGTTTTGAGTTTCTCAATCAGCTCCTCATCCCTGCTCGATCGCCAGAACCTTACAAACGCAAATGGCTTCCCATTGCTATTCAATTTGCTCGGCTTCACAACAGTTTCTACTCTTCCGTACTTCTCCATAAGCTCATGAATGTCAAAACCCTCCAAATCAGGGGAAAACTTTGGAACATAGACATTCAAAATCTTTTGATTAATTACCTTGTTGTAGATTTCTTCTTCTCTTCCACGTTCTCGATTTCTCCGGTTCTGAGACTTTCCCAATATGTAGTCTTCTCAATCCTACCCCTGTTTTCGCCAATCTTCTTTACCGCCTCCTTTTGTCGAAACCTGTACCGATATTACGTCTATCCTCCCCCGATCTCCCGCCGCTATGGAGCCTGACTCCCTCCCTAGTACCGACGTCGTAAAACCCCAGGTTCCGATAAAAAAAACCGATTATTTTGAAAGGTAACCTTTGGTATTCGCGGGTTTCTCTCTCTACCCTCACAAAATGTCTCTGATTCTTTTTTTTTATGTTGATCTTTTATCAAAAATATGGAAAGATAAATATGAAAGAGATAAATATGAAAGATACTACTCCCTCTATCTATCTTTAATTGTCCCATATTTCCTTTTTGGTGTCTATGAGTAATAGTCTCATTTCCATTTTGGGATATAAATTAGACATATTTTAATTATAAATACAAATCATTACAGGTGGGACAATTAAATATATGAATTATACAATTCAAAATTAGTACAAATGGGACAATTTAAGGTGTATATAATTTATTAAAATAGTGATATTTATTTTTTTGACTCAAGTCAAAGTGGAACTATTAAATATAGATGGAGGGAGTAGCTGATAAGTATAGAAAAGGATATCCTCCTCATGCCTTATTAGTGACAACTAGCATTTACTAAGAGATAATTACCGACCTTAAGAAGATATCTTCTATTAATTAGTAGATCTTCTATTAATTGGACTCTTAGCGACTAAGTAATACCTAAACCCTAGCTAGGCGACTTATACGTGAAGACTTCTTAGTGCGTGACGCTCCGGGACTTTCAATTCTTCTTCAATACCGCTCCCATAAAATGAACGGTGTCCCCAACGTTCGACTCTTCTTCTTTTCACGCGAGCGAGGACACCATCCTTTCGCCGGTCTTGTGGTCCAGCAACCGATGCCCTGGAAGCATGAAGTCCAGGCTCCTTCCCCTACATGGTGGCCCATGCAGGTCTTCATCTCTTGCGGCCCTTCTGCCGCCTCCTCCAGTAGTCGGTTGATCCTCCCCTCGATCCTTGCCTATTTCGGCGTAGAAACTCTGCAAGATACAGAGCAACCAGAACCCAACCGTAGCGGTTAACGCTATGGTGGTCCGCGGTTTGACCTGGTCAAGTCCAGACGGCTGGTTCTTTCCGCAACCTTCTTCAGGAATTAGGGTTATGAAAACCCTAGGTTCTTCAATCGTGATAGGATAACGGTTGGCTAGGAATTGGCCTTGCCGTTTCCCCGGGTAGTGGTGCTTTAATTTGGAGAATTTTCTTCCTCCAAATTCTTCGCCTTCCTTCGGTTATCGGGCGGCTTCCATCCGATTGACGTGGCCACAACTAATGCCACATGCAGCTGAGTTTTGGCTGGCACTAGAGGCGGCAGCCCGTCGGTTGTTGCGGTGTGTAGAAGCCTGCCTACTGCTACCTGTAAGAAAATATGGTCAGAGTTACCCCTAGGGTACGCAGCGGAATTTCAAGAATTTTCTTAACATGCATGTTAGTTGATCATGTATACAACATATATATTACACGTTAATTAGAAGACTTACAATACTCCAAAAGCAAGCACAGGTACGAAGTCTTCGTAATAGTCCGGTGAATCTTCTCCTTCGTCGAAGTCGAAGATATCTACAATACTTTGATTATCTGCAAGACAATAAAAGTTAGTTTCCAGCTCCTTGAACCTCAACCTTGGTATCCACGGATGAACAGCTTATCGGAAAGAATGCTAGGATATTCTTTGTGTGGCCAAGAAGATGGGGCGGCGTTTTTCCTCTGGTAGGGTGGCGCGCGCGTGGCTTGGGAGAGGTAGGGGAGTGCTTTTATTTTCTCTAAGAAAACTGGTAGACTAACTGTATGTTAAAAGCTCTCTAATAGTCTACTATATATAGTAGTCAATTGAAGCCTAAAGAATAATCAATTAGACTTCATAAAGGAATAAGAATCTAATTCTTATCGCACTAGGAAACCAATTCAAGTCTAGATTCATTCCCAATCAAATTAAAACTCAATCAGGAAAATCTAAATTATCCCTTGACTTCTAATAGAGAAAGGAGTCGAACTCCTTTCCCTACTCCAGCTGCGCGCGCGCGCGTCCAAGGGTGGTTTGGTGGGTCCCGATTTGGGACCCACTTATAATTCTAAGGCAATTCAAACTCCAAGTAGATTTTACCCATATGCATATACTAATTCTAAATTAACATATCCTTTCAAATCAAACCTCTATTATATTTCTAAATATAATCTTTAATTGTATTTACAAAAAATACAATTAATCAGCCAATTCAATTAATAATTCTAAATTATTAATTGAGCCACAAAGTATTATAATTAATTCCAAATCAATTATAATTCATCAATCACAATTAATTCTAAATTAATTGCGATTCCATCTTCAAGGATATTCGGATAAGCTGAATCACCACATAGTATGACCCATAGGGCCTCATTGTATTAAGCAAGTCCTAGACTAGGAAAAATGGAATTCCTAGACGGTTCCATTTGCAATATTAATACATGAGGATGTTTGAGAGGTTTCTCAAAGCAAACCCTTTCGTTGTGAAGTCTGTTGCGCTCAACGCGGCGATGGTAACGTCCCTTCATCTGACTGACTCAAATGCATCTAGGATCGATGAAGTGTCTATCCCAATAATACATCCATGGGCGTCTTTAGTGAGTTGCTTGGTGAATCCAATATCTATTATGACTATCATAATAATATTGATACACTGGCCAGCGGTTTTACCAATCACAACTATGAAGGACTATGAGTAGTGCTCTCCTGTGCTACACATGAGAGATGAATCCTTCACGGAATCACTTATCATCCCCATTTGTATGTAGCCATAATCCTAGATCGTGTCTTGGGTCAATTGCTTATTCAGAGCTGACATCGACGGGTCCACCAAGGATATCGGGCAACAAATGTGATGATAAAGTCCTGTAAGTCCAAAGGACGACTGACATCACTTCGACAACTCTCTGGTTCCCATAGACACTTCGGTGTAGAGTATACATCGATGGGAGTTCCGGTGGGTAATTCCATTGTTCGGTAATCACCCTTTGAACAACTGTGCGGAGTTATGGGAACGTTTCTTGATTGTCCAACAATCCGTTCCGTGGCCGTGGGATCGGCTCACACTTGCTCTAACAAGTATAACCTCCACGCATACTAGTCTCAGTTGGTTCATTCAGACCCCTACATTCGAGATTAACCTCGACTAGGGAGAGTTTGGGATAGATGATAACTCACATAGCTCCCACTATATGTGTGATCGGTCATCTATCCAAGGGGACATGTTTAATATCAATACAGACAGGAATAGAGATATGACATGTTGTATGCCTGGTGTAATATAAATATGAAAGCGATACTCAATATTCAAACAACAAACATATATTATATTACGTTGACCTGTGTAATAGTACATATATGCCCTTAATAAGGGTTGCATGCCCTTAATAAAGACTGTCTCTAGGACATATACACTATCAATCTCCCACTTGGACTAGAGCCAGTCAACTTTATGCTTAATGCCTAGATTAACATAATGTCTTAAGTGGGCATCCACTGATAAGACCTTGGTAAAAGGATCTGCCACGTTGTCCGTGGTTGAGACACGTTCTATACTAACTTCTCCTTGATGAACGTGTATTTTACACTTTCATTCGAGTCTTTTTTTCACAAATTTAGCTATCCTATATGTTAATTTAGCTATATTTTAGTGCATTTTATTAGAATAGTGTCATGTTTCCCTTTAGTTTGCATTTTACAGGTTTTAGATGAAAAACGTGGTTTTCCGGGCAATTATATTGAAGAGAACGAAGAATCGGTGTACTGAGGACATTTTTGGAGTATCTAGAATATTCCGGATAGGATTTGAAGTCTAGGGGTCGAAAACGCGTCCTTGGCCGGCTGGAACTCCCGGGCGATTCGCCCGGGACGTGGGGCGATTCGCCCGGTGTGTGGGGCGACTCGCCCCACACGTTCCGAACTCCTATATATAGTTGCTCAGTTTTCTCCGTTTTTCATACTTTCTCAGACGTTTTTTCATACCTTTCTCATTAGTTTTAGGTAGGAATTCTCCAGAGCTTGTTCGGGGAATTCTTAGCATAGGAGATACTTTTTCTTCTCGATTGGAGCTTGTGAGATCGCGATTCTTCGGAGATTGACAACCTTCGGTAACATTGTATCTCAGGTTTTTTCTATTTATATTTATATATCTTTCAACATGTTTTCATTCAATCTTGCTATGATTTCTGTTGATTGCATGACATCTATGAGTAGCTAAATCTATCGTTGGTGATAGTATGTGATTTCTTAGCGAAGGGGTAGTAATTATGCTGATGGCTGTAAAGCGAATCAGACTTTGAGTTATTGATTTATTTCTTTGATCTATCTAAGCCCTCTATCTTCGTAGTGTTGAATAAAACGGAACACATTGGACAATTCATGATCAAAGATCTCTGTGCAAAATGATCGGGTACTTCATGCATGATTATTAACCCACTATGCTTTGAAGGATCATACTATCACTAACTTCCTTTATCTTGACAAGAAAAATCAGTGCTAAGTCGTTTGTTGATTTTATAGTTTAAGTTAGATTAGATAAAGCTAGTTATAGTCCTTAGAGATCGACACTCGACGTTATTTTACTGCTACACTACGGTTTTCGTTGTAGTTGTGAATTGCCTTTGGCTTAAAAACAAATTTATTTGATTAATTTGAATCTGACAAATTCCGGTTCATCACTCCTCTATCAATAATCTCACGTATAACGTGATACTTTCTAAGTACATGTTTGTTCCTGTTTGTAGATCTAGGATCCTTGGCTTGAGCGACGGCGCCCGTGTTGTCACAATAAATCGTTATTGGACTATGAGCAGGAACAACCCTCAATTCCTTCAAGAACTCTAAAATCCATACAGCTTCTTTCAATGCTTCTGATGCAGCAATGTACTCGGCTTCTGTGGATGAGTCAGCAATCGTGGCTTGCTTAGAACTCTTCCAATAGATAGCTCCTCCGTTCAATTTGAATACGTATCCTGTCTGTGACTTAAAGTCATCAGGATCTGATTCAAATCCAGCGTCGATCTCATGCCTAGCTGGGAGAAAGCCTCTCTTTGAGTCGTCCATCTTATAACGCTTTAGTATTTTGTCGATGTAGGTGGACTGTGTCAATCCTAACATCCTCTTGGATCTATCTCTATAGATCTTTATCCCTAGGATGTAGTTCGCTCACCCAAGTCCTTCATTGAGAAGGTACTTGATAACCAAACTTTAGTCTCTTCTAGCATAGAGACAATGTTTCCCATGATCAAAATGTCATCAACATAAATGATCATGAAAACGACTCCCTTGTTGCTGTACCTAGTGTAGACACAGGGATCTTCTACGCTTCTGACAAAGTCAAACGATTTGACAGCTTCATCAAAGCGGATATTCCAGCTCCTAGACGCTTGCTTTAGTCCATATATGGAACTCTGTAATTTGCATACAGCAGTTGGCCTGGTTTTATTAATAAAACCTTTCGGCTGTACCATATAGACCTCTTCCTCAAGGTTGCCATTGAGGAAGGCAGTCTTTACATCCATCTGCCAGATCTCATAATCATAGAAGGCAGCTATCGCAAGTAGAATTCGAATAGACTTCAACTTTTCTATCGGTGAAAAGGTTTCATCGTAATCGATGCCATACCTTTGCGTGTAGCCTTTCGCCACAAGTCTAGCCTTGTGCGTTTGTACCTTGCCTTCGACATCTGTCTTTCGTTTAAAGACCCATTTGCACCCAATAGGTCTAACCCCTTGGGGCAAGTCTACCAAGCTCCAAACTTGGTTCAGGTACATGGAGTCCATTTCCAATTCCATGGCCTCTTGCCATTTGTATGAGTCAATATCATTTATTGCCTCTTTGTAGGTCTCGGGATCTTCCCGATCTGATAAGCCAACATCAAGTTCACTGACGTCTTCTATCATAAGGCTTTGCTTCTGAGGCCCTTTTGGGATCCTCTTCGACCTATGGAGCTCGACTGGTGCTTCTGTCGGCGTTTCTGGTGCTTTTCTTTTCTGGCTTCGTGTAACACGACATTATCAATGGGCACTGATGCAGCCGGTCGTATGCTGCGACCCCATTCCCTAGGGGGAGGCTGCTCTTGTGCAACTTGTTTCACAGGTTGATTGACAACGGGTTCTATTGGTGTGGTTTCAACTGTTGATCTAATCACAGGACTCCCACCGACTATGACATGCCTAGCAAGTGTCATATCATTACCCTTGTCTGCTTCGAAAGCTCCCACTGAACTTGAGTCCAAATCCGAAGATTTAGAGAACTCATGTTCGCGCGTGTCAAAGTCTTGAATTTCTTCAAGTTCTATCATATCATCTAACCTCTCTTCTTCGAGGTATTCCGCTTCTAAAAACTTGACGTTTCTAGATACTATCACCTTGTGATCTTCAGCATGATAGAATTCATAGCCTCTCGTCTGACGAGGATAGCCTATGAAATATACTTTGACACCCTTGGCATCTAACTTATCAGTGAGCATCAATTTGACTATCGCAGGACAGCCCCAAGGTCTAAGATAGCCCAGTGAGGGCTTCTTTCCTTTCCATAACTCATAAGGAGTTTTCTCCACTGATTTAGATGGTACACGGTTCAGAATGTAGATTGCAGTTTGTAGCGCATATCCCATAGATATTTTGGAAGAGTCGAGAATCCAATCATTGATCTCACCATGTCTAGCAGGGTTCGATTCCTTCTCTCAGACACACCATTTAGTTGTGGTGTTCCAGGAGGGGTCCATTGCGATTGAATTTCATTCTCCTTCAAGTAGTCGATAAATTCTTCACTAAGTATTCACCTCCTCGGTCTGATCGAAGAGTGACTATCCTTAGGTTCAATTCATTCTCGACCTCATTCCTAAACTCCTTGAACTTCCCAAAGGTCTCAGATTTATTCCTCAAAATATATCCATACCTTGAGAAATCGTCAGTAAAGGTAACGAAGTAAGGATAACCTCCACGTGCTTGGACTTTAAAAGGTCCACATACATCGGTATGTATGAGCTCTAAGCAGCGAGTGGCACGAACACCTTGTCCAACAAAGGGTTTGTTCGTCATCTTACCCTTAACACATGATTCGCATGTACCATATGATTCAAAATCAAATGATTCTATGTAGTCCAACTTCCTAGTCTTTGAATCCGTGTTTCATTGATATGGGCTAGCCGACAATGCCATAGATAAGATGGATTATTCTTCCTACTTGAAGACGGTTGCTTGTTATGTATTTGAAATAAAGGTAGACTACTTTGCAAAATATATAAACCATTCACTAAGCGAGCCTTTCCATAATACTGATCATTTAGCGAAAACTAACAAGTATTATTAGCAAAACGAAAGGAAAAACCCAAATTGTCCAACAATGGAATGGAAATAATATTTCTGACAATGGATGGAACAAAATAAACGTTATCAAGTTCTAAACATTGTCCTGATGGTAAATCTATCTTGCAGCGTCCAATGCGTTTGGCTTCAACTGGATTGTCGTTCCCAACATGTGAGTCGATTTCACCTTGCTTGACTAGCATGTGTTCAACTAGCCCCTGCACATTATTACAAATGTGTGAGCCACAGGCTGTATCTAATACCCAACCATTGGAGTCAAAAGTAGTCATGTTCATTTCAATAACAAACATACCTGAGCTAGAAGTCGGCAGCTTCTTAGCTTGATCTGCCCTTAGCTTAGGGCAATCTTTCTTCCAATGCCCTTTCTGCTTACAGAAAAGACATTCATCTGTGTACCGTTCCGCTCCTCTTGAACTTCCTTTTCTGGTTCAGACGCTTAGGCCTATCACTCGAAGTGTTAGCCTTGGCTCCCGACTTTGCCTTACCCTTAGCACCTTTGTTTCTCGGGTTTGGGTTAGACGGTTGCCCAACATACATGATCGATTTCTCCTTCTTAGGAAGAGTTTAATCATATGTATTCAGCAGATTATGGAGTTCGGGCAGTGTAACGTCCTTCGCATTCATGGTGGTTAATGATGAACTGCGAATACGAACTCGGCAATGATTGAAGGACAAAGATCACCATGATCTTATTCTCATCTTGAGAACATGTTCAGACATGTTCCCTCCTTCATTAAGCTTGCATCTGTGTATTTCTTTGATCAAATCAAATTCAACACTTCTGGCTATCGTCTTAAAGAGCGACTCAAGATGCTTCAGCATCTCATACAGCAACATGCTTTCATGTTGTCTCTGCAGCTCATTGCTCATTGCCACCAGCATAATACACTGCGCGGATCTAGCATCATCTTGATGCTTATCAGCCTTTGCCTTGTTGGCTTGATTCCAAGCAGCAACTTGATCGGCAGTCTGATTCTCGGGACACACGGGATTAGCCTCGTCCAAGACATACTCAATTCTTTCGTACCTCAGCACCAAACGTATATTCCTGATCCAATCTAGGAAGTTTGGTCCGGTCAAAATTTTCTTCTCTAAGACAGCACGGAGCGAGATACTCGCCATTTCGTTTTTTCTTAGCAGAAATAGTATAGAACGAAAATAATAAATCAACTATTGAAATACTATTTCTAAATACACAGTCAACATAACTAAACAACAAAGTCCTTTAGCTGTTTAGCTTCCACTATTTTCACATATGATTGCCCCCAAAACAAACATACGGGTAATGTCCAACAAGTTACCGTAGTGGCCAAGATCCAAATCCATACTATGCTATACTCCAACGGGGGTTGGTCGCATAACATAATATGACCGGTAGGACTATCTAATTGCGTCACGCAACTCTTGGGTGTTAAATCTAATTTAACCTGATGCTCTACATATTGTACCTATCGAGGTCGCTAGATACAATATGCAGTAAGTTATAACCATAAGCTTACTCTAATTTGACGATCACTACGAGTCTGCAAGACGAGGTCTCCAATACAGGGAAACGCAATGAAAGTTCAGAATTAAAGCACCCCATGGAAAGCATCTCAGAAACATATACATATACATATGTCTGCACTTATATTGATTGGGGCTTGTAGCTTGAGGGTTGTTATCAGTCATCTACAAACAAATAAGGGCGCCGCCTACCCATCATGCATGAGCGGTCTACACGTAATTGATGCCGCCTATCCATTCTAGTTCTAAACGCGGTCAAGCACATAATGGGCGCCGCCTACCCATACATAAAATATGCGGTCCGACAAATAAGAGGGCGCCGCCTACCCTCGCATGCATAGCGGTCGAACAGAAAGTAAAATACATGGTATTTAAACATGCATTGTCAAACAATAGCATATTGAGCATACAAACAAGTAGTAGCCTATGTGGATGCCAAATGACTTCATAATTTCATTATGAAAATCATAATCCCATACTTATAATCTCTATGAAAAAATTGAAAATTTGGACTAGATTGAAAAATCGAAAATTCTATTGACCAGGTAGCAATTTTCGAAAACCCGAAGGACTTAATTGTAATTTTCGAAACTTTGGAGGTGTTAAATTTAAAATTCAAAAGTAGAATTACTTATTTGTAATAAACAATAAATTGATAAATCACAAATAAGCCCCTTAACTTTATACTAATTAAATTTAACCCCTCTAGTTAACAATAATTACAATTAAATTATATTTATATTCCAAATATAAAATTCAATCCTCAAAATTTCCAAAATTCGATTTTGGGTCCAACCCCGAAAATATATATAGATAATATACGGGGACGGGATCGAGTCCCGTCCCCTAGCGTGCCTGCGGCACGCAGGCACCGGGCGCCTGCGGCACGCAGGCGGTGTACATATATATATAATATTTTTTTATTTTGTTTTTGAAAAAATATAAATTCTAAATTTATATAAAAAACAAAACTTTTGAAAATCGAATTAATCATAGAATCAATTACATCCACATAAACTACAAAATCACATAACATATATACGTATATTCATAATCAATTAATCTGGCTCTGATACCACTGTAAGAAAATATGGTCAGAATTACCCCTAGGGTACGCAGCGGAATTTCAAAAATTTTCTTAACATGCAGGTTAATTGATCATGTATACAACATATATATTAAACACGTTAATTAGAAGACTTACAATACTCCAAAAGCAAGCACAGGTACCAAGTCTTCGTAATAGTCCGGTGAATCTTCTCCTTCGTCGAAGTCGAAGATATCTACAATACTTTGATTATCTGCAAGACAATAAAAGTTAGTTTCCAGCTCCTTGAACCTCAACCTTGGTATCCACGGATGAACAACTTATCGGAAAGAATGCTAGGATATTCTTTGTGTGGCCAAGAAGATGGGGCGGCGTTTTTCCTCCGGTAGGGTGGCGCGCGCGTGGCTTGGGAGAGGTAGGGGAGAGCTTTTATTTTCTCTAAGAAAACTGGTAGACTAACTGTATGTTAAAAGCTCTCTAATAGTCTACTATATATAGTAGTCAATTGAAGCCTAAAGAATAATCAATTAGACTTCATAAAGGAATAAGAATCTAATTCTTATCGCACTAGGAATCCAATTCAAGTCTAGATTCATTCACAATCAAATTAAAACTCAATCAGGAAAATCTAACTTATCCCTTGACTTCTAATAGAGGAAGGAGTCGAACTCCTTCCCTTACTCCAGATGCTCGCGCGCGCATCAAAGGGTGGTTAGGTGGGTCCTGATTTGGGACCCACTTATAATTCTAAGGCAATTCAAAATCCAAGTAGATTTTGCCCATATGCATATATTAATTCTAAATTAACATATCATTTCAAATCAAACCTCTATTATATTTCTAAAATATAATCTTTAATTGTATTTACATTAAATACAATTAATCAGCCAATTCAATTAATAATTCCAAATTATTAATTGAACCACAAAGTATTATAATTAATTTCAAATCAATTATAATTCATCAATCACAATTAATTCTAAATTAATTGCGGTTCCATCTTCAAGGATATTCGGATAAGCTGAATCACCACATAGTGTGACCCATAGGGCCTCATTGTATTAAGCAAGTCCTAGACTAGGAAAAATGGAATTCCTAGACGGTTCCATTTGCAATATTAATACATGAGGACGTTTGAGAGGTTTCTCAAAGCAAACCCTTTCGTTGTGAAGTCTGTTGCGCTCAACGCGGCGATGGTAACGTCCCTTCATCTGACTGACTCGAACGCATCTAGGATCGATGAAGTGTCTATCCCAATAATACATCCATGGGCGTCTTCAGTGAGTTGCTTGGTGAATCCAATATCTATTATGACTATCATAATAATATTGATACGCTGGCCAGCGGTTTTACCAATCACAACTATGAACGAGTATGAGCAGTGCTCTCCTGTGCTACACATGAGAGATGAATCCTTCACAGAATCACTTATCATCCCCATTTGTATATAGCCATAATCCTGGATCGTGTCTTAGGTCAACTGCTTATTCAGAGCTGACATTGACGGGTCCACCAAGGATATGGGGCAACAAATGTGATGATAAAGTCCTGTAAGTCCAAAGGACGACTGGCATCACTTCGACAACCTACCGGTTCCCATAGACACTTCGGTGTAGAGTATACATCGATGGGAGTGTCCGGTGGATACTTCCATTGTTCGGTAATCATCCTTCGAACAACTATGCGCAGTTATGGGAACGTTTCTTGATTGTCCAACAATCCGTTCCGTGGTCGTGGGATCGGCTCACACTTGCTCCAACAAGTATAACCTCCACGCATACTAGTCTCAGCTGGTTCATTCAGACCCCTACATCCGAGATGAACCTCGACTAGGGAGAGTTTGGGATAGATGATAACTCACATAGCTCCCACTATCTGTGTGATCGGTCATCTATCCGAGGGGACATGTTTAATATCAATACAGAGAGAAATAGAGATATGACATGCTGCATGCCTGGTGTAATATAAATATGAAAGCGATACTCAATAGTCAAACAACAAACATATATTATATTACGTTGACCTGTGTAACAGTACATATATGTCCTTAATAAGGGCTGCATGCCCTTAATAAAGACTGTCTCTAGGACATATACACTATCACTACCAGGGGCAGCAGTGTGGCCGCATTGCGGCTTAGTGCCCAGGGCACTGCCGCTTGCGGTGCGGACGCAGCAGCGCTGCGGTGTGCCGTCCGCTGATGTTGGTCCCCTTTTCCTTTCTCTTTTGGTCCAGTCCCCACCGACACGATGTGCCTGGGACCATTCAACCATGGTCTTCCTCCTATGTTGCTTGGTGGTAGTGATGGAGACAGAATCAGAGATCCGGTCACATCCCATCCATGCTCCTTCTTCCCTTGTGGTGGTGGAAGTGGTGGAAGCGATGGAGAATCCTTCCGCCATGACTCTTCCTCCTTTCCATCCTCCTCTCATGGTGGCACTACCATTGGTGGTAGGACAACCATGCCGCTAGAGTTCGAAAAATCACCAGAAATTCCACAGACCTTGGAATCCGATCGCATTCGGTCATATCCTAGATCTAGGAGTTGTCTATTCCCTGCCACAATCATAGGCCGATCCAACAGCTGGATTGACGGAAAATTTAATTTTGACCCCGCTGCTCAGTGTAGAAAATCTGTGGCGGAAATCACGCTGCCGGCGCGAATTTCCTCTTCTCTAGCCTTGGGCATGGAAGTGGATACATGAACAGCTTTGCTGCCCATATCCTCTTCCTGGTCAATACACCTGATCCTTTTGGGAACGTGCTCAACCATTGTTACCCCTTGTTTAGATGGCTCTTCAATGGAATTGTTGGTCTCATGGGATTTCTCCCTAGGACTCGATTCAACTGGTTCTTCTTCCATAGATATTTCTTTGGTGCGGTGAAGTAGGATGCGGGAAAAGTTGATGGTCCTTGAGAACCATCATTGCGGAGTGGGTCTCGGAGAACCTTTTCGTGCAAAGCACGACCACTCCTTTCTTCCTCTTCTTGGTGGATGGTCTTTTCAAACCTTTGGCCACCATTCTCCCTTCCTCTTTCTTTTTCTTGGTGGGCACTCTTTTCAAACCTTTGGCCACCACCCTCCCTTCCTCTCTCCTCTATCGTTCGCTCCACCCTTCCTTTCCCGACTCCCGCGCGCAGGCATCGGCTTCTTAGCCGGTGCCGCCGCCGCCCTCTCATCAACTCCTCAATCTCTTGAACTTCAAGATCAAGTTTCTTAAGCTTCTTGAACATACGATCGTTGTACTTATCGGTGGAGGATGCGTAGTTCGGATCTTCCCATAACTGTAGCTCTGATGCCACTTGATGAGAACTTAGGCGGACTGAGCCGGTCCGGGCGGCACCTAGTGTCCTAGGTTGCTCCATGGCGGAGGAATTGCCTTGAACAGGTCTTTGTGTAGAGAATATGTCTCTAGGCATATCAATAATCATCCAACATTGTATATTATTGAATAGAAAAGCCACTTATATAGTGGTGGAAATTACAAGTGATAAGGTAAAATAAAGAAAGATATGGAAAGATACTAGCTGATAAGTATAGAAAACGATATTAAAGGAATATTCCTGATCCTGCCTTATCGGTGACAACTAACATTTACTAAGAGATAATTACTGATCTTAAGAAGATATCTTCTATTAATTAGGATATCTTCTATTAATTGGACTCTTAGCAACTAAGTAATACCTAAACCCTAGCTAGGCGACTTGTACATGAAGACTTTGCGTGACGCTCCAGACTTTCCAAGTCTTCATCAGTGGCCTTCCAATTATTTTCTCTACTCCACTTCTATTGTCTTGGTTGCTTTGTGGGCTGATTGTCAATACTTATCCATTAATCAGATATGCTTGTGAGATTCTCAACCACTTTGTAGTTATTGAGAGAACTCTCACATTTTTACTTTATATACTTCATAGTATACAAAATAAAATCTAAATCTGACCCAAGTATGATAAGTATAACTCGCGTGTGTGTGTGTATATCTCCCAATTAAAAAAAATTGGATACAAATCCTAAACATCCTAACACTAGAGAAATCACTTGCTAATGTAGCATCACTGTTACCAGTTTCTTTGTGTAGAGTATTTGGCTTACACACACTTTTGTCACGTGCCAAATGCACATTCCTCGAAGAAAATAAGCAAGAGTGAGATCTTTTACAAGATGCTTGTGATTCAACACTAAGAGTAAGAGCAACTGTAAAAACATCAGTTTTCGTTTGTGTGACTTATTTTTCTCTCAAGCATGTTGTTGTACACATCTCTCATTTTTTCTTTGGTTGTGTTGTGTGTACAAAACATTATTGCTTGTGCATTTTTCAAGCCGTACAAGTGTTGGTATTTATAGTGGAATTGAAACCCTTTGAATAATATCCATTGGGTCAATTGATGTTTCACATTATTGATACTTTGAACACAATACTTAGTTGTCACTATCATAGAGGTGTGCTTTTGTTCAGGTATCTCTGTCTGAATTCGTAAAAGCATTTAATGTATTTTTTCCTATTATCTTAACAGTATTCTCACAAAATAATCGTTACTCAAATTTTACTCCAGTTATTAACCTCTCAGCAATTTGCTTTCAGAAAACCTATTTCTTCAAGGTTTATGAACTAAGATTTATAAGGAGATAAATTTCTAGTCTTCAGCAATTTTGTGCAGTCTTTTAAACGTGGAATCCTTTCCTGCGGGATGTCTTCAATGTGGTCTTCTTCTCAAAATAAAATTACATTCAGAGACCTAACATCATATACAAGATTTACTAGACTAACATACTCAGTATTGTTTCTACCTGACAATGTTCAAGTGAACTAAGAGTACTTAACACCTTTCTGAACTCTAATACATGTCATAAATTGGTGATAAAAAACTCTAAAGATTTCCTAACAGATTGTGATTCTACGGTCAGAAAATTGAAATGGCAATTTTCTTTTACCTATCTTGTTCGTGCATATGAACTGATCTCATCAATTTAGTTAATACTGCTTTGTGATGATGATAGTTATAATCGTAAGACAAAAAACATAAGTAATCATAATTCATAAATTTCGCATAACATAAGTAATCATAATTCATAAATTTCGCATCATGATTTTGGATAGATCTGAGCTTTGCCTTTTCGTTTTGTTTATTTTCTTGGGGGCGCAGTAAGCATGATGGTAAGGTATGTGATTTTTGTTGACACAAGAGCACTCTTTACCGGATACCTATAATATTTCCTTAAATACAGTGGCGAACGCAGGAATTTTGATCGGGGGAGCAAAATTCTTCGAAGTAAAAGACTACACTATCCGCTTTAAATACGACGTATTTTCAAAATCTAGTTTTATTTTTAAAAAAACACTTTAATTAATTTAGAAGTAATTTATGGTTATGGCAAATATAAATACCCAGTGGACACATTAAAAACGAGGGGGGTTATATAAAAAATTAATTATATTACACATAATTATATAAAACATAAAATATAATATGTAATAATTATATTGATATAGACCAGAGTAAATATAAAATAATTATTTAAGTAAAATATATTAATGTAGAATCCTTATGTTATTCTATGATCAATGTTAGATATATAAACAAAAGGCAAATAAAATAATTTTCATTATAAAAGGAGTAAAAATATAAATTCTTTGATAATAGTTAACTTATAACATATTAATTTATTAGTATATAACATATTAATTTATTTTGTTACAAGAGTATAATAGATAATTCACCTCAAAAATCGAGGGGCAGCAAATGCTGCCCCTTCGCCTACGTGGGCCCGCCCCTTCTTAAATATTACTCCTAAATAGTCCCTTATAATTATTTAGGATATCAACTACATAGATGATAATTAGAGATCTCTTATTATTTATGTTTTATTGATAAAAGAGGACACATGGAAAATTTTAGTAATGAAAAATGACACATAGAGGATATATGTGGTGCCACATAGATAGGGAAAAAATGGGACGGGACAATGAGTACTCAAATGTAGGAAGTTTTTTAGGGAGTTTCAAATTTAGGATTACATTTCTGTGGGCCCCAATGAATTTAGGAGTTCTGAGAAATTTAGGAGTCCTGAGATTGGTTGTTTTTTACAACATTCTTTGAGTTTCATCCTAATTATAAGATGGAGAGGTTTTAGAACTCATGTAACTAGTGGTGTAAGACTGCCTGCATCAGTGGTGATTTAGCCCGCGTTTTGGGATGCTCCGCGTTTATACTAAACGCGGAGCTGGCCTTAGCTAAAGTGGACGTGGACTCCACCCACTTATTTAATTTTTTTTTTTGTTTTTTAAATTACTTTTTCCATTTAAATTGCAAACGTTCATAACTTTTAAAATAAAAATGCTAAAAATAAATAAAAAATACCAACGGATATAACTTTTTGAGATATATAAATAGACACCACTCTTGGATATGTTTGCTCACACCTTCTCGAACTCATTTTTCCCTTCTTAATTAAAATCAAAACACTCTCAACACTCCAAAATCCTTTCCATTCCATTTTTCTCATCCACCAAAATGAATCCCGAGCAACAACACCGTTTGGAATCCTTGAGAATCAACGATCCTCAACGATACGAGAGTATCATGGTGTTGGTCCCTTTAAACAACAAGAAAAGACTAGGAGGGGGGGGGGGTGAATAGTCTTTTCAAAAAAAATTCGTCGTTTAAAAACTTTCTCAGCAAGTGCTTATTACTTTACAGTAATGAGTTTGCTTATACTTAACTTTCTCACCAAGCGCAAGTTACTTCACAGTAACTAGGTTTGCTGATACATAAAATCAGAGAGCGGAAGTCTTTGATACAATAAGTGCTTTTTCAGTAAATGAAGGTTTCAGCAAGTGATGTGAGTGACTGTGTACATATAGATATGATTTGCTGAAAACCAAGTACAGTAAGTAAATCACACAAACACTTTTATAGTGGTATCTGAGAGTGGCGTAATCTCTCAACTAATCCACTTTGTCCTTTCTAGGACTGAATCCACTAAGATAAGTTTGAGGTTCCTTACAACACCTATCTAGAGAGATCCAAACAGAAACCAAAGCACACTTGCTTCGTCTCCAACCTAACTAGATAACGTAACCTTGTTCTCCACCAAACTTGGTACTTTTAATCAGCAATATGCTCGATTAAGTTCCCCCTGAATATCACGCCTGAAAGGGTGTATTTTCAGTTAGAGAGGTTTGGGATGAGATAACTTAATTACAACTTATTCAGTTACAACAAGTAATCTAAGAAACAAAACTTTGAGTACTTTACAGTAAACAAGTTTGATTATTTCTGGTGTCAAGACTTGTTCTTGTTCAAAAGAAAGAAAGAACACTTAACTAATTTCTTAGTCGTGTAAGTTCTACTTCTTCACAAGTAGCTTTTTTAAGTTTTAAGTCTTGGAACGGATCAATGGCAGTAGGAGTATTGAAGGGTATGTGAGTTTAAGCACAAGTGAGAGTATGATCACGTTGTTGATACACTTCAACTCTTTCCCAGATGACCTCTATTTATAGTGAAATAAGGAGCCGTTTGAATTTCAAATTCTAAGGCTTTTGTTCCTTAAAATGTCACTATCTTGCTTTTGTACTTTCAGCAGCGTCCTTGTTTGTCTTCTAGTCTTCATGTCCTTCGCGTGCAAGCTTTGCATTTAATGCTCTTTTGAATGAAATTCAAACAGTAACATTGGAGCGCAAATACAAGTACTTTCAGCAAGAGGTCACATATGTTCCATCAACAAGTGGTCAGTCTCAGTTTCAGCAAGCACAACCTACTCTGTCGTATAGATTTTCACTTATGCAATGTTGTTGCTGAAGTTTCCACTTTCTGAGCAACATGTGCCTTTGTAGATACCAGTCTTCAGAAATCTTCTAGTCTTCATTCTTCGAAATCTTCAAGATTCTGAGCGGTTCTAAATGCTTCAATAGTTTGTTTGTGTAAACAAAGTACATCATCAGCAAATGCTTCAATAGGTTGTAATCTTTTCAGAAAAAAAGTACATCATAAGCGGTAAAACCAACCTATCTAGCACCTACTCTAAGTCTTCAGCAAACGTTCCTCTTTTACAATGTCCTTAAAATTCTAAATTCCTATGGACCTTAAGAGTACTAGTTACTGGACTTTCCTTAATTTAGCATGGTTAATTGCTCATCAAAATTACAAGTTTCCTAACAAATTTCCCCCTTTTTGATGTTAGCAATCCATGGCTAAATTAATTGTTACCCTTTTAGAGGTTTCTGATGTTGAATAAATCAGTTGATTAATGCAAGCATACTTGAATAATTAAACAGTAAGCATAAGTAATTTGCATAATCAAAAACCAATAAGAGTCAAAAAGCTTTATTGCTGATAGTTATCTTTCAGTAAGTTTACAGGAAAGAGCAGATAACTAAACAAAATCAGCAAATAAAAACTTCAACAAAACTATTACAGAGAGTTAAGCTCTTCCAAAGGATTTTCTCAAAATCTCTCTTACACTCTTCTCAGCAAGTGTAGTGAATTCAACACAGTCCTTTTCGTAGTTCTCAAGTTGCCTACGGACTTGTAATTGAAGAATCCTTGCATTTTTGCAGGCAGTATGATGATGCTTTTCAGCATTCATTTCCATGTAATGAGTTACCCACAAATGCATGCCCCAATTGCTGGCATGGAGAAGCTGTGTGTCTGAAATGCTTTTAGGATGAATCTTTCTTAGCCAGAGAAGATCTTTTTCTTGATCCTTATCAGTGAGATAGAAGTACTCATAAGGAATCAATCCAAGTCTCTTCTTTGTTTTCTTGGTTACTGGGTCAGAGTAATAAGCAATGCCAACTGGTTTTATCAAATCTGGTTCTTGTCTTATAGACTTACCAATTGCAGTTCTTCTTACTGAGACTTCAAGATTCAACCATCTCCCAGCAATATTTCTTGGATGGGACTCATCCCTTTGTTTCCTTTTTACCTTGAGTTCAATCCATGTGAACATTTTGTTCAAAATGGCTGTAGGAAAGAACTCATTCACCAGCAAGTCTTCCAGCTTTAAGATCCAGCAACCATGAACGTTTTTGATCACGTTCTGAGTGGTTTCATCATTGCTGGTCTTTGTATACTCGATGCCAGAGCCAATAGCAATGCTGGCCGGCCTCTTTTCTTCCTATCTTTGCCTTCTTCTTCTTGACTTTGCATTGTCTTGATCTCTTGCTGAAGATCTTGAGTCAGAAGTGAAATGCTTTGAATGGCTAGACGGAGTTAAGGCTGTAATTGGTCTAGCTCTTATGGATTGAGCTATTGTCTGATTGTCATCATCATCTTCATTCAGATCTTGATGACTTTCAGTGTGGCAAAAATCTTGAGTTTCAGCAGCAGTTTTTCTCTTTTTGGGACTTGCTGAATTTAACTCAGATTCTGCTTGTCTTTTAGAACTTTGCTCTTTTTCAGCAAGAGGTTCTATGGGCAGTGGCTCATCAACAGTAGGAGGGGTTTGGGTTCTCTTTCTTGTACTTCTCTTTTCCCCCTTAGACACGGATTGCAACATCGGAGTTATGTGCAGAGAGTAGAACTCATTGCAGTTTTCAGCAAGAGTACTTAGGCTGTTGTATTTCATGATGATTTGTTGTCGATCAGAAGTCATCT
>CM051455.1:105298275-105401754 GCA_028274465.1 Plantago ovata | reverse complement strand
GGGTTTCTGTTTCTGTCCGGAGTTGTATACCCTCTGGAGGGAGCTATAAGGGCTATTGGGAGTAGGAGCAATAAGGCGGGCTGCACCAACGGACTTCGACTTATCTGTTCTGTATTTCTGTTCTGTTATCTGTTCTGTTTGTTATATTATTTGCTGAAAAGGATTTTGATTTCAAAAACTGTTTAATTTCTGTTTGTTAACTTAGAACCTCATTGAGATCCTTTATCTCACACTCTCTTTGTTTTCAAAATTCCTTCCTTCCAGATACTACTGAGGATGCACGCAAGTAGGATGCCAGCGACTGACAGAAGGGTCTGGGGTGTCTTTGGGAATTTATTTCAAAATAAGAAGATGAAACTTTTCACTGTCTTCAATAGTTGTTATTCATTTGATTTCTAAGTTACTATTGGATATTTACTTGATTCTGTTAGCGCTGTGCGCGTCAAATATTATTATGGCCTTTATTGCCGACCGTTGCTTTTAAAATTATTTCGGATTTTCCTTTTTCAAGAAAATTGTTTGTTTTTAAAAACCGGTACAGTTACAGATGGTATCAGAGCTAGGATAGGGTCTTCTGGCCTTTGGGGTGCGTGTGAGGGTCCAAGTCGCTGGATTAGATTGAGTAGTCTTCGTTCTGTCTTTTAATGTTTGGTCTTCCGCATTAACTCTGAACCGTCATGTTCGTCTGTTAACTGTCCTATTGTTCTGTCTTCCGTCTTCCGAAACTGTCTTGCAGTTCATTCTGTTTAACTTCTACTAAGTTCACAAGCTTACTATTGCTACTTCATTCATTTTCGTTAAGCCGATTATATTATTTCATCTAGATGCATGCTTTAAGGTTTAAACACTTATATATGCATTTATTTTACTTGTTGAAGTTCATACATGATCTTGCTTGGTTCTGTCATACAGTAATCTATTGTTTAACCAAAGTCGACATAAATCACTGACAGGCGGTCGACTGTTTAAGTGATTCGTGTTAACTGAGGTCAAATGACTGATCACTTTATGAGAGAACGCTTTTATTGCATGCTTAATGTTTATGAATCTTTTCTACAACATATGAATTTGCTACTTATGCTTTATCATTGCTTCTTCAATTTATGTCTGCCTTGCATGCTAGGTTAGACACACTCGAGGTTTACTTAGTGTTGAATGGTAATTAGTTCAATGTTCCTCCAAAGGGTAACACTCCAGTCAGAAGGGTATTCCTCCGAATATAAGCACTTCGTCTTCGTGCACCTGAAATCCACTAGAGGGGGGGGGTTAGTGTCTATTACCCGGTCTGTCAAGTATCAGACCGGAGTGTCGACTTTACGAGTAGGGAGTTGAGAGGCTCCCTAGTGAGAGAAATATTGAGGGTAGGTGAGTCTTGATTGCTTAACTGCTGGGTAATGAATGAGGTCTCTTTATATACTTTGAGTATTTTATTGTCCTTTTACGTAGGATCGTGACACGTGTCCGGCTGAGATTGAAGCCTTCCATGGGCTCTGACCAAAAGATGTGACCTAGGGTTTGGAGGGCATTTTAGGCATTCCGGGACTTGAGTGATTCTTTAGGAAGGCGGGCTACCTAGGGACCGACCAGCTGTGGTCGACCAAGGTGCTCGAGCCTCCTCACGATCTATAGCTCGACCAGTACCTTGTCTAGTTGTCCTTTGATGCCTCCTTCCTTGACGTAAGGTGGTCGCACCGTTGGAGGGGTGGTCGACCATCTTCCAGTGTTGTACTTGGAAGGTTGGTCGCACCCATTAAGGAACAGTTCTTGAGCGCTCTAGCACGCTCTTAGGTCGCTCCAGCTCTTAAATGCGGGCTGGACATATTTCAATACCAACATATGTCCCCCTAGTTTCCAGGTATCTTTGTAGAAGATAGTTGTGGAACTATTTAAAAGTCTGGTCGATCACCTTTGAAAAATGCTTCGACTAGTGGTTTCAAAAACGAATCCCGTGTTTTTGCCTTATTAGCTTTCCCTCCTCCTATCCCTCCCTCCCCCCTTTTTACAGGGTCCGAGGAGACGGTGCTCGGACCTTAATAAAAAGAGGTATGTTTCCTGGGCAGAGATCGGATCCGGGTAAGCGTTGTAAGGTAGTGCTACGGTCTTCGATTTTTTGATTCTCATCACTCTCTTTTTCTTGGAGTTTATAAGGCTTGAATATCTCGAACGAGTGCTTCTTTTCAATCTGGTCGCTCATGGTCAATAATTCAAGAGACCTTGAATTTCTTAGACGAGTACTTCTCTTCTAGCTGGTCGCTCTTGGTCAATAGGTCGAGAATTTACCTTCCTTTTCATTGTAACTCTTCTCAATGTGCGGATTACCTAGAGATACCGCTAATTCGCGGGCCACCGACACTTTTGGACCAATTCGTGCGCGTGAGGGTAGAATTGTCTTTTCAAACGGCGGCTGTGATCTGAGCCGTCCAATGCGGACACGTGTTCGTCCCGGATCGGGCTTGGGCAAATGACGGTTCGTATTCCCTCTGTACCCTTATATAAATAGGGGTGGACGAATTCATTTTTCACTTTTCGCCAATTTTACTTTCAGAGCAAATCGGAGAGAGCGACCAGCAAACTAGCGAGCGAGCAGCTTCCCGATCAAGAAAACTCCGCTTTTTCTGGTGATCGTCAACTTTCCCGGGCAGATCCAGACTTCTGCTTCCATTCAAACACCACTACACAAGTAAGTGTCTATGTTAAAAGCTTTAATTTTCTATTTTTCTCCATTTTTCCTTTCGACGTATGTCTGCCGGAATCTGCTCCGGTGACCGGAATTCTCTTTTAACTTGTTTTGCTTTTTCTTCTTGCCGTTTTGACCTGGAATTGGCGTAGAATTGTTGTAGCATAAGTTCCCCTTTTTCATTTGTTGTTACTCCCCTTGCCTCATGTAGCATAAGTATTTTTTTATGCATGTTCGCTCTTTTGATTAAGCGGTTGGTCGCTCGTAGTGTAACTTCTTCTTTTTCTGCGGATTTTTTCTCCGTTCGGGGGGTCGAACCAATTGAATATACATAAACTGACCTCTCGGACATATCACCACCCTTCTCACTATGTTTTCTGGCCTTACCCTTAGGATGTCCGAGAGGAGCGAGGATAGCCAAAACCGTCGCGAGGCCGAGGACTACGGGTCCGACCACGATGCGTCACCCGGGACGTCACTCTCGACCGGGTTCCTTGATAACACTATAGAGCCCTTCGATGCTGATGAGAATGCGAACGAGCAGCATGTGAACGAGCAACATGTGAACGAGCAGCATACGGCGGGCGAGGAAGTAGTTCGCTTTTCTGAGGAATCCGATGATGAGGATAATGAGTATAGGCTGCAACCACGAAAGAAGCAACGTCGGAGCGAGGATGACTTTATCGATGATAGGACAGAAGCGGATGGAGGTCCCCCTGACACTAATATTCCTCATGACCTTCTGATGCAAGCTGCCCAAGTAGGGGGTCGCTACTACCATGCTCGGGATGTAGCAGATCCCTTAGAAATTCGTGTCGAAGACATGGATGATACCGACCGTCCAGTTCCTGCTATTGCAGTGTTCGAGGAGGGTGAACACTCTAAGCAGGCTGCCGAGAGCGAGGAGGAGGATTCTGACGATGATGACCTTAGCCCCAATCCTCTGCAGGTCGCTTTCCCGGATCCAATTCGTCGGGTTAATTTCCCTCCTCAGACTGTTAGGAGGGTGATCATTTCCTCTGAGGACGAGGACAGTGATCGGGATGAAGCTGGTCCGAGCATCCCCAGGTCGCCGTCTCTTCCGAGGAACGATGGGACCGCTTTTTATGACCCGGAGTTCCAAGCTAGGTATGGTGGTCGAGCGGACGAAGAAACCAGCTACCACTCCATAGATCCTACGAAAATTAGTTTTGAGTTTCCCGGTATCGAGGAGCAAGTGGATGAAGATTTCCAGGACGATGATCAGGAGGATTCTCCCGTGAGGACCCGTAAAAGAAAAAGTAGTCGCTCGAAGAAGAAAGTGGCAAAGCCGGTCGAGGAGGAGGAGGAAGTAAAAGTCACCAAGGCCATTGAGAAGAAGTTCACTCGTGGTCCTTTGGATGGTGATCTTCCCGACCCAGAGGGTGAGCGTAACGAGGACGGCATGATTCCGACTACCGCTTCCACTGTGCTCGAGAAGGAAATCCCGACCATCAGAGCTAACTATTGTCTCGATGAGGATGTGATCGACATCCTTATTCCTCATCGCGACCAGACTTTCTATAATGCTTCTCCGGGCTACATGGTCGTGCATCTTCTGGCGTTGGAGCGAGGATGGATCCTCCCCTTCTGCAATGCATTTAAAGACATTTTCAACAAACTTGGGATTGCTCCATGGCAGCTTATTCCTAGCTCGTTCGGTACCCTTATTTGTTTTGGAGTTTACTGCCAAAGGAAGGGGATCGAGCTCAATTTTAGGAACTTCAATCAGATCTTTTGCGTGTCAATGAGCGGCGGCAACAAGTATTTTTATTACTTCTCTACTCGCCCTGGCTTCTCGTTCATCAAGGACGCGCCTTCCTCTTCGGTCTACCGGTGGTGGCATAGGTACATTTATGTCAAGAAGAAGAAGTTGTCGGGGATGAGCGACGAGGACGCGGAATGGGGTGTTCCCAAGTTGTTTTATCGAGGACCCATTGGAAAGAAACATCCCGTCCCCGATACTTTAGATGATTGCATTCTAGCGCCGCAAGCTGAGAATGAGAGCGACCTCTTCCAGCAATATTTCTACTGGGGGCTAGTTCTGCAGCCGCTCCCTTACCTAGCGGGGTTGTCCGCTCCCGTTTATACTGGTTTCCGACCAAGCTTCGACAAAGAATATCTCTTTGGTAACTTGTCATTTTATACCTTCCTTTGAAAATAGTATGCCTTGTTTTAACTGTCTTCGCTCGTATGTTACTCGCTCCTCCTTATTAACTTGTTTGCTCGCTCTTTTTGTTTTGCAGAATACTGGTTTACTTGGATCATGAATGAGACTCTGAAAGCTAAGGACGAGGCTCGCCGCAAAGCCCGACTAGCTGGCAAGAGCACTAAGGTGCTCGGTCAGATTCCACTTGGTCACCCGAAGAATGCTGCTACTCTTTGGGACAAGATGGGTGAGGGGGAAGCTGCCCCTCCATCTGATGAGGTCGAGCACACGGCCACTGCTCCGGTCGATCACGGCAAAGGCCCCCGGCATCCGAACAAGCAGCCATCTCAGTCCATACCTGTTCGCGCCGTTCCTCTACAAAAGCAAGCGCCGACCAAGAGGGTGCTGGAGCTTGGCGGATCGGGCCCCTCGGTCGCTCCGACGAGGAAGAAGAGCCGGTCTACTGATGTAGATCGTGATGCTGAGGTCAAGCGTTATATTCAAATGACCGATTTGGACCGAGCTCACGCTCTAAGTGTCTGCTCGCGCGAGGTAAAATGAAGTTCTCATATTCTTCAATTTTTTCTAAGTCTTTTTTATTCTTCTCGCTCTTTCATCTCATTTTTTCCCCTTTTATGCTTTACAGCTGGAGGACTTGACTACTGCCTACGGGCATATAGCAGCTGATCACTCTGACGTCTCCAAAGTGATCGAGGATTTGGAGAAGAACTTGGAGGCAGAACGGTCAAAGAATAAGACTGTTGAGGTGGAAATGAACAAGTCGGTCGCTCGGGTTGACTTTTTAGAAAAGGAGCTGAAGAAGGAAAAGGCGCGAACCAGCGGATACATGGGCGCCTATTCAACCTTGTCCATCGCGATGACCAAGTTTAAGGATCGCTTGCTGTCACTCCTCCAGGGAACGAGGATGGAGGGTGCTCGAGCTTTCAAGGAGTCCGACTCCTATAAGATGGCGATGCAGGAGACAAGGGATGCTGCTCGTGAAGATGGGTTTTTTGCAGCCGTCGACCAGCTCAAGGCTATAAAGCTTCTGCCCGAGGACTTTGATGCGGATGAGAACGAGGAGCTCAAGCCACTGCTGAAAGGAGACTTCTCTCCTTATACCGAAGAGTTGATCACGACCGAGCAGCATAGGGCGTGCGAGTTTGGGGGCTGGTCACTGATCATGTTGTTCCTTACCCAAGTAAAGTTCCACTGCTCCCATCATGGATTCCGAGTGTTCTGCGTTTGGGGTTGATACTTCCGTTCGAGAAGTCTCCCCTGCGCAACGCTGACTGGATAACAGTGAATGCTCCAGTTCATGGTCGCCCGGCTGACTTCATTGAGCCTGAGTTGAAGACTTATGAAAAGTCTATCAGTGAGGCGCGAGCTAAGGATGGAGCGGGAGATCAACAAAGTGTCGAGGAGCAGCAACGTGGAGCGACAAATCCTCAAGGCGGCCAGAGCGAGTTCACTGGTAGTCGCACCCGATAGAGCCCGAGTATGCTCGGTGACCTTGTTGTATTTGTACTGCTTTTTTCAAACAATTATGCTATCTTTTTCTGTTTCAAACAAGTAATCATATTCGGCCCTTGGTGGCATCTTGTACGAACAAGTTTTCCTTTGCTTTAATCTTCATTTGCTATAATATTTCTCTTTATCAGTTATGTCGTATAACTTAGAAATATTCATGAAAATCCATCCTCGCTTTGCAAACGAATAGAGATCGCATTAGAGCGATCACCATGTGTGCGATCATCATAACTTAGAAATTTTTATGAGATCCGTCCTTGCTTGAAAACGGATAGCGACATCCATAGAGCGATCACCCTTGGAGCGATCATCATCACTTAGAAATATTTGTGAGATCTACCCTTGCTTGCGAACGGGTAGCGAGTTCAGCAGAGCGATCACCGTTGGAGCGATCAATTTACCGTACGCATAAGCGTAGAGCATAATTCTTGTTCAGAAAAAACACAAGTGTTTTCCGTTGTGGGTCGATTATCGTAACCCCGATGGTCGGTAATCGCGATTTTGCCTCGATCTCTAAATTTGTTCGTTTGTTTAGAAGACACACTCTGGAAATAAAACTGAATAGAACGAGTGAAAGTGATGCATTGTATTGATTTGACGTAAATTCAATTACAATGTCGGGCTCTGAGACCGGGTTTCCGACATACTTTCATTTTTCCATGATGCTTCTACACTGAAAACGCGAAAAAAAGATCTAACTTTCCTTAAGGTGATTAAGGAACTTCTCTTTTAAAAAGAGGTAGGGGCCTTCCACAGGAGCATTTCAAAATATTTCTTCCAGTTGCAACACTTCAGGCATAAAACCTCTGAAGATTAATAGTATTCCAAGAGTTCTTCAACCTTTTTCCCTCCATATCCTCAAGAAGGTAGCTTCCGTTGGATCTTGCTTCTACCACTTTGTATGGGCCTTCACTACAAGAAAACAGCATTTTAGCAACCACTTTTAGCAACCGATCGATCGGTTGCTAAAATTAGCGACCGATCGGTCTTTTAGCGACGGATGGGAGGCTTTAGCGACGGAAGGGATAAAGCGCCCTTAGAGCGCCCGGAATTTAGCGACGGATGGCATATCCGTCGCTAAATAGCGACGGATGGTACCATCCGTCGCTATTTAGCGACGGATGGGACCATCCGTCGCAATATTTTCAAGGTTTTTCTTTTTTTTTTTTTTGCCGGTCAATGCCTTAGCGACGGATGACACCATACGTCGCTACAATATATTTTTAAAAAAAAAATAAATAACTTAGCAACAGATGGTTATCCGTCGCTAATATAGCAACCGATCGCTATATTAGCGACGGATCACCATCCGTCGCTAACTTCTCCATATCGTCTTCTCCGCTGTGCTCATCGACAGAACACAACACACACAACACACACTTCGTCTTCTCCGCTCGGCTCCAATCTCTCCTCCCCTATTTTCTTCGTTTCTTCACCATTTCAATCAATATTATAGTCATTTCGAAGCTATTCGATCAAGGAACAAGTGTAGCTATTCAATTGCGTGATTATTTCCCCATTTCTTCCGCAATCAAAGGTATATATTTCGAACCTAACTTGTCTAAATTTTAGTATTCTTCATTTTTTTTCCAATTCATTGAATTGTATGCATTCTACTAGTATCTATCATGTTGTGTAGCTCAAATTAGGGGGGATGAACAAGTTTTAGTTGGTGAATTGATAGATTTGGTATGAATTGGGTATTTTATAGTTTAGTTCGATTATGTTTGGGATTTGAATTGGGTTCGATTATGTTTGGGATTTGAATTTGGTTCGATTATGTTTGGGATTATCTACGTAGTTAGTTTTCTTCAATTAGTGTAGTTTGTTTGGGATATACTAATTAGATTTGAAAATTGCATAAGTATAATTATAATGGAAATATGAGTAATTATAGTGTATTGTAATTAGTTATTATAATGGGAATTGTATAAATATAATGAAAATATAGATAAATATAGGTAATTATAGTGTATTGCAAGTTTTTATTATAATGAAAATTCCATAAGTATAATGGAAATATATAGATAAATATAGGTAATTATAGTGTATTGGTAGTTGTTACTATAATGCAAATTGCATAATTATAATGAAAAATATGTAATTATAGTGTATTGTAATTAGTTATTATAATGAAAATTGTACAAGTATAATGGAAATATAGATAAATATAGGTAATTATTGTTTAAAAAAGTGTAAGTATGAAGGAAATAACTCATTGATAAATTAAGTTAGAAGATAATATGAGTATTTTTATTTCTAATGTAGAAATATTGGGAGTATATATAATGCAATGTAAAAAATTGATAACTAAAATGAGTACTTGGTGAAAAACACGTTAGCCGCAATGTACTAAACTTCCATTGGCCAGGTTTAGCATTCAATTATGAATCCGATCGTACTTGGATGTACAGTAGGATTGCAGATGGAATACTTTTGCCTACGTTTGTACAAGGGGTCAATGCATTTGTCGAATTTGCATTGTCAAAACCCGAGTGTTTGAGTACTGGGATGATGAAGTGTCCTTGCAACCATAAGAAATGTAGGAACCGTCAGTACTTACCCTCTACGGTGGTTGTAGACCATTTGAAGCGTAATGGTTTTGTCCCTAAATATGAGGTGTGGAATCATCATGGTGAGGCAGTTCGTTTGTTGGGGGATTATTCCATGTTGTCGGGGAAACGTAGGAAAAGGCAGGAGAATAGTGCTACACCAGGTGCCTGTACTCATGATGATGCCACAGGGGACCGGATGGAAGAGATGGTCCGTAACGCTGCGGGTAAAGAGTTCACGGAGGGTGTTGTTAATGAGGAGCCTCCGAATGCTGAGTCACAACAGTTCTTTGACTTGTTGGAAGCGTCAAAGATGCCACTCTACCCGGGGTGCAAGATGAATGAATTGACTATGTTGTCTCGAATTATGAGCAACAAGGAGGGTGGTGGGAATTCAGAAAGCAGCTGCAACGATTGGTTGAGTTTGATCACGGATGCTATGCCTGAAGGGAGCCTAGTTCCAACAAACTATTACCAAGCGCAGAAGAAGATGAAGGCGATGGGATTGCCTATGGAGAAAATAGATTACTGCCCGGGTATGTGTATGATCTATTGGGGGGAGGATGAAGGTTTGTTGAAATGTAAACATTGTGGGAAGGACCGGTATAGTCGTTACAAGGAGGGCGCTGCAATGAAACGGCAGAAGAAGAATCTCTCCCACAAGAAAATGTGGTACTTTCCTATAGGTCCTCGTCTGAAGAGGTTGTATGCATCAGATGCATGTGCAAATAAGATGCGTTGGCACAAGGAGAGAGTAGTCGCGGATGACCAAGAGGGTAAGATGGGTCACCCATCAGACTCGCCGGCATGGAAAGAGTTTGATGTGAAATATCCACAGTTTGCAGCCCAGTCTAGAAATGTAAGATTGGGACTTAGTACTGATGGTTTCAACCCGTTTGGGAGTGAACGGAAGTATTCGTGCTGGCCAGTGATGCTTACACCTTACAACTTGCCTCCGGGTGACTGTTTGAAAGAACCATTCATGTTCTTGACCGTGCTGGTGCCAGGGCCGGATGATCCAGGACAGAAGATAGATGTCTTCTTGCAGCCATTGATCAAGGAGTGGATGCCGAGTCCCCTTCATGATGTTTGGGAGTCCTACTGGCGTGACCACCCGAATGTCTAGTGTCGTTCCTTGCTATATCTCTGATTGTACATGTTTTATATTCAATTGTGTATGTACTAACACGGATCTTTGTATTGCAGATGCCACGACCCAGGAGGCCACGATACATGACCCCGCAGTCCCAGAGGGATGATACCGACGGAGAGGACACCGGGCAGGGCTCACAGCAGTGCTCCCCTACTGTTTTGGGACTCCACCTGGGTCGAGCAGGGGATCGACTCCTCATTCCTCCCTCCACGACCCGTGGGCCCACGTTCCAGACGACGGTTGTCCCTTTCAAAGGCCGGAAGATGGTCTTATGTGGAATGGTCGCCCTGTCCTTTACCCCAATGGAGAGAAGTAAGTATTAGGCATTAACTGATTTACGAACTTTTAATATATATATATACCGAACTAACCTTGTCACTATTGACTTACCTGTTCTTCACAGGTTGTATGGGGAGCGCGCTGCTAAAGTACTCAGTGCGATAATACGGAACAGAATGGTCCCACCGCAAGAGGGTGGCAGCCAGTGGCATTGCATCCCGGACCAAATTAAGGGAGAGCTATTCGAGGAGCTGAGGGTGAGTTACTAATCGTACAATAATTACCCAATTGTTTGTGTTGTGAGTGGTATGTTAGCCACTTTGTGTGAGTGGTATGTTAGCCACTGTACTTGGGTGATATGTTAGTCACCATTGTTATATTAAAATATAGGACAATGTGAGTGGTATGGTAGCCACTATATTTGAGTGGTATGTTAGCCACTGAACTTGGGTGATATGTTAGTCACCGATATACCTGAATAGATGTTGTTTTCCCTTGTTATATATTTGATACATGTTAGCTCCCCTTGTTATACTTGAATGTTTTTTAAGTATTCACCAACGTATGTGTTTTGATGTTTATTTGTAATTGTGTAGAAAGAATTCTTCCTTCCGAAAGCATTGCTGATGGATCTCTGGTGGAGCTTCAACTCTCACGGTAGTGCCCTTTACAAGTGCATGGTTCATAGCCTGAAGAAAATATGGAAAGAAAACCGTCCACGTACCGGTGATTGGCCCGGAGATGCAATTTGGGAGGCGTGGAAGGTGTATTGGGCTGACGGGAGAGTCCAGGCGCAGGCTGACCAGAACACTGAGAACCGGAAGAAGCAGCCGAATGATGGGACACGTACCCTGGTGACACACCGTTTTGGCTCTGAGTCGATCGCTACAGCACATGTGAGGCAGAAGGTAAGTATATTAACTTTGTGAATTCATCATTCTTATACTTGTTATTTACTTGCATTTCGAACTTTCAAACTAAGTATATGATGCTTTCATGTGTCATTCAGTTGAAGGATAAGGAGAGTCTCCTATTCACCCTGTTCTCGAGATCTCAGAAGGCCAAGAACGGACAGTGGTTGTGTGACGAGGCCACATCAATTGTGGTAAGTATCAAAAATACATGTGTTTATTAAATACTGATGTTTCATAACTAATTAACAACATAACTAACACCTTATACTCTTGATTTATAATTTCAGACGGCCTACGAGGACAGGATTCGTGATCAGGATCTCATTGTTGAGGAAATGAATGACATTTTCCTCGAGGTGAATCCTCCAGACGAGAAGGGTCGTCGCTTGGGACTGGGGAGTGCAGCAGCCGTCCCTGAATTGGACTCGAGGCCGACTCGTCGTTCCCGTGCCAGTACATCTTCATCATCTTCAGCAGCAGCTTCCGCTCGAGAGCAGGCCCTCTTACTTCAGTTGCAGGAGAGGGATGAGGAGGTGAAGAGGCTAGCTGCGGAGCAGGCTGCGCAGAAGGCACAATATGGTACTATGTTTGCTGAGCTGTATGCGAAGCTGGGGATGGATCCACCTCCCTTTCCATGATACCCCTATCCTTTTCGACTTTATTTACTATTTTCTACATGAATACTGTGTACACTATGATATTATTTTGGATTAGTATTGTGTACGTATGATTATTATTATATGTATGGAGGGTTTTGGTACATTTATTATGATTTT
The DNA here is from genome assembly GCA_028274465.1 of Plantago ovata. NCBI lineage: Eukaryota > Viridiplantae > Streptophyta > Magnoliopsida > Lamiales > Plantaginaceae > Plantago > Plantago ovata. The sequence continues at coordinate 105,389,706 of CM051455.1, read as the reverse complement.
TTTGGATTATTTTTGGTTATTTGGTCTATAGAATTTCTGTAACATGTTGCTTAATTAAACAGGTTGCATTTGATTTTGAGTCTCATTATTATATCTAAAAAAAAAAAAAAAAAAAAAAAATTTAGCAACCGATGGTCTCATCCGTCGCTATATACAGCGACGGATAAGGCTTATCCGTCACTAAAAGTCCCGGACTTTTAGAGACGGATAAGGCTCATCCGTTGCTAATATTTAGCAACCGATGAGACTCTATTAGCAACGGATGAGACTCATCCGTCGCTAAAAGTCCGGTGACTTTAGCGACGGATAAGTCATCGGTTGCTAAAAGTCAACCTCATTTTCCGTCACAAATTCGCGACGGAAATTTCATCGGTCGCTAATTCGCTAGCGACCAACGTTTTAGCGACGACGAATTTATCCGTCGCTAAAAACACCGATCGGTCGCTAGCGAGTTTTAGCGACCGATCGGGTTTTGTTAGCGACGGATGGTTCCGTCGCTAAAACCCTTTCCCCTTGTAGTGCTTCCCAGTTGGGTTGCATCTTCCCGACTCTGTTCAGAATATCCGCTCTTCTCAATACCAAGTCTCCGACTTGGAAGTCTCTTTCTCTGACATGCTTGTTGTACGATTTGGCTATCAAGGCTTGGTACCTCAAGATGTTGGCAAGAGCGGTGGTCCTCGATTCCTCCAATATTTCAAGGTCGAACATCCTCGCGGTGTGGTTGTCCTCGGGTTGGTACCCTTGGATTCTGAGTGTTTCCACTGCGACTTCTGCTGGTATGACCGCTTCTGACCCGTATACCAGTGCGAAGGGCGTCTCCCTGATCGCTACTTTGGAGGTAGTGCGATATGCCCACACTACTCCATCCAGCTCGTCGACCCAATCTTTGTTGGTCTCGAATCTTTTCTTCAAATTCTTCACCAGTATCTTGTTAACTTCCTCGGTTTGCCCGTTGGCTTGAGGATGTCCCACCGAAGTGTATCTCCTTTCTATCTTCATTTCCTGGCACCATTCAGTGAATTTGTATCCGCAAAACTGCGACCCGTTGTCGGAGATGATCACTCTGGGGAGCCCGAACCGGCAAACGATGTTGCGCCACACGAAGTTCATTACTCGTTGTTCGGTAATCGTGGATACCGCCTCCACTTCGGCCCATTTGCTGGAGTACTCCACTGCTACTATCACGAACTTTTTCTGGCCGGTCCCCTTTGGGAAAGGTCCCACAATGTCAATTCCCCAAATATCAAATGGGCAAGTGATTGTTATCGGCATGAGGGGCTTTGAGGGCACCTTGGTTAGGTTTGCGTGAAGCTGACACTCCTCGCACTGTCGCACAAATTGGGCTTCATCCTCCCGGATGATTGACCAGTAATACCCTTGTCAAATGATCTTTTGGGAAAGTGTTCGCCCTCCCGCGTGATCACCACAACTTCCGTGATGCATCTCTCCAAGAATCGTTGGAACTTCTTATTCATGTACGCATCTGAGGTAAACCCCTTCAAACGATCTTTTATAGAAGTGCTCTCCTTGAACAATGTACCGACCAGCTTTTCCTTTGATCCTTCTCGATTCTGCCTTATCTATCGGGAGGATACCCTTCAAAGATAGGCTGTGATCCCTTGCATCCAACTTGGTCGATCGTCCACTGCCAAGACGTTGTCTTAGCCGCCCAAAGGGATGACGCGTTGATTCTCATAAGGATTACATTTCGAGTATCTATTCCTCCCGAGGCTGATGCATACTTGGCGAGTGCATCTGCCCGTTGGTTGAGATCTCTCGAGAACTTCTCGATTTCACAACTTTCAAACTTTTCAATTTCTTCAGTGATCACACTCTTGTATTCCGCCAAGGAGTCTTTCTTTGTTCTGAACTTCCCCGAAATTTGCTTTTCTGCTAGTTGTGAGTCCGTGAAGAGGTGTAGCTTCTTCACTTCGAGAGCTTTGTCCATGCGTAGTGCTATGAGGATAGCTTCGTACTCAGCTTCGTTATTGGATACCGGAAAGTCCAGCGTTACCGCGTATTCGAGCTCTGCTCCTCCGGGACTTTTGAAGTAGATGCCTATTCCTCCATTTTTTCCTGATGATGAACCATCCACTTGTAGGATCCAAGTGCTTCCATGGTCTACCAGCTCTTTTGTTGCTGGTGCGACGACCTCTTCCTCCTTAGAACTTTTTGATTCCTTGGCCGTGAAGACTTCTTGTCTCTTCCTCTTGTTCTGAGAGATATCTTTAAGCTCTTTTAAAGCATCTTCCAAAGCTTGCATTGTGTTGCTTGCTTGGGGTTTGCCCTGGTCGATCATCATCGCTTTCGGATCTGTCGGAGGGACGTCCTCCGATTTTTCTTTGGAAGGGTACTCGACCAGGAAATCAGCTATGACTTGGGCTTTTTGGCCATCGGTGCTTGGTACTCGATGTCGTATTCGCTTAGCTCGATAGCCCAACGCGCTAGCCTTCCTGAATTTTCCGGTTTTCCCAATACTTGCTTCATGGGTTGCTTCGTTAGCACAACCACCTTGTGTGATCCAAAGTAGGGTTTGAGTCGTCTGGCAGTGTAGACCAGGGCAAATGCTAGTCGCTCGATGTCCATATATCTCGTCTCTGCTCCCGCGAGCACTTTGCTCAAGTAGTACATTGGCAAGTGCTCGTTTCCTTGAATACGGACTGAGCTTATCGCCTCTACCGTTGATGCAAGGTATAGGTACAGGGTTTCCCCTTCCATGGCCTTCGATAAGAGTGGTGGGGAAAGGAGGTATTCCTTGAGCTTCTCAAAAGCCTCTTCGCACTCCTTAGTCCACTCGAAGTGGTTACTCTTTCGTAGTACTTTGAAAAAAGGAAGATTTTTCTCTGCTGACCTCGAGATGAATCTGCTCAAGGCAATCGATTTCCCGACCAGCTGTTGCACTTCATTCAAACTCTTAGGATGTGGGAGATCGATGATGGCCTTAATCTTTTTCGGGTTCGCCTCAATTCCTCTTTCGTTCACCATATACCTGAGGAATTTTCCTCCTTTGACACCAAATGTACACTTTGCCGGATTGAGCTTCATTCGATACTTTCTCAAGATAGAGAAGCATTTGCTCAAATATTCGACATGTTGCTCTTTGGATTTGCTTTTGACGAGCATGTCGTCGACATACACTTCCATTGTCTTTCTGATTTCTTCTTTGAACATTTTGTTGACCAATCTCTGGTAGGTCGCTCCCGCATTTTTAAGACCAAAGGGCATCACGTTGAAACAGTAAACATTACCGTTTGCGAAGAAAGCGGTTTTTGGTATATCATCTTTGGCCATCTTTATCTGATAGAACCCTTGGTACGCGTCCATGAAACTTAAGAGGGCGCATCCAGCAGTGGAATCGACTAGCTGGTCGATCCGGGGGAGCGGGTAGGGATCCTTCGGGCAAAACTTGTTGAGCCGAGTGAAATTGTTGCACATTCTCCACTTGCCCGACCCTTTCTCTACCAGGACTACATTGCAAACCCAATCGGAGTATCTCACTTCTTTGATATGACCCGCTTTGAGTAGTCTTTGTACTTCGGCTTCAATGATAGCATTGTCCTCGGCACTGAAGTCTCTTCTCTTTCCCGAATGTGGGTGACCGAAGGATCGACGTTCAGACGGTGAACGGCTACCCTTGGGTCAATACCTCTTAAATCTTCAGTGCTCCATGCGAAGATATCATTGTTATCCCTCAAGCATTGGATAATTCTCATTCTGACTTCCGTGGTCATCTCCGTTCCGATTTTGGTAACTTTATCGGGACTTCCTTCGATCACTTGGACTTCTTCGAGTGTTTCTCTTGCTTCGATTTTGTTTTCATCGAAAAACGTTTTCTTCTTGGATGTTGGTGGTACGGAAGGTATCACTTGGTACTCTTCTATTTCTTTCACTTCTCCTACTAAGCTCTCTTTCGCTCTCCTTTGAGCGACTCTTCTTCGCCTTTTGGACGGACTTGACTTTTTGGATTTCCTCTTAGAGCGATGCACCGCATAAAAGCGATGCGGAGCCTGATGGATGAAGGGTTCATCCTCCTTCTCTTGACTAGTCCCTGTTTCACCAATGGCGACATTTGAAGTCATTTTGGTTGACATGATGTAACACTCCCATGCTTCTCTGATATTTCCAACCTCTTGTCCTGTTCCCATCAATGTCGGGAACTTGAGTTTGTTGTGCACTATAGATACCACGGCATGAAATTGGGCCAGGGATGGTCTTCCAATGACTGCGAAATAATCAAAGGGCATGTCTACGACCACGAAAGGAACGTGGTGCGTAACTGTTCGAGGTGCGGTGCCCATTGAGACTGTTAAAGTGATGCTTCCCAAAGGCATGATGGGTGGGCCACCGAAGCCTACTAGTGCAATCCTGACTTCTTTAAGACCTTCTTTCGGGTTCATGCGCATCCGCTTTAAAGTGCCCGTAAAGATCAAATTGGCCGAACACCCCGTGTTTACTAGAATTCTCCCCAACTTGAAGGACTGCACGTCAAGCGCGGGCACCAGTAGTACACTTGGGTCGTAAATGTTTCCTCCTCCCGCATGCCTCAGAGGAATCTCACTATCATCGAATGAAATGACATTGGTACCGGGTTGAGCGACCTGCCCATACTTCTCGTCTCGCACCCTTAAGTTGTCGGCAGTGATCTCTCTTTGGTTCCGGGTGTCTCCACCTGCGGGTCCTCCTGCTATTGTGAGAGTGTGAATACGACCATTTATAGGCCGGTTCTCGTAATTGTTGAAATCGTGAATATCATCATATCCACGATTCTCTTGGGGGCTCTGGTGGTCGCTCCGCACTTGGGGTGGAGGTGGGAGTATCGCCAATGGTTCTTCCTTTCGGATGTAGTTGACCAATTGTCCATTCCGTACCATCCTTTCGATCTCATTTTTAAGCTCGACACACTCATCGGCAGTGTGCCCCTTTCCTTTGTGAAATTGACAGAATTTCTCGGAATTTTTGTTTCTTCAATTCTCTTGAATCGGTGTTGGCCATGAAACATCAAGCTTTCTCGAGACTATATAGTTCAAGATGTCGGATCTTGGCCTATTTAAGTCTGTATAGTTGTTATACCTCCTCGTAGGTGACCTCCTTGGAGGAGACCTCTTATCTCTGAATTCATTCCTCGAAGGGCCTTCCTTAATCAGCCCATGCTTTTGATCTCTCCTTTGTTTTCCCGGATTTTGGGGCCTCGGAGGGTATTCCTTCTCCTTTTCCTTTTCTTTCCATTTTTCTTTAGGAGGATTGGTCCTCATCGTGACTGTTTTCCGGAACTCCTCGGCTTCGAGGAAATCCTTGCACACTTTTGCTAGTTGGGCTTCGTTCTCCACAAACGATGCTGAGAGCACCTCTTGGAACTTGACGTTGGTAGTGTTACCATACAAATATTCCTTTCTCTCATTGATCGAGTGATCTTCCACTTGCAGGGCTGCTTCATGAAAGCGGTTGATGAAATCCCTCAGTTCTTCGTTGTTCTTTGAACAATTTCGGCCAAGTATCTCACTCTTCTTTTGGTGTTCATGACCTTCTCAAACCGCTTAGAAAATTCCTTACAGAGATCCCTATAGGACTTGATCGAGCGATGAGGGAGACGCGACCACCATTTCATGGCTTCCCCTGAGAGGTTTGATGGGAAGAGAAGTGCTTTAGTCCTTGAGTCATGCCCATATGCATCCATTTTGGCACCGAATCTCACCAAATAGTATTTTGGGCAACTTGTTCCATCATAGCTTTCGAAAGTAGGGTGGCCCCTCTCAATTTCCGCTTGATGGCTCCTTATCTCGTCGCTCAATGAGCTGGGATCCTGGTCTTGATCTTTTTCTTCTATGGTTCCTCGGAGGGTTTCTATCTGAGAGTCAAGAGCGGCTTTCTTTGCATTGAGTTCCTCCAGTGTGAGCCTCCTCCCCGTGGTCGGGTCGACCAAGGGGGTTACCTCAGCTACTGTTCGCGCCGCATTATTCTCCGCTACCGCCTCGGGTTGATTTTGAGGTGTCACTTGGATTTGAGGGCTCACCTGGTTGGGCGTGACCGGGTTTGGGAGATTGGGGGGTGTAACGACCACCGGCACTTGGTTTTCCTGGGGAAGCACATTTTGCAGAGACGCGCGTATCCTCCTATCAATCAGGTCTCTTAGGTTCTCCGGGGCGCCTTGAGGTCCTAATCTTGATTGGACCCTGGAGGGTCCAAGGCGGGATTGGATTGGCCTCATGTTGGCTCTAGAGTGTGCTTCGTCTTGTGCCGCGGGTATTCGAGGGGTTGAGGGTGCTCAAGGAGCTGAAGGTGCTCGAGGAGCTGAGGGAACTCGAGGAGCTGGCGGAGCTCCTTGAGGTTGTTCTTGTACTTGCGAGTGCCTTATCCCGCGCGCTTGAAGTTCGGCTTCTACTCTAGCAGCCTCATTCTCTCCTAGGCATCCTTGTATGGTGAGGAGGAATAGGCCGTATTGAGCTTCGCCTATCCCATAATCTGAGGGTCGGACTACGCGTCCGTTAGGAAGGGTGAAGTTCAATGCGTCCGGTTGGTTGAGATTTCCGGGTGCAACGTTGGTTTCGGCTCTTAGAGCGCCATAGCCACTTCCGACAGGTTCCCCTCGAGGGAGGTTCTCTCCTGTTCTTTATTCTCGGGATCCGGTGACATTAGTGAAAGCACCTTCTTCCATTTCTTGATCTCTTTCAACATTGATATTTCTTTGAACCCTTGGTGCTGCTGCCCTTCCTCCTCCTTGGCCATTTAAAGGGGGACGGCCCCTTGGGCGAGGAGGATTTCTGGGTGCAGCACTAGCAATTCGGTTGCTTCTTCTAGGAGGCACCTTGTGTAACGTCTCGAGGAGAGTGCCTATGCTCGACCAGTAGGGCTAGGAATGACCTTTCGATCAGATTCCCACAGACGGCGCCAAATGTTGAATGGTAATTAGTTCAATGTTCCTCCAAAGGGTAACACTCCAGTCAGAAGGGTATTACTCCGAATATAAGCACTTCGTCTTCGTGCACCTGAATCCACTCGAGGGGGGGGGTTAGTGTCTATTACCGGTCTTTCAAGTATCAGACCGGAGTGTCGACTTTACGAGTAGGGAGTTGAGAGGCTCCCTAGTGAGAGAAATATTGAGGGTAGGTGAGTCTTGATTGCTTACCTGCTGGGTAATGAATGAGGTCTCTTTATATACTTTGAGTATTTTATTGTCCTTTTGCGTAGGATCGTGACACGTGTCCGGCTGAGATTGAAGCCTTCTTTGGCCCAAGCCCATTAAGGAGGTCCATGGGCTCTGACCCAAAGATGTGACCTAGGGTTTGGAGGGCATTTTAGGCATTCCGGGACTTGAGTGATTCTTTCGGAAGGCGGACTACCTAGGGACCGACCAGCTTTGGTCGACCAAGGTGCTCGAGCCTCCTCACGATCTATAGCTCGACCAGTACCTTGTCTAGTTGTCCTTTGATGCCTCCTTCCTTGACGTAAGGTGGTCGCACCGTTGGAGGGGTGGTCGACCATCTTCCAGTGTTGTACTTGGAAGGTTGGTCGCACCCATTAAGGAACAATTCTTGAGCGCTCTAGCACGCTCTTAGGTCGCTCCAGCTCTTAAATGCGGGCTGGACATATTTCAATACCAACACTTAGTGATTAGTTGCTATCATCCTTTTGACCCCCTAGTTAGAATTAGACCTTGGTTTTTTGTTTACTCTTGCACGTCTCTTGTTCGTTCACGATAGTTTGACCTTAAGTTTATGCCTTAGCCCTCGTTACGCCTTAGGACAGTCTCACTTGAAGACGATTAACGACGTTACTTACCTTACACTAATAGGATGGCTCCAAGGATCAACACTCGCAACGGCAACAACAACACCAACAACGGCAACAACCACACCACCAATGATGCTATTGCACAAGACTTGATGCAGCAGAAGGTCGCAGCTTCAAATGCCTCCCGCCAAGTAGCAAGTGCGATCGCGCCGTCAATTATGCCACATCAAGAAACCCTAACGTTGTCGGCAGCTGAGAGGTTCACTCGTTTCCACCCGGAAAGGTTTGAAGGATCACACCACTCAAGGAAAGCTGAAGTGTGGATTGAGGGCATCGAGGATTCGTTTAGTATCTTGCACATCAACGATGCACAAATGGTGGAGCTTGCAGTGTTTCAGCTCGATGGACTAGCACGCCGTTGGTGGGTCACCGTTGATGCACGATGGAGGAGAGAAGGAAAACCTCACACATGGGAGAATTTTGTGACGGAATTTGTGGACAAGTATGTTCCTCGTAATGTCCGTATGAGAAGAATCAGTGAGTTTGAAAAGTTGAGGCAAGGGAAGATGACGGTGTCCGAGTACGATATTAAATTCACGAGATTGTTGAAGTATGTGCCACACCTCCAAAATGATGAAATGGAAAAGATGAGGTGCTTTGTACGAGGATTGAAGCCTAAGATCAAGTTCAACCTGTTTGGAATCGAGATGTCAACTTACGCGAAGGCCATGGAAAGAGCTGCTGAAGTGGAGAACGGATTAGGAGAGCTTGAGAGCTATGAATCTCATCGATCTGGAAAAAGGGGTTCTGATCACGTGAGTGGCGAGGATCGTCCGTCTCCATCCAAGTGTCCTCGCAATCAGCGGGAAAGTCGACCCCGTCAACTCGATGGTATTACCGGAGAGTCAACTAGCGTAAAGTGTAATTTCTGTGGAGGAACAACTCACGAGGAATCAAGTAAATATCCAATGGTAACTTAGGAATCAAATGAATAACAACTATTGAAGACAGGGAAAAGTTTCATCTTCTTATTTTGAAATAAATTCCCAAAGACACCCCAGACCCTTTTCTCAGTCGCTGGCATCCTACTCGCGTGCATCCTCAGTAGTATCTGGAAGGAAGGAATTTTGAAAACAAAGAGAGTGTGAGATAAAGGATCTCAGTGAGGTTCTAAGTTAACGAACAGAAAATAAACAGTTTTTGAAATCAAAATCCTTTTCAGCAAATGACATAACAAACAGAACAGGTAACATAATAGAAAGACAGAACAGATAAGTCGAAGTCCGTTGGTGCAGCCCGCCTTATTGCTCCTACTCCCCAATAGCCCTTATAGCTCCCTCCAGAGGGTATACAACTCCGGACAGAAACAGAAACCCCCGTGTACTTTGGGGAAACAGAACCTACGACCCTAATAGACCTCAGCGATTTCTGCCTCGCGTCTAAAAGGGATTAGACTAGGCAATAACCAAGCAAACTCGATAGTCCTCTACTACCCAAGTCTACCTAGTTACGACCTAATCGACCGGTCACACAGAAACAGACAGAACAGATACAGATCAAACAGATACGAACAATCAACACCAAGAAGTGTTCCTGCAGAAAAGTTAATCCAGAACAGAGTAGTAATAAACAAAGAAAGTAAATAGTCATACTTAGGACTTAGTTACTTTTACGCGGAAGCATACAGTAAAACAGTATATATACTATTAGATACAGATAGTCACATAGCCTTCCAGTTTTTCGCAAATAGATAAGTTTAGGGGTGAACACTCACCTTAAACCTTGCGAGCAAGAACCACAGAAGTACATCGAATTACGGCCTAACGGACGGAGCACCTAAACAGAAAACGACTAGTCACTTAACTAGAAGTCGAAAGGAAAGTAAAATCGGTAATAGGAAAAAAAAGGTCGGTGAAGAAGTGGCGAAGGTGGGGTTCGAACTCGGGATCTCTAGGTTAAACTCTCCAACACAAACCAACTAATCTAGCAAGTCAACTAGAAACTTAACAACAAGACAAAAAGTATTTTAACTTGAACAGTTTTAAGAAAAAGGCTTCAATCCCAATTTCGAAATTACAGAATTAACCTTCAGCAGTATTTGCAAAACAGAACAACACTTTTCAATAATAACATAACAGTCCCCAAAGGGAAACTAGATTTATCAGTTTAGTCCAAAAAGTAGGAAATTACCATTTTACCCTCAAAACAGAAATTACATAAAGATCCTTTTCAAAACAGAAGTTAAAAGATAAACCCTAATAGATTCAGAACATTAACAAATAATTTTCAGTAATTAATATTCTCTTAAGCCAGATTAATATCGGTCAACGGTGGTCAAACAAACTAAGTCAGCTTAAGGGCAAAAGAGTCAAATCAGTCTCAAGGGTAAAAAGGTAAATCTCCAGGTCTAAGTAGTCAACAAGGGCAGAATAGTCAAATCATATGTCCAGGGCAGAAAAGTCCACACAGCAAATCTCAGGGGTAAAACGGTCAAGTCAATTACAAGGTCAACCAAAATTTACAAATAGGTCCCAAAGGTTTCCAGAATCACATAACAACCCCAACAAAGGTAAAATCATCCCAACACAGTCCAAAAAGTCCAAATCGGAGCTAGGGTTCCGGCCAAAGGGTCCAGTTCACGGCCAGAATGGGACAGGGGCAAATCGGTCAAAAACAAAAGGGAAAAGAGTAAAACAGAGCATCGATGTTTACCTTGAACGGATCTGGGAAGGAAAATGAATCAAACTGCGAATCAAGATAACTTACGATTAATACGACATTCGAATTAAGATTTGAATCGGAAACCGAAGGATACGAGCAGAACAGAGTACGCTAACCTCTTACTGGAGTCTGAACGGAGAAGACGATCGGATCGGAGCTGGGCGGCGCGCGAATCAGAACACGGCGGAGGCGGCGCGGCACTCGGACGGAAACGGGCGCGGAGGATCGAAACGGATCGGTACAACAGACACGCGGTCAGCGGCTTGAATCGGGCAAAGCTGAACGGCCGACGGCGCGAGCGAAACACGGAACGGCGGCGCGAATCGGCAGTGCGGGAGGTGCAATCGGACGGAGCGACGGAACGGCGCACGGCGGACGAACGGCGGCGCATGGGACACGGATGGACTGGTCGAGACCGGAGCACGGCCGGGACGGCGGCGACGACGAACGGCAGCAGCAGCAACCTCTTTCTCTTCTTCTCTCTCCTTTTCCTCTTTTCTTTCTTTCTTTCTTTTTTCTCTCTTTTGATTTTGACGGCAAGCAAGCAGAAAGAAGAATGAAGTTGGGCACGGTTAGGGTTAGGGTTTAGGAAATGGGCCGGTCAAAGGGTCAGAAGACTGGGCCACAGAAATGGGCCAAAAGGAGTCAGACAACTAGTCTTTCCAACTCGGTCCAAACGTAACGAAACGAATTAGTTTTACGCGAATTAACTAAATCGCTCACGCGAGAAGTGAATTAAAATAATTACCGAGTAAAATAAATTACTCCGATAATTAATTAATTAAATTAAATAATTAAATAATAAAATAATAAATAAATAATTAAAAAAAATACGGGGTGTTACACCTACTCTCTGTCCTTGTCCGATCGAAGGTGCTCCGTCCGCTAGCTCTTAATACGCTCTGCTTTTGAGGATCGTTGCTCGCAAAGTTCAAGGTGAGTGTTCACCCCTAAACTTATCTATTTGCGAAAAACTGGAAGGCTATGTGACAATCTGTATCTATTACTATATATATTACTACATATACTGTTTTACTATATGCTTCCGCGTAAAAGTAACTAAGCCCTAAGTATGGCTATTTACTTATCTTTGTTTGTTGCTACTCTGTTCTGGATTAACTCTTCTGCAGGAACACTTCTCGATGTTTCGGGATCCGATTGTTATTATCTGTTTGTTCTGTATCTGTATCTGTTCTGTCTGTTTCTGTGTGACCGGTCGATTAGGTCGTAACTAGGTAGGCTTGGGTAGTAGAGGACTAAAGGGTTTGCTTGGTTATTGCCTAGTATAATCCCTCTTAGGCGCGAGGCAGAAGTCGCTGAGTTCTATTAGGGTCGTAGGTTCTGTTTCCCCAAAGTACACGGGGGTTTCTGTTTCTGTCCGGAGTTGTATACCCTCTGGAGGGAGCTATAAGGGCTATTGGGAGTAGGAGCAATAAGGCGGGCTGCACCAACGGACTTCGACTTATCTGTTCTGTATTTTTGTTCTGTTATCTGTTCTGTTTGTTATATTATTTGCTGAAAAGGATTTTGATTTCAAAAACTGTTTAATTTCTGTTTGTTAACTTAGAACCTCACTGAGATCCTTTATCTCACACTCTCTTTGTTTTCAAAATTCCTTCCTTCCAGATACTACTGAGGATGCACGCAAGTAGGATGCCAGCGACTGAGAGAAGGGTCTGGGGTGTCTTTGGGAATTTATTTCAAAATAAGAAGATGAAACTTTTCACTGTCTTCAATAGTTGTTATTCATTTGATTTCTAAGCTACTATTGGATATTACTTGATTCTGTTAGCGCTGTGCGCGTCAAATATTATTATGGCCTTTATTGCCGACCGTTGCTTTTAAAATTATTTCGGATTTTTCTTTTTCAAGAAAATTGTTTGTTTTTAAAAACCGGTACCGTTACAGTTTCTAACCTGGTCAAGCTAATCCATGACCGATTCCATCCCAACCCAATCTATTTATCTGTAGCGACAGAACCCTAAACTGCGTGATTCGTTCGTTTAGTACATTTAGGCGATTTCCAAACCAAAAAGTCTATTATTCGTTGAAGGCCCTATTCGGTTCGTTAATGTGCATAGATTCGTTTACGGAATCCCCACAATGTATTTTATCATTATCACTTTTACACTTGATACATGTTGACGTTCTACTTAAAATTTAATATGTAGCAATGGAAGACTAGAAATAGTTTTTTATAGATTAATAATAATTGTTGTTTGTATTAAGCGCACCGTAATAATACATTTACCTAACAATATTTACAATATATTTACATTACATTCAATTGTTTATTTATTTTCCATTTCTGATTTAATTTGTTTAATTTATGCAAATTTATTATAGAATGCAGAAAAAAAACTCTCTCCGGTCCCACTGTAATTTGTTCATTTTGACTTTTTTCGAGCAACCTTTTTAACATTGACTTATAATTATTTTTAAATTATAATAATAAAATATTTGAAAAAAATCGTAATATTATGAAAATATATAATTTTAATTTTTATAATATAATTTTATTAAATATTTTATAATTATAATTTAAAAGTAATCATGTTCAAAGTAGTTAGAAAAAAGCCGGATAATTTTTCCAATTTTTGCTCGATTTGGATTCGAGAGGAGTATAAAGAAGGAAGCAAAAATTCCTCGAATTGATTAGTGTTGGGTAATAATGGAGAAGATGAAACTTGCAGAAGAAGTAGTTCGAGAATTCCTCGTCTTCCGTGGATTCACCAACACTCTCCAGTCCTTCGAGAAAGAGCTCGCCACCGATATCGGCAAGGCCTTTCAGGTCGATAAGATCCTCGAACTAATTTTCTCCGTTTACATCGCCAAATTCGACCCTAGCAAATTGATCGATCTGCTCAATTTTTTCAAAAACTGCTTCACCTTCTCCGATTCCGATCTCATCACCGTTATATCCAAGCTAGAGCAGTCTATTCTGCGTTACTACATTGTTAGTGCTCTCAAACGCTCACGGAAGGACAAAGTTTTGGAGTTTTTCGCACTTTTTGGGAATGATTTGCTCCAGCGAGATGACACTTGGAGCTCTTGGTTTGGTGAGTGAATGAGCTAGTTGATTTACTTTCTGTTTAATTTTGGATTGATTTTTATTTTTTAGTGTTTTTGTTTGTTCCAGCACTTCCTTATTTGCAGAATCCGCATTTGGATCCTAGGTTTCGGGTCTTCTTTTCGGATGATTGGTTCCGATCAATGCATCTTTCTGCCAGGAATTTCCTCAGCGAAGTTTTTAATGGAACTCATATCCTTTGTTGAATTCTATTATGTTTATCATTATTATTTGTTGGTACTACTTGTTCCAGCTTGTTAGCATAGCATTACGGTTATGGAGTATTAAGGATATGTTATCTTCGTATGAAAACTCATTAATTTAAATTCTCTTCAGATTCATTTAGTTCAATTCAGTTAGTTCTGTTGAGGTTTGCTTAGTTATATTTTATATCATAAATAAATTCAGTTCAGTTATGTTCACTTCAATTCATGCTCATTCAGTTCTGTTCAGTTCAATTCTGTTCATTTCAGTTCAGACCAAAAGAACACTTTCTAATTGTTCTTGGCTCTGTGTTTGTGTTGATGTTGTGAGTGTCACCTAAATGATTTCTTTAAAAGAATTAAAAATGGAGAAATATAGTAGTCTAGGCAACTTACTCGTCATTATAAACATAATTTGACCACGCCTTCAAATATTTATGGGGGGGGGGGGGGAAGGATTGGTGATTTTTAAGTTCTGTAAATGACATGCATTTGCACCAATGTCGTATTTGTTGGATTCCTTAGCTTATCTACGCACTCCTGCCTTGTTGAAGATCAGTTCAGAAACAAACACGGTGGGCCATCTCAAGAAAGAGATTAAGCAGCTTAATCATCAATTATCACAGGTTAAGTCATTGTTGGAGGATAAAGAGGCACTTCTGTGTCAGTTGTCAAGGTCTTCAAGGTATCTTGATCCACTACTGATTCTCTAAATTATGAGAAACAAAGCCGCCGGGGGGGGGGGGGGGGGGGGGGGGGCGCTGTTTTTTGTTGTATATACTAAAACTTGCAGATGTCTCTTGATTTCAGGGATTCGGGAGAAGCTAGTGTTTCTTATGAAAGTCACATTAACTCTAGATCACAGATGGAAGAAAGTCAATCAGACAATGCTCAGATTCAGGAGTCTCACATTTTAAAGGACAATTCTGGTAGTCATACAGATGGTTGCGGGAGTAGTAGTAGTGGCCTAGGTTCTGTAGACGATTCTGTAGCCGGTAAGTTGCCACATGGTTTTGTTTTTCTTGTAGACATGCCTCGCTGATCTACAGTGTCTTGTAGACTGGAAATATTTGATGAAAATCTTAAAATTTAATTTAACTATTTGGAATAGGTGTAGCTTTTGTTTTTCGTTCTATAAGATAAATGTTTTGCTTTGGGCACGATACGATAGAACATGACCGAGCTTATTTATTCCAGTTAACTTGAAAAAATATCCTTATATTAATAAGTTAGAACATAGAACAGCATATCTTTCTACTAATGAGGACCAATTTCTAGTTTAAACAAGGTACTGAAGCATCCTCTTGTGATTATAGGTCGTCTAAAATTCTAAATAAGCAATGTTTATGTTCTATTTCTAGTATCCTTGAATATTATGCCAACTCTCTTTGTCTTGGTCCATGCTGGTAAACTGTGAATGAGCTTCTTCATTTTTGTTCAAGCATAAGTACTTCTAAGTGGCATTTTTATTTCTTTCACTCTTAACCATTAAAATAGTAATTGAACCAACTGTGTAAGCTCCGCAAAGACAGATAGCTCAGAAAGTCAGTTTTGAAATAAATGACATTCTATGGGGACACTAGCTGTTAAGTCGAAATAGTTTTGAGTCAAAATAGTTTTGAGTGAAAATAGTTTTGAGTTAGGTCATGAAACCTACATCCTCCTGGGGGTTTATCTTGTGAAGACTGATAAAGATTCTTTGCAAAATCTGATATGGAAAACAGAACAGAACTGCCTTTTAGCATAGACCAAGTCCATAATAACATGAAGTGACTACATATTATGTGTGCATTGTAGTTTGAGAAGTCATTACTTCAAAGAACATGGACCTGGATCCCCTTTGGTAAACCAGATGAAATTATTTAATAGTGTAAAGCATCTAAATTCTCTTAGAAAAGTTTATAACTAGGAGTGGAGAAAACAAAAATATGTTTAGAGGAAGTTGTAGTTACCCATGACTTAATATTTAATAATGTACTATATAGTAAAGAAAGCCCAATCCGATTGGAATAGGCTAGAACCAGGCTTTGCACTGCAAACAGATTGGACCTGGGAGCAAGCTGTCCTTGGGATATATTTACTTTATATTTCTGATGCTACTTAAATATATAAAACAGGAAGTGACTGTGCTTTGCAAAGTGAAGAAGAGTTTCCAGAAGTGAAACCAATATTCGAGGTAAATGCTTTTGAATGATATGATGCTCCTACGTTTCGAGCAGTGTCCACCTATATCACATTTTCATTGTTTCATGACATTTCTTCCAGCCAGTAATCTGAAATATTTTCATTCTTTCCATCCTTTTGTAGCACACATTCTTGGGACATACTAGTCCAATTAGCTGTTGCCGCTTTTCTACATCGGGTCACAATATTGCTAGTGCTTCTACTGATGGCACAGTCAGGTATCTGTTGTGTACATATCACAATATTGTGAACATGTAGGATATGATTTAGACATTATACAGTATAACACATTGATATATAAAGATTCGTGATACATTTCCACATGTGGTTGATGGAATTCATTCCTACCTTGTGCTCTAATTCAATGAATTCTACATTTTGAGTTCTTGACCTCTAATATATAAATATTTGTGAATATCACATTATTACCACTTGATAAATATCTATGGAGAATTATTATGAATCACATATAAGGCTGACCTCATGCTCCGAAACATTTTAATTTGTTAAAAACTATTTGCAGTGAGCTTAACTAACTCATTAATATACTCTTTGAATGAGTTGTATGAACCACTGGAGAAAGCTTTAGCTGGTAATCTTCATGCCTTTCTAGGTTCCATCAGATGTACTAGCTTAGTGAATTTAACTAACACCTTAATATACTCTATGAATGTGTATGAACTACTGCAGGAAGCTTTACCTGGTAATCTTCATGCCCCTGGAGATTCCATTTTTTTTTTTTGAAACGGCAAATATTACAACTATTTCTACACTACTTATATACAAACAACCTACACCACCTTATACCTCCACACCTAAACCACCTTTTGTCTCTAGCCCCAATATTAGAAGTATCATTCTATACCAGTTTGTATGTTGTGTAAGAGACTGTTTTCTCTGATAATAGTTCTCCCACAAATTTTTAGAGCACTTGCCCATCATTTTGCGATAACCCTCTCCCCTGTATATATCTTTAATGCCAGATCCTATCCTTGGTTCATATTTTACAATGACCTTTTAAGTCCTGGACCCAGGTGTCACCCTGATTCCTTAAATGCTCATAATATTTTTATTTTGAACAGTGTTTTAAACTGGTCTGTACTTAGTTGGATCTTTCGGAGTTATAGGATTTGATTGGTTCTAAGTGGTTCCTGGAATTTTAGTTCGTAAATATCATTAACTTGATAGGAAAATTTGGAAATAGCATTTGGCATAGCCTGTGTTTCTATCTTTCAACATTTCATGTCCTATTTCTTTGCTCTAAATGTCTTGTCATGTGGTGAAGGGTATGGACATACGATTCATCTGCTCCGACGTCTAGAAATGCAACCATCTATTGTGGAGCTGAGATCATGTCTCTCGAGTGGGACTGCAAATCTGATAGATTGGTTAGTTGCTAGGTTCTATTGCACTTGCCTCCACTCAAATTGATGGTCCTCTGTTACAATCTTGTTATTTCAAATTATGAAGATTGGAGTTTGATACTGTTCTGTTTGACTGAAGCTACTCATAGGGACTTCTGATGGAGCCATTAAAGCATGGAATGTTGATGCAAAGCGAGTTGTTTGTGACTTAAACTCCAATGGAGCATACCCTAGGTTTGGCATTTATGTCAGTTACTGTCGTGCCCAGCATGCCTTCAAGCTGTGCAAAAACCTCAATTATGGTTCTTTTTCTTTTTTTTCTTTGGAAGGTGGTTCTCATCGATGCTCCTTTTCTTGTATCTCAGCATCTTGGACCTGAAATGCAGCCCTGTGGAGCCTATTTTCGTTTCGGCGGCTGCATCCAGGAGGTATTGTTGGCCTCACTACTTTCTCCCTTCCCTCCTGTCCTGACTCTGCAGAACATGTATTGGCTTTTGGCCAATTTTGGTAAATATTTAAGAAAAACATTATGACATCTATTCAATTTTGGCAATAAGAAAAAATCCTTTACAGCAATACAAGAGTAACTTGGGCTATATTTACAACATTAGTGTTCACCATCTTCCTATAGCAGTCGTCGTTAAATTGTATACTCGGGGATACGTTTAAAAGTAGATGCACTGGTGATTAGTATGTTTGTTTTTCCTTGTAGTAATATCTTGGCTGGATTATGTTTTCTCTGATGTGCTGGCAGTTAAAATGTGTGTGCGATATGGTGCTATCGAAGGTCTATTTTGATTATCTGTAGTCACTAAAGCATTTTGGCATCTCCAAATCTGTCCTCAGCTATAGTAATATTGAGTGCTTGAAATTTGAAATGTGGTGTTGTGTTCCAGAGATACGGGACATTGATTACACAACATTAAAAATGTGAAGTGTTTTTAACTGATATTAAATGAAATGTAGACTGAACCATGAGTGGGCTGTGGTTTGATGTCTCAAGTATGCTGGACTAAATATCATACTTCAGTTTCTCAATTACATGATACATGATAGAAAAGTCATTAATAGAATATTTGATCTGATTCTGCATGTTGAAACAAATAACAACAAACCTTGCGCGATTTGTTGTTACCTGGATAACCACCATCTTACATAGGCATATTCTGGCGTGATAGTCACAGACTTAACTTGAGATATATCAATTGATTCTCTGGAGTTGGAATAAAGCTTACCCACAAAATCAATTTCCATGTCTAAGTCAATAGATGGACTGTCATTGTTGTTCAGACGTATCAATTACTCTTTCTGTCTCTTAAAAATTTCATCTAGAATGGAAGTTCTCAAGGATTTAGTTGATTGATTGATGTCTTGGCAGGCAAGGAACCAGCTATTTTGATAACTTGGGGTTTGCTTCTCTGACTGTATGGAACATGAGAACATGGAAGGCTATGGTATGCTATTATCGCTCTCGTACAGTTCTGTATGTAAAATCTGGTCCCTTGACCCTATTCCCCTGCCCTTATGATCAAACATCACAAGCCTTTCTTTTCAATTTGCTTGAAGTCAGTCCTTCCTCTTGGTAACGATCCACCTGCAATTACCTCGCTAAGTTTTAATCATAACGGAAAGCTTCTAGCAGCTGCTGCAACAGATGGAATGATTCATATGTTTGGTATCCTTTTTCCTCATATTCTCGGGAATCAAGTTTTTCATTTGATGTTAAATTTTATTTGCTGCCATCTCTCCAAAAGCTTCCGATTTGCAAAATGTTGACTTTTTAAGGCTCCGTACCGGAAATATAATTTATGAAGTTATATTATGATAATATAATAATTATATTATCAATATAACTTTGTAAATTATATTTTCCTGTATGGTTTAGAATTAATGAGGTGAAACGGAGCCTTAAAAAAGTCAACATTTTGTAAATGGGAAGCTTTTGGAGAGATGGAGGAAGTATGATGGAGATCACTAATGCATACCTTAACTAGAGAAGATATGTCCGCTGGCCAGCAAGTTACTGGATGGCCTGCTCATGACTGTGCTATTAGCTCAATTCTTTTTGGGCCTGATGAGACCAGCATTTTCAGCTTGGGGGCTGATGGAAATGTAAGTATCTTTGACAAATTTAACTTGTTCTTTGTCATTGCGTATATGATTCTTTCGAAATAGACGTCTAGACTCTAGATGTTGCTTCAGAAATCATTGTTTCGGCTGAAATCCAAGTCAATACATCTATTGACCAGATATTCGAGTGGAGCTTACACAATCAAGGAAAGATTATGTGGTCGAGAAATTGTAGCAGGTTAGAATTTGTGGCATAGTATTATCCATCTTTTCTACAGATTGAACACAAGATATGACTTCCACATAATCCTGAAAACATACAAAAACTTAGACATAATCCTGTGGACATACAAAAACTTATAGAGGACATGTTGTCTCTTGAACTTGAATTATCCAAAACTTTAAAACTCTTTCCGATGATGCACCAGGTTGGGAATCTTGTTTCTTCTGCAACGATTTCATTTCAGAAACTTTTTTTTTTCCTTTTACTTGAATGTTTGTGCAGTCCAATTTTTTTTCCTTGTTCCTGAGTGTTTGTGCAGTTTTTGTATTTTTTTTTCTTTTCATCTTTCCTTAATGTGAGTCCAATGCCGGCAAAGAAAGTAAAAGATTGCTTGGTAATATTAAAATACTAACTGCGAATGACATATATATTTGTTTAAACTTTGAAGAGTCTCTCTAGTTGTTAGAGACTAGGAAGCACGGGGACTTCAAAATGGATGACGTATCCGTGATACGTATCGGAAACGTATCCTAACGGATACTCGAGGGATACGTATTCCTCTATTTTTTAATTAAATTAAATCTATAATGGTGTGTGTTTATGATAATGATGCGGTTGAGATATAAGATATATGTATTTTTGAGTTTATTGGACATATATGATTATTTTCTTATTTGGTTGGTTAGTATTCAATAAATTAAAAAAACTTTAGCTTAAAATGTTAAATATATTAAAAATATTTATATAAATTAAACGTATCCTACACGTATCCGTATCCTATATTTTTAATTTTGACGTTTCCACGTATCCGTCTCGTATTCGTATTCGTATCCGTATCCGTCTCCGTGCTTCTTAGGTTAGAGATGGACAATGGCTTTCAGAACTTTTTTATTTACCCCTACTTAATTGATTCACTTTATAGATATATTTCTCAACCTCTCCACACTAAAATATATTCTAGATGTGATTTTGTTATAAGTTTTTTGTTAAATATTCTGAGCTTGTTATTTCAGATTTGCATGTGATATCATACGCTTTGGTAATGACACATGAACTGAACTGATGTAGGTTTTGCCATCCCCATAATTCCAACTATAAACATGAACTGGCTTTAAATACAAATGGGACAAGACTTCTTGTCACCTCTGGTTCACTTAGAGCACCAATATATCAGGTATGTATGACAATTACGTTTACTGCTAGTATGTACCTAAACTATTCCATACCGTGTTAATATTAATAGGTTTGCTTTCTTTATTGTGAATAGGTCACAGGTGTTAAGAGTGGCATGAGAACTCTTTGTCATACTGGATCAATAACGACGGTAGATTGGCATCCAACTTTGCCAATCTTCCTGACAGGATCAGCTGATCATTCCGTAAGGGTGTCATGTATTTCGTGATTGCTTCTTGTTGGTTATCGGTTTTGAATAGTAGTAGACTATAGTAGGTTTGTAGCCGAGTATATTGTATGTGGTGGTTTGGGGTGGGGAAGCATCACAAATTGCTTTACTTTTCGTATAGAACTACGATTAAAGGCCAAACAGCTGGGCATAAATGTGATCAGAAATGTGATCGGTGCTTTGGACCACGCTGAAGAATGTTTAATGCATCCTGTAATAATTTAGGTCGATTTTTAAGTACCAAAGTCACTAGATAATTGATAGAAGAGTAGTCTTTTTATGGTGAATTTGCTCTTCCAAAAATTCAATCCACAGTCACTCCTTATACCATACATAAAATAAAATAAAGTGGGCATTTCTTAGGCATACCCTTACCATAGTATTAATGTGAAAAGGAAGTAGATTAAGATGAAAATGAAGTAAATTAGAATGGGGAGAAGATGAGAAGTGTCAATTGGAATTTTTTCGATGGAGATTTCTTTTCTGATTGAAAATTGTTTTAAAATTACTCTACCATATTACTTTTACTTTGTTAATATTAATACGTACATTTTAAGTTTTTGTTTTTGATGTCATCTGAGGTAGGCCTGGCATTGGGCGGGTTTTACCCGACCAAATACCCAATTTTGTTAATCTGGACCGGGTAGGGTATTTGGCCCATTCAAATTTAAACCCAACCCTACCCACACCCATTTAATTAAAATTGGATGGGTAGGGTTGGGTAAAAACCCATACTAACCCATAGGGTTTTGAAACAGAATCTTTTTTTTTCTCCAACTTTCGATCCATATCTTTTCTGATTTGACGATCGGCTTCTTCTCCAACTTCCATAGCATTTCTTTTTTATTGATCGGCTTCTTCCATAGCTTCCCAAATCGATCTCCGTCCCAAAATCCAATGGCGTTGCGGCTCTCTTTCAGTTGGATCGGCTAGATTTTGATCTGATTGATCTGTATCTTAATGCTATGCCCTTGATTAGTTAATTTGGATTCAATCATTATTGATGATGAAGCGGTGTGGTTGTTGTGTCATGTATTATCAGTTTGCTTTTTTTTTTAGATATTTGCGATGTATTATTAGTGCTCTGTTTTCTTTCATTTTCTTTCTTTTCTTTTGCGGTGTAAACAAGCATTTCGTCGAATTCAATGGCATATCTATCTTTTCTGTCTTAGTTTCTGTAATCATAGGAGAGTTGTTTATTTTACGGGATTCGCTTTCTATTGAATTGTTACTTTGATTGAGCCCGTGCATTTTAATTTTTAAGTTCGTTATTTTAAACCTAAAAAAGATGGAGAATAGATATTAGCAAAGGCATACACCAGCACATACTCCAAGCATGTATGGTTTAGTATTATGGAGTATGCTATTTTTGTAAATTGAAGAACGGGTTAATGAAAATAATATACACATGAGCATAGCATGTTTCGATAAACATGTTTGATGAGTTGCTTAAGTGATTTTGCACACTAATTTCACGCTATACACTCTGAAGTGTGAGTGTTTTGTGAGTTTGATCATTTTATATTTTATATGTAAACTCTGAGTTTGATAATTTTATACATAATGGTGGTGTAAAAGTTTAGTTTTTTGTTAGTTTTGTTTTAAATTCTCACTGTGGAGTTATTTTCCTTTGGACCCATGGACTTGAGAGAAAGATGATTTAAAGCGTATCGTGATGCTTATGGTGTACATGTATATATGTGGTGCTTAATGCAAATGAATTGTTTTTAGAGATTTGATATGCTAATATGACCTTAATATGGTTTCGGACTGAATGAGATTTTTTAACTTTAGACACATAAAACGACTAAGGAATACGCTTTGCACGCGTAGCGTGCGACGCAATGAACCAGAATTATCATTATAAATTTCATACGACAACTCAAATATGTCACCATCACATTCACATTACACATGGTAATCAAATCAGCATTATAAACCTAATAATCTAAACCAATGCCCACATCAACAGGCCATAGTCATAGTAAACCAACAAAAGGCCATACAATACCGCAACAATTTTCCTATTATTTAAAGTCAAATAATCTCCTTGGCATATTATCAAACACATGGAGTGCCTCAAACAAAACGCAATTCTCCAACATAAATTTGCACAAACAATTGAGAAGAGGATGTAAGATGAAGATTAAACAAGAGTTTAATAAGAGAGACACACATATCTTCAATCGAGCGAGTGGTTTATGAGAAGAAGAAGAAAACGGGAGCGAGTTGTTTCTCAGAAGAAAGCTTACTTTTTTTTTTTTTTTTTTTTCCTGTAACCTAAGGCCTATTAGGTGCCTAAATACCTATTAGTAAAAACTAATATAATTAGGGTTTTAATAGGTATTATCTATTTAGACCCATATATTATATGGATGGGTTTAGGTAGGCTTTTTCTATTTAAATTTAGGTAGTTAAATAGGTTTTGACCCATTATGACAGATCTAGCTAGACATATTAAAGGTTGGGGGTAAATAATAGGAGTACTTGTTAGACTTAGACATCCTCAGAAAAATGACTTTGGGATTTGATTATTAGGTGAGGATGAAAAGTAATTCCCCTGTTCCATTAAGAATTTCCTAGGTGAATTTTTTTCAATGAATTAGAACTACATATTAGTTCTAAATTACACAACAAAAAGATATAATGAAATTATATGATGAAAGTAAATTAAGTATGCTTTTCTAATATAACTTTATTTTATATTTTTTCCCTATAATTTTGGATTAAAGCACGAACAAAGATCCATGATACGAAACGAAAATCAGAATAAAAAAGAAAAAGATATCGGGGCCCAGCAACCATATCAAAGGAAGCCCCGATGCTTTCAGGGACTCTGCTACATATTCAGGAAATAGAAAAGTATTAACATAGAATAAACAATCAAGACCTGGCTCAAGGCTAACCCCTCTACACTTAAACTTGTTTAGGAACCCATGAGGACCCCATGAAGAGAAAGAACAATCGTGTTCGAGGATACAAGCACAAGATCGTGGGATAATTGCTCTATGAAATGTTTTATGGAGAAAATATTTTGTTTAAAAAACATCGATGAGAGAGTTGCCCATAAAAAAGGTCAGATAGTGCTTGATTGAAGCAGATTGGGAAAGTTGTCCCTAAAAAAGGGCCGATAGTGCTCGACTGAAGCATATGCCAATATAATTCGAAGAAAAAAAAATGAAAATCATAACTCAAATAGCTTGCAAAATACATATGTCGATAAGTCTTAGGACCAATTAAATTCAGTTCAACAGTATATAATAACAGGCAAAAAACGCGTGGAGCTCCACGCGCCTATCGATTGTTTCGGTTGAATTTTTCTGATTTGCTCATCTCTTTCCTTAAAATTCTGCTTATTTCTTCTCTCGATTCTGAATCATTGTTCGGCGAGGATTCATCCTATCTATCTCTTCTTCTTTATTCATCTCCTCTCCTCTCATCATCTACCGTCCAAATCAATTTATGCCAGTAAAGGTATTCGACCGGAAAGAGTTTCGAGTAGCCACCAGCCTCACCATGGGAATAAGATTTCATAGACAAATGCCGAATAGCTGGAAATCCAGAGTGTTACTACAGGACATTGGTGGTAAGCAATTTACTATATAAAATTTTATTTAATTTAAATATTATAACCATTGAGTACATATATTTTTATGTTAGTACGTTAAAATTATATCTACTAACATTTCAGGCCGACTTCTTCAACACCCAAAACCTGGATAGGCGCAAATATTTTATTGAAGACATGTCCGAAAAAATATTAAACCATCCAGAGTACAAGTATGCATCAATAGTCTTTAAGTTACTAACACTGGATCCGGAGCAGAGACGACAAGGATGGTTAGATATTGACAAAATGAAAAGTACGCCGTCAGGACTCGATTATGTGAAGAAATGCAGACGCAATCTAGCTCTGAGGATAGATAACCTTAAGATAGAAGACCACTTGAAATTTGAATATCATCCATACTGCGGCGCTGACATAACAGAAGGCATCGACGAAGAAAAAT
Source organism: Plantago ovata (assembly GCA_028274465.1). Classification (NCBI taxonomy): domain Eukaryota; kingdom Viridiplantae; phylum Streptophyta; class Magnoliopsida; order Lamiales; family Plantaginaceae; genus Plantago; species Plantago ovata. The sequence continues at coordinate 105,364,731 of CM051455.1, read as the reverse complement.
GGCAAGAGATAATGACACACAGGACGGTATATACACCAGATGAAGAACACAAATTTACATGCAAAAGCTGCATTGCAGATTTCGAAGTAGAATGTTTCAATAGCCTACAGACGTATTCGGTGGTTCTTAAATCATCAGAGGAGTACTTTACGTACGTCTAATACCGCTCAATTCAAAATTTTCATCGCATGACTACATGAACTATTTCTATTACTCAATTAGTTATTTTTCAATTACATTCAATTATCCAGTTAGTTATTTTTTGTTTGTTTGAAGACATTTCGTGACAACTTTTGATTTTAATTACTCAATTATTTAATTGTAAATTTTCATTTACTTACGTTAAAATCAATTGAGTGAACATTATATACCTATAAACTACACGTAGCACACGCTACGCGTGTGCCGATGAATTAGATGAGTAAAAAAAAAAAGGATAATGTTTTCCAGAAAATTATTTTTTTGGTTTTTTTCAAAAAAAATATTATTTTTAAGGTTTTTTTTTCCAAAATATAATTTTAAAAAAAAGTAAAAACCCGGTCCGGTCCGACCCAACCCGGTCAGGCCGGATTATTCTGGGCTGGTCTTGGTCGGGTATGAGCAGATTACCCAGCCCACAACATTAATGTCCAAATGGGTTCTACATGGGTGGGCATTGGGTTGGGTAAAACCCACCCATTGCCAGGCCTAATCTGAGGTGCCATTATATGAAATTGGTACTTTTTATTTTTCAAAATCTCTCTTTTCTTATCTTCCGAGGGTAAAAGAGTGAGATACAGATTCTCCCCTATTCATATTCCTTTTGTATATATCCCTTTTCCATTTTCTTTCTTTAGTTCATTGAATTGGACATTCACAGCCTCGTTCAATTCTCATTATTGTTGTTCAGGTTTTGGGTGAAGTTTGTTTTTCGTTTTTTGAATTAGCGGTCAGATTTTGTACAACGCTTATGTGGAATTTGTTTGACTTTTTCTCTTACTTTTTTTGAGTCACCGGAGTGAAGTTGAATTTGTTTGACTTTTTCTCTTGCTTTTTTTGAGTCACTGGAGTAAAGCTTTGGCAGTGGGAAGTTAGATTTTCTTCTGATGTTGATGTATCTTCGACAATTGTGGTTTCACAATGTTTTTCGAATTATCTTTTATTTTCCTCATCGGTTTTTTATCTTCCCTGTTGACTTTGAATGAGGCTTTGATGATGATTTTTTGAAGTTTGGAAGAGGTTTACAATGTAGTGTTTGTCTTTTCTTTCAAGCTTCTGTGTCTCTGAAGTCATTTATGTTCTTTTTGTATTTTTTGCTGATTGCTTCGACTTTGGATTTGGGTTTAAATAAGAAAACAGAAAACTACAAAAACATGCCACCTTAAACACGAGATGAAACTTGAACAACGCAAAGAAACTCAAACCCGTGAGGCACAAGGCCCTGATACTAGCTAGTCAGCTTTACTGAAAGTACTTATATGTGTGTTTAAGTGAACTTGAAATAGATTGCAATAAAGCTTGAATGCTTGTGTATTTGATTGATTGATGAAATGAAATGTCCAAAGGCCTATATATACATGTTCTTGGAAGGTTTCTAGATTCTACCCCATTATTACTCCTACCTACCATATTCTAGAGTATTCTACTCTACTATTCTACACTATTCTACTCTACTATATAATGGAGAGTTTACTATGACATTTTAGATTGTTCCATTGCATAATAGTCCTTAATCTTTCTAGAATTGTAGTATTGCCCCAACCTTTATACATCTTTCTCGTGAATTACCATTAGCTTGCGCGGTAAAAACTCTCCAAAACAGACGGCCATCACATTTCCCCCCACAAAACTTGGCAACGTCCTCGATGCCATCACAACTTCATCACAACTTGCCCCCTGGTTGTGACCTGTCCATGTGCGCCCAAGTCTCTTGCGTTGCCACGACCAAAGTTCCCTTGCGTTGCCACAACCCAAGTTCCCTTGGTTGCCCTTGTTCTTGCTCCTTGACTTTGCATGCTTGCGCCTCAGTCGCCTCGGCTTAGCTCCTTGGACAAAGTCCCCTTATTCCTTGGTCATTTTCCCCATGATTTCCACCCCAACGCCTGGACACCCATGTCCCTTGTTGGTGGTCTTGCATAGAAGCCCCTCGGTCACCTTGGCTTGTGACCCATTCTTGACTCCTTCGACCTCAACCATGATCCCCGACATTCACATGTCCCCGATCATGGGCCTTCCTGTCTCCCTCATAGTCTTGACACATCCCTTATCACCAGGCCCTGTAATCACCTCAATCCATGTCGCGGAAAACATGTGTCCTCCCGTCGTGCCCTGATTTTGTATGGCTTGTCCGTTCCTAACGAGTAAATCGAGTTAGAGTGGGGTGCAATGCAAGCATGAACCTCGTCCAGCCACTCCAACCGCTTCATAGTCATCAATGGCGCCACCGTATAGTTCATTGGCCCAATCCAGCCTCCTACCTCGGTCCTCGCTTGCTTAGTCTCCCTGCTTACAAACTTGGCACCCCGTAAGACAACCTCAAGATTGCCCTTGGAGTCACGGTAGTGTTTAGCACAAGCCTATCCTCTATCTCCCCTGGACAAAGTTATGCATCGCGTATGTGTCCACTAATGCCTTGACCTTCTGCCCTCGATCGTTGCATCCACGAACAACTACGACCCCGTTTAGGCTTCCAAAGCTCCACCCGAGACGCATTGTGTATCCGAAGTTGCATCGATCCAATCAATGTCTCCTCACCCTCGACCTCCACGTCCTTGTCCTGGGTTATGGCAGCCACCTTTTGACCTTTGTGCAACACTGGGCACTTGTTCTTAAGGTGGTGGGTTCCCTTGCAATAGTAACACGCCCGCACCTTCTCCTTGCCCTTACCCGTTGCCTCTGGTATATTGGCCTTGCCATTCCCATGCTTTGGTGTAGGTGACTCGTCTTCCCCACCAAATCCCTCGTGATCCTCCTCCATGTCCCTAGATTTGCTGCCCCCCCCCCCCCCGCACATTCATCTCGAGTAGCTGCTCGGCCACCTCAATGGCTTGTGGACGTTCCCAACTTGTGCCCTTTGAAGCTCCATCCTTGCCCATGGCTTGAGCCCGTCAAGGAATGCGAACAACGCCTCTTGCTCGGTCAACCTAGGGATCTCCAACACAATCTCTTGGTACTCCTTGATGTATTCCCGTTTACTTCTCTTCTGAGCTAACTGCCTAAGCCTTGACCTAGCCTCAAACTCGGCATTGGTCGGATAGAAAAGGCTACTTGAGCTCGGCCTTGAAGTCTTCCCATGAATCCATATGACACGCCCCCTTCTCAACGTTGGAAAAGCTGCTTTTTCATATTAAAAAAAAAAAAAAAAACTATAGTCAAACCAAAATAAATATGGTCAACCAAATCACCTATAAATACCCAAAACCAAACAACACTCTCATTACTACACACACTCTCTATCTCTCTCACTCCTCACTCTCTCATCACTAACTTTCTTTCTCTATCTTAGAAACAGAAACAAACGTCTGCACCCAACAGATCGGGTTGGGGGGGGGGGGGGGGGAGGGGGGGAGATTTGGTGATACTTGTTTGTTTATTTAAAACTAGCATATCCTATTATATAGGAAATGTCAACCTCTTTATGTACTTACTCGATTTAAAATTCGATTAGATACATTAGAATAATTTAACCAGGAAAACGCATAATGGTTAGACAAGGGAAAATGATTTACAAAATGCACCAAAGACTTAACTAGCCATCTAGGTGGTGGTGCATTAACTGTTTCTCTTTCCCACATACGATACCAAATGTTGAGGGTAAATTCGTGTATCCTAAAAGTCATTCAAGTATGGGTATAAAAGTATCATTCCAATCTAGGTCAATGTAATTAAGTTCCTTCCATTCCTTATGAGGACCTATCACACTTAGGAAGGGAGATTAGCACTACAAACCTCAAACCATAGAGAGGACTTTAAGAGAGGGGAGTTAGAAGCTACTCTACTGAAAAGTATATAATTGTATAGTAATAACTTGATTATGCATGGGGTAATGTGCTTACTTGTAACTTTCATCAAAATAGCTTCATTTATCTAGAAACAAGTGTATGCCGACTATTGAGCCACATTGTCATTTGGTTGTATTGGCTCATGTCCACTAATAGCCTAAGTAAGGGTATCTTTGTCAATTTGATGTCTTAATGAATCTTTTGACAGTTCGTTCACGTAAATTTCAAAAGATACCCAACTACAAAAAGAGGTATCTTTGTCCACTAATAGCCTAAGTAAAGGTATCTTTGTCAATTTGAATCTTTTGAAATTTATGTGAACCACTACAAAAAAGAGGGGAATATGTGAACCTCTCGGACACTTTGATCAACTGAGAGGAATGTTAATGACCGATCTAACCAAAGCGTCTGACTATGGTGTCCAACTAACTTTGACGTGGTATGTGTCATCCTTCTTAGTGTTAATAATGTTAATAAGGGCTTTGGTCTCTCTATATTGGCCAAGCTTGAGTTTTGTTTGACCTAGCCTGCCTAGACCTTTATATGGTCATATTCAAGGATATTAGGCTTAATCCACTTTTTATACTGGGCTTGCATCCGACCTAATGAATAGGGCGGACACATTGGTCAGATCATGAGTTGGGTTACTCGGACCTCTAGGTCTTTCTCCTTAAGTTGCTTCCCTGAGTTAGTCAAATATGTAGGTCGAACCATGTTAATGGGTGCCAGACCCATACTTGGTCGAACCTTAGAATGCTAAAGGGAATTCTCCCTCGGTCCATCCAAATATGTAGTTCCCAGATTTGACATATTTTAACATCATTATTCACTATGCAGCACACTGAACTTACTCAATATACTCCTCCGTATCCCAATCCTTCACAGATGGCTGTTGATCGATACTCTCCTCCGATTCCAAATCCTTCACAAATCCAAACTGCAGCTGCAAGTACGAGCCGCTCAATATTCTCACTCAATTGCTTCTGGATCAGTTTTTCATGTCCGTTCAAACTTCAAATCCTTACCAATCTTAGTTTAATGAATGGATCAGTTATAACTGTTAACACAGGCTACTAGTAAGTTTTACTTTGTTTGATGCCCAACAAGAACGTCTTAGCTGTTGAAAGACTTGCTCCTGAATTGGCTGCATTAAGAATTGAGTTGTGTCCTGGATACAACTCGTCCGTGCAAGACTAGCTAGATGCTGAGATTGTAACAACACTCAGTTAGCATTGCCAAAAAACATACTACTTACTAGTCACTACATACCTGGCTGGCCAAGTTTATGAGCCTACATAATATAACAGTATGGTAAAACTTTCTGGACATAATTGAAAGTACAAAATACAAACATTTACAGGAGACAACATTTAACTAGCAATCTTATTCATCATCGTCAAGATCGATCACCATCCTCAGCCGCCTTCTTGACACACTATTTTCATGCGTAGTACTGCCACCTCCGTTTTCATTAAAATCAGCCATCTCGTCAACAAGCTCATCATCATCGAAGGGAAGTTCTGAATTGACTACTTGATCATCCAATGCGTTTGTGCTGTCCATCCCAATTACTCCAGTTCCCATTGTTGTGTCATGATGAACAGCACCCATCTCATTGGTTTGCCCACATGCCCTCCTAACAAAACAATGGGGTTAATGTAACTGGAATTATCAAGACTTCTTCATGAATGTACTAAATTTAAGAATCTGCTTTGGCAAAGATCATGAAACGAGTAAACGACAAATAAGAATAACATCTCTCCTTGGGCCATTATAGTTGTGATGAAAGAGGAACAGGAGATATCAAAGGGAATATTCAGCAGAATGTTTACTACAAGATGGCAGGTCAGATTTTCCATGATGCAGAAATGGGAAATAGTACCAACAGAATATTTTGTGGAAATCGGGACCTATTATGAACCTGAAGAGCTTGCAAAATGATTTGGCATTACTTTTGCATCATCCGCTGATGTATTACAAAATGAGAAAGACCTAACATAGTAAGGAGGAATCTTGGTCCTAACTGGAAGGGAGCAAAGGAAATGGAAACAGAGTGTGCCAAGTTTACACCAAATGCAGTCATGAGAGCAAATACAGGTGAGTATGATTGTTGTCCACGGAAAAATGTGATGTAAGAATCAAACTAGTGTTTACATGAGATTTTCTTAAAAGTAACTGATAAGACAATTTGCAGAAAAATGCCTTGGAATCGTGCATGTTTTCCAGGAAGATAACATAGTTTTCCCTTAGAAATGGTTTAGCTCAAGATATTGATTATGAAACTGCACCATTGATCAACCATGCAATAATAGAAAATATGACAACGGAACTGTAAATCAATGCTCATGTGTACTGACTTAGAAGGAATAAGGATTTCCTTTCCTGAAAATCCTTCTTCGTCAATTTTGGATGAATGAGTCTCTCTAGTTTACCTAGTTTATGGCCTAGAAAGGCATTGGTTTGCAAAAATAAATAAAGAGCAGCAGCTCACTCACTTGAAGGCCTATGATAGGAAAACACCAAATCTACTTGAATAGTACAATGGAAATATTTGAGGGTAATTACAAAAAACAACAGGCACAACTTTTTGGAATTGAGGTTCAAGTATTGGTTTTGGTACTGTATTATTTTGAAGCCCATCTAGTACTCTGTAAACCCCCACCCCCAACCCCAATTCATAATATAAATCGGTTGCTTAGAATATTCCCTTTGTTTACAAGAACAAATGATATATAACCTGGCAATACAGAGCCAAGTTTCTCATTGGGGAGTACATTTTGCAGGTATTGCCATACAGCTTCGTTTTGTTTGGTGATGATGTATAGTGGAACAGTAGGTAGAAGTAATCTCCTTAGCAGAATGTACATAACTGCTATTCTTAGTAAACAATTCTTAGTAAACAACGTTTTGTAATAGGTCTTCTAGTCAATAAAGAAGAACAATAGCTAGAGCCAAGACCAAAGAAGAAAGAAACAACACCTCATGCCTAAAGAAGAAGAAAGAGCACATGCCTAAACTTTTTAATTCCTTGTGTACTTTCGTTGATTATGGGTTCCTACAACACCTCGTGAATGTACCCTTGTTTTTTTTTGAATAAATGGCCTACTTAAAAAAATACTAACTGTAAAAAAATAAAAAAATAAAAGATAAAACCACAGGTACCTTTCTAAGACTTGGGTATCAGTATTGCTGCCACTGGCATTATTCCTCTCACTCGAGTCCATCATAACCTCATTATCACGTTCTCGGGATGTTTTCTTGGATTTCCTGTATCAGAGATACATTTAAGCAATAAATACAAAAATGGTACTCTAAATGCTGTATAGATTGCACAAGAGGTGTTGATCAGAAAACTACTCTCATCCATTGTCCACTAAGTCCAGGTTCTCATATCTATCAATGTGTTCTCCGTGTAAGTTTAAACCAGCAGAACCAGTTAATCTGAAAATTTCAGCAATCATGTTGCTCCGTTCACCCAAAGAATATAGAAACTTGGAAATTAATGTTCCAAGGTCTTCGCTGTATTAAAGCATTGGATGGACAACAAAAATCCGGCTTGTCCAAACAAAGTCTTCCCAACATATATTTTCACTCAAATTTACCATTAAGAAATCCATAACTAAACTATACATTCCAATCAAGTGACTAGTTGTTCTTTTAATTGTTAATACCACTTAATTACATGACAACCCCCAAACAAAACTTGGTGTATGTGCGTGATTTTTCTTTCTTTTTGGAGAGAGAGAGAGAGAGAGGGACATACATAACAGACAACAGCTCATCATCTGATATATCTTCGGTTAATTTTCTAACAATCTTCTCTCCCTGATTTCTATCAGTATGACTTCCATTCCCCTTGTGTTTGTCCCTAAAGAGAGTAATGATTGACTGCTCAATATTCTGATATATATCATCCATGTTCAGGTCAAACACTTGGCTTAGGGAAACAAAATGGAAGTAATGAACTGACACAAGTTGGTGGAAACACACAGATGTAGATAGAGAGAGGGCCATACACAAGAACAGAGAGTAACTCATCATCGGAGATATCTTCAGATAATTTTCGTGCCATCTTCAGACTGTGCTTTTCTTCTGTATGAATCCGATTTCGCTTGTTTTTACCCCTGAAAATATAAATGTCTTAATGATCAAAAATTCGGATACATATCATGCATGCTAAATTTCCTTAGGTAAGAAGACAAAGAAACTATGTTGTGCATATTGAGATGTGGTAAAGAAAATGATAAATGAATGTTGATGTAAACTCTAGCAAACTTGTGTGGATAGTGGATACCACTGCTAACTCACTCGAGGCTTGTATTAATCAATTCACCAACATGCACATGAAGAGCTTAATACAGGATGCTTAAAATGCCAAGATGCATGATCTCTTGCATTATCAAACAAAATATTTTAACTGCATATCCTCCCAGTCATTAAGTAATTAACTATTGTGAAAATGTCAAAACATCATAAGAATAGATCTAAAAATAATAATTATCCAAGGTTAACTTCAGTCTCCTCCAGTTAGAAACCATAGGTCAAGTTTTGAGTTGAATTACGAAATCAACGAAGCACTTTAACCACTGAATCAAATTACTGACAGGTTAAAAATGAAAATTCAATACTCCCTCCGTTCTCTCTAAAGCTTCCTGTTTGCTATTGCCAGAATAATTTTCAAAAAATAATTAAAAATAGATAAGAATTTAGAATAAAATTATAATGGTGATTTTACATACATAATTACTTAAAGTTGAAGTTAATAATCTTTACAAACTTTTTTCGAACTCTTTACTATTTTTAATTATTTTTTAAAAATTGTTCTGACAATAGCAAACATGAAGCTTTAGAGAGAACGGAGGGAGTACATCTTATAAATGTAGGAAATAACATAATATTATTAAATCAGTAAAGAACTGAAATTGAAAAATAACCTAATTCCAGTACACATGATATTAAGGCATGTGAAACCAAAAAAAAAAAAAAAAAAAGACATTGAGGCATGCAATAGGTTACCTTCTTTGCAATGATAATAGTGTATCATCATCAGATCCACCAGCGTTTTCTGGAGAAGGGCCACTGAAGACCTTATCATCTTCGGAAAGATTCTTATTACTGCCCTTCCTCTTTGGTGCAAAAAGACCAAGTTGTTTGAGTTTGCGTGAAATACGGTTTGCTGATATTGCCCCTGTGCTATCCATTGCTTCAGCAATCATGTGGCTGCACCTTTTGTGATCGTGGTACCTACAACAGATTATACTTTTCTAATTGAGATCCCAAATAAAAGAAGGCAGAGTAGTATCTGACAGCGAAAAGAAAGCACTTACTGCTTAAATAAATCTTGAATCTTTTGCTCCTGTTCCATGGTGAATGCATGCACTCCTTTTCTGGGTTTCCTATGGAAAAAAACGAAAATATGAACTAAGAAAGAGAGAGTGGGGAAGACATACAAATCACTAACTATGTTCTTCGAAACTTATTGGCATTGGAACAGTGAAGTATTGGATCAGTGTAATTTCCTGAGATGGGACATATATTTAGCCGGCGTGTGACGCCAACAAGCAAAGACAGCATGCAAAATGTGAAAACATGAGATATGAATATCATGAAAGTCATTGCGAATGAGCACAGTGCACGCATACTAATGAATAGTATACATTGACTAATAGATATTCTTGCCTGATCGTTTTTCATTGAAGTGCTTAGCAGTTGCCTATATATACTTAAAGATGAAAGGGAATATTAATGAGTGGTATATAATGAGTGGTATATAAAGTGATCCCTATCAGACTTCCTATATTTTCTACATCGAAACACTTACTTTTGTTCTCTTAGGGGTATACTTTCCTTGGGAACAGTTGAATTCTGCTGGGGATCAGCAGTCGAGGTTGAAACCTCCCCATTCTTATTACCATGTCTGTTAACGACACCATGCTTCTGTAACTTTCTCTTAGCTGAGACATTGAATCCAAGCTGCTTTAAAGCCTTCAAAACTTGTAGTTTTGAAATATCTCCATTTGCATTGAGATCTCTGGCAATGAGCACAGAGAAATCAGGATCATCCTTGTATCTGCACGCACACAGTCCGAGTAAAATATTTCAGTGAGCAATATTATTAAACAATCTTTAAAGATGGTGTACCCTGATAACTAAGGTGAATTTGAGGTTAATTCCTCTAACTCATAAAGGAAGTAAAAATATTTCTCAGTCGTGGGCAACCAAACATAAACCTGGTAACTGAATGTATATAACTTACTTCTCATACAGATCCTTTAGTCTGCCTTGCATTTCATCACTCAGGCCCTTTCCACCTTCAAGCGGAATGTCAGGCCCATCTTCAGCAGAGTGCCCCTTGCTAAATCACACAAGCAAACAACAAAGAAGGATTTAGATATTGAATGGCTAAGGGCAGTCCAAGTCTAGCTACGGCTAAGAATACTGGAATCTCCCTCTTACAAAATATAGCATATGAAAGGAAAGTACCATACCCATCATAATTTCTAATCCCACCAATCTCATTGTCAGAACTTGACTCAGGGATCTCCTTTTCTTCTTCCAAATCATCCTCGCTGCAAATCGAATTTCATTATAAATCAAAGGACAAAATAAAAGTTCTTGGTGCTAGGTTTTTTCATAACAAAAAAGCTAATAATATTTCATGAAAGTGAATAAGAGAGTAACTCATAGGTGGTGATGCAGTGTTAGTAACTAGTTCTAGATAAAAATAAATTCTAAAATAAGTTGAGTGTGCTCCCAAATTAAATACTGCACCATAAATATGAAATTATGATGGTTTAGAATATAGGATTTCTTACTCTTGACCATCTTGGTCGAAGTCTACATAATCATCTTCACCTAAAGCATCTGCAATGCTCCTTGGGACCCAGCCTTCTCCTCCAGAGAAATTATTTTCTCCATTTGTAAAACCCCCTCCACCATTACCATTTCTCATACCATTGATCTCATTTAGCATAGACCCACAACTTATATAGTGGCATTCTTTTCGTGTTTTCCAGAACAGAACTTCAACTAAAAGTAGGGGATAACTCTTCATTTTGCGCAGCATCCTCCGGACAAAACTTTTAAGAAAGGTAACAATGTTCTCATAGTCTTTGCATGGCCTTAGCTTCTGCTCCTCCAGAATTTCATAAAATATTGTGAGGAGTGAGAGCTGAAACATTGTTCAAAACATTGTGTGATTTCATCAGTATCTTCAGATGTTATTCAAAAAGACAGTGGCCAAAATTATCTATAAAAAGATGCATCTCAGTTAATACCTGGTATAGCATTGGAGAAAGTTCCAGATCATCGCAGATTCTTCTGAGCATGCATAGTATGTAGTGATTTGTACCAACAGAATTGCTTTTATAGGACTTAAGCAACCAGCACAGGTTCTGAATAAGGCTGTTGTTAGCAAGAGCAGATACCAAAGAGTTCACATTGAAGTCAACTTCGTCTGTCAATGGTGGCTGCTCATCACCAGAAGAATTATCAGATCCAAAGTAAGCACGAGAAACAGCATGACCTCCATTTCTGTCTTTCACAACCACCTCATTCTCATTCTTTTCTAAATCACTGTGCTTCAATACAGGATCATCAGATAGAGCAGAATGTTTGATGTTTTCATCTGTCTCGCCCTCAAAATCGTGATTTGCCAATATCTCCTTTTCCAACATGACAACATCCGCAGAATCATCACAAGTAACAACATTATGAGTTATTGCATTGTCTACACAAGTGGAGCCAGCTCCCTCATTGTGAATGGTTGCATTACCCACAAAAGTAGAGTCGCCACCCTCATTTACAATGTCATCCTTGCTCATCGTCTTCTTCATCTTTTTCTTCCTTGACTTTTTGGAGACCTATAATGAAGGAAGATTTTAGATATATGAACATCTAGCTGCTCATATGATAAATCTAGAGACTGTCAAATTAAAACATAATTAATCCCCTTCAAAGGATTAATATTTTTATTGCATGGATTTATACTTTCTAGGTGAAACAGAATGATTCTAGGAGCTTGGTTGGCTCTAGTTGGAAAAGCACGAAAACAATACGGATATAAAGTAGGTCAAACTGATACAGCACGATTAAATGTAGGAGGTAGGTAATCAAAAGAATCCTGTTGTAGGTGCCATACGCAAAAAACCATACTAGAACCATTTCTTAACCCATGAATCAACAGTACATGTCAAGATTTAAGGTCAATGTTTTTGTATCATATAAATTACAGGACAGAATTCGTAAAGCATCGTTCAGTGACTAAGTGCAATAAGTCTATTTTTCTCCTTTATGTGCTGGAGCTAGCATGCTTAACATAATAACTGCCGCTAGAGAAATACACAAACGAAATTACATATTGCTTTCACCAGTAGAGACAAAACCAAACTGGTGCTTCAAACTTCTCAGGCATAGAAACAAGATCTATGTTTGTAGGTAGCTATCATCACTTGTTTCTCTAGTCATTCAAGTGTGATTAAAGACCAATAATGAACAAAATCAAGAATTGGACAGGTTAAGTAAAAACAACAGGAATTTCATTCCAAGTATTGTATAAAACCCAGGAGAACAATCCTAACCCGGAAATAATGGAAACTGAAACTCAATCAAGATGGTGCCTTAGACACTTCCGCATGTAACTAGACGGAAAAAGATTTAAAACAAAAAAAAAGAATCCATACAAAAATATATGTCTATGGCAAACTACACATTTGCAATGCTAAATACTCAAAGATTTCAAGCATACCCTTAGCGTTCCACTTCCACGAGCTAGGGACTCTACAAGTCGTAATATCACGTGCATACATTCCACCAAGTCAGCAAGATCACTGAACACAGAAACTATAGGATTAACAGAGAAATGTAGTAGAGAGAAAAAAAAAAAAAAAGAAATTATCATATGACAATAAGAACACATATTAGATTACATTTTTGCTTTAATTAATTGTGTAATAAAGTGCATTCATACCTTTTGGAATTCTAGATCTACTTGTGGTTGACACTATTATATGTTCCATTGCACACTTAAATATTGAAAGTAGCACAAAGATACATGAGAGGCTAACTAAAATGGTTACAGCTGAGTTAAGTGGAGGAGAAAACTATGATGACAATGCTAAAATCGGCATGTTAAATTGAAAAATGAAAATAAATAAAATAAAATAGCAAACTCGTGGATTACCAAGTAAAATTACAGGGTAGTCATGAGAATGTTAATTGCCATTTGAAGATAGAAAACATGTAAATTATTTTTGCATGATGTATGAGTTTTATCCTCTGCTTCTACGTGAGAACATAATTTATCTTCCACAGAGAAACAACATTAGAAGAATTATATTTTAATAACATTACCCACGTTAGCAAGGTATTATTTCATCCTAAACGCCATATTTATCAGTTATTTTCTTCAAATAGTCATGCAACAGGTAATTCAAAAAGCAGCAAGCCTCGTGATTTGACAAGTATCTCTCAATTAAACCCTCAACACCACATATTTTTTGTTACCTAACTTTGAAGATTAAGTTATTGGCCAAGAGCTAAAGGTAAATCACTATTGTTAGAATAACCATGGGATCACGGTACCAAGTAGAGTTGGCAAACTCCCGAAGTATCAGGGCACAGAATGTGGATGTATATTACCCAGTTCATACTTTGAAGCATATCGTTTAACATGTCAACTATAAAATTGGCAGGAGTAAAGATGAAGAATTGTAGCCATAAAGATAGGGTAATATCAAGTATTTATTGACTGCACCTTTTTGATTGTTTATGTTCATTGAATGATTTAATCAGGTTCAAGATAAACCGAGTCATCCCTTCCTCAGTTTGATCATAGAACAACTTGTATAGAAGGACGCGGGCTATCTGAGGTTCCTTGCAATCTTCAGGGGATTGCTTGAGCACCAAATCCAGCATGCGTATCTGCATACATACCAATCTGTAAGAAATGGCATTGTGAAACATATTTTTCTTCAATAGGATCCCAAAAAGAATAGACATGATTATGTAGTTTTAATTTTAGGCATTTTTACATCTGGGTACCTTATTGAATGTTTGGTTGTCAATAAGGTACCTACTGTTGCAAGAGTTACATCTGGATCCCAAAACACCATCGTCTTATGTGATTTTATCATAAGTATGTAGTTATTAGATGGCCAAAATGACACCAAACAAGATCATTTTAGGACAAATCATACGCATCTTAAAAGGGTGCTAGATGCACTTTTAGTTTTTATTTAAGAATAGACTGCTAGCAAAAAATCACCTAAATGGCCAAAATAATGATCATGCTTAAAACAGTGCTTCCACCATTGTTCTTAAGTTGTACTGTACAGAAAAATTAGATTACTTACCATAACTTTCACAACTGATCCTGCAGCTGAAAGAAACTTATAGTCATTGGTCTGTTTCAACCCCTCAAATGCATATCTCCATTTTGAAATGACCATCAGAAACATCGATTCATTAACCGTTTCAGCAATTGGTCCACATATACTCCCATTGAACAAAGTGTCATCATCATTACAGTTCACTGATACATTGTCAACATCAACATTTGGCTGCTACAACACAGGCAGAAGATATCAGCTCTCAGAGAAGAATAAGTAACGAGAAAAGTAACATATGTAGACAACATGTAACAAGAGATGCATAAACTTTAACTGATCAGGTAACATGGAAGTGTTATAATGCAAACTGTCAAAGATTTGTATGTCTTCCCTGAGAGCATGCAAAGACAAAATGATCAAAGTGTCAAAGTGGTCATGCAACACATTTAAGCAAAGACAGCATGCAAACTGTCAAAATGGTCATGCAACACATTTACTAGACAAAAATAACATATATTTCCTTCAGGTGGCTATCTAATAATGGTCTTGCATGTCAGATATTCTTATCATCTGTGATTGGTGATCTGATGTCCAACAATTTGTTGAAACTTCTAATTACTGTGACATTCTTATCAATAAAAGTTGTTTTGACATTTCAAAAAAAAATTCTCTGTATTATATAGTATGATACACCTCTCTGATTAGCAAAAAATGTGCTTAAACATCGTGTATTCACTTTCATCTTAATCTCAAAAATCGTATGCAAATGGATTCCAATCTGCTAATTTATGCACGTAAAAGGCATAATTACAAGCACAGATTGGCCACAAAAGTTGCATTTTTGAGTAATATAAATAATTCTAGAAGGAGCCACTAATTGAAGATACTATTAAAGTGGGACAGATCAATTTACATTCAAACACACTATAAAACATCTTTCACAGTGAAATGGAAAATACGATGTTGATTGTTGAAAATTGTCGGGTCTCCATATCCAAACTGAAGAAATAATAATGCTTTAGTGTCTAAATACTTGATATCAGAACTGCAGTATATAGGTTCTCAAGTAAAAAAGGATAACTGAGGGAAGCTCAATGTCAATCAAGTGAATAGCTTCAAATTTCTTATCGTCAGATATTAATGAAAAAGTTGTATTATTTGAAAATAGATCTTCTGTAAAAGAATGAGTACGGAGCATATATAAAATCCAATATCATTGAAAGAAAAACTCTCGTACAGCTTTTAATTTTAAAAATATCTGTTTATAAAAAGCTTGCCAGCTATAAACAATCAATTAATCAGTGCCAGTACAAAACTACAGATAGTCGCAACAACATCAAAATGTTGCATGAAACATTGGATATATGCCACTTCACACAGAATAGGTGTTATGATTACAAATCATTACAGATTTTAAGCTATTTACTAGATTATGATAGTCACCAACTGTGATGAGCTTAGAGATACTATCTCCCGGTATACTTAAATTCTGACTCAAAAATTCATTTGGATCCCAAATTATGTAAGGAATTATGTAATAACCCGTGCCAATTGTATAATGTGATTGTGAACAGAGAATGGATCACATTTATTTTAAATTGTCCCAGAAGTAATTTACAACTACATGATAGCTTTAGCTTTCTCTCTATCCCCAAAGTTAATTTGCACCTATAAGATATCTTTTACCATTACTTTCCTACTCTTTCACATTGGACCCCATATATCTTACAAACTTCTTAATATAGCTTTATGCCAATTTAACTATACAGAATAACCTTACAAATTCAATTCAAATGTTAAACACATCAGGCAGATAGAAGAACTAATCAAACACAACCAAAACAATCCAACCAGAGTGTGTAGAGTCCAGTTCTTAGAGATATAAGTCAAACATAACATTAAACCATTAGAGCTACATGATGCTAATTTAGGATTTCTGTTCAAATAATTAGACCTTAATTTATCTGAACAGATATATGATGAAGACATGATGATGCATCACACACTTTTTATTCTATAGTTTTAGTATGAGAGAATATGCTGTTTCTAACTTGAAGGTATATATACATTAGTCAGGTTCTTAATCAAAATTATTCTCACTGCTACACATTGAAAGCTGAAATAGAATATTTCCATTAATATTTATTTCCATCTTACCTTAGAAGTTAAGCACTTGTTATATTGAAACGACATAACAAATCGAGCAACATAAAAGAAAATGACAACATCGCTGCTCTGAATTAGCTCATGATCTTTCTCAATATCTTCCCGGACTGATTGCATCAAAGCTGACAAACACAGAACTCTCAATAAGATTATACACCACAAAACAATTCAGACGCAGCAAAAGAGCTCAACAGTTATTCCTATATGAAATATTACCATTATATCCCCCCTCTAAAAATTGGCTCATGAATCGATATAACAACTTGAGGATTTGACTTCTTGTTGATGGTAGTACTTCAGGATCCAAGGTTATTCTTTTCGAAGGACCACGTTCATTTTTGTGGGCTTTTAATAGAGCATCACGGGATGCTTTACAAGGATTTCCTTTAAAAACGGCTTTGGAACCATCCTGTCATGGATAAAGAATGTAAGATGGTAAATTCATATGCAATTATTGCCTACGTCAGAAATAGCAAAAAAAAAAAAAAAAAAAAAAAAAAAAACTCATACCAAGGTCACCCTGGTGAATGTCCCACTGAATTGTGAATAGCGATTCAGGTTGCGTATTCTCGCAAGCCTTCTTTTTTCTTCTTCCTCTTTATTAATAGCTTCGAGGCTCGATGCTAATGTTTGAGCATCTACTTCCCCCTGATGAACAGATTGCTATAAATAATGCTTCGGCATAGGTTCTTAAAAATCAGAACAGAATCAAGAATGAAGACTTTGTGTGCATGAGGTAATATAGTAGATGAAATGTGTTGTTTGGCAGTAAGCATGTGTAAACAAACATAACCTAAAAGGTTTTCATATCCACTGCCTTCTCAATTAGCAGAGAAGACTTGAGTGCATGTTAATACATATATATATGTTTGAAATTAAGGTAGAGAAGACACTGATGATCTGTTGTTGAGAAAGCTACTATAATTCTTCCATTTACCTTATAGGTATAGCTCTAAGAAACGCAAGATCCTATAGTCTTAAGTGACTTTAGCTTTCTCATTTAGAAAGGTCATATTAGAACACTTGCAGTTTTTCGTAAAAGCTTCAACTTTATCCATTCTATCTGTAACGAGGCAAAGTTTGCAGAAGAAACATACCTTTGATCGCTTTAGATATGACTTAACAATTAATTCTGCATCTTGCCCCTTGAATATGTGATAGAAGATTTCTAATAAAAGCACGTTATCTTGACGTAGGTAGCCATGGGAACCTCCAGTGTGCTGCGACAACACAAGGATTAAGTCCATCACATTTTCCTGGAACAGAAGCTCCAGGAACTTGTCTCGTAGTGACAGCAATTGAGTAGCCAATCTTCCAGCCTTCTGCTGAGATGATATATCGTAAATCGCAAGAAGATTGCGGAATAGGGTAAGGATTAGCTGGACCAATTTCCAGTCATCATCTGTGAAAGATTCACTAGTAATTATGAAGTCAGTTAACCAATCAAATCACAGACATAGTAATAAGATAAATATAATTGGGTTCAGAGCTCAACACTGACATAAAAAGATACGAGTACAACTAAAAAATTTCCCACGTCATATACTCAATATAAAGTAGAGCAAAAAAGAGAGAGAGACATACAAAAAAAAGCAAAATCTCTAAAGTCTAAACAAGAGCAGTAGAAAGATTACAGCTTCAGCAATGAAAAAATCAGGTGCAAATGCAAAACTATGCTCCAGGCTAGAAGTTTAAATGAAACAACAATGGATAATCAAGGCTGTCCATAGTGTAGTGTAACTACCATTTTCCATAAGCAATGACTAAATGAAGCATTTTTTTAATTTTCCTACTTCCAAGAGTGGCTACCTTAAAGTTAGTAAATCTGTTTCAAATGAACCACATAACCAGAGTACAAATAACAATCTCATGATTTCTGCGCCCAATCGAAAAAGAAAACGTCCATGGAGAAAATTACTTACTTCTCCAGATTCTCTAATGGGCCTTCAAGAAGAGATACTATAACCGGAACAATACTACTCGATGTAATAGCACCTTTAAGTCCCCATAGATACTCTATCTGCTGTGGTATATCAACAGACGTAGGCTCCACAGGCATGGTAAGGAACACCAACACTTTAACTGCAACAATACAAAACCATAGAAGCTCCACATCACAAACACAAACAACGACAAATAACCGACCCGATATTCCAGTAGCAACCTTCGACCAAACCAATTGAGCAATTCGCAAATAATATTTCGATAACAACTAAACTATGATATAATCATAAAATAGTTTAATCTGCCTACATAATTTATTTATTTATTTTAACAGGCAAGGCGAGGATCAATAAATTAAATTGTAAGTCTAAGAGTTTGGACATAATTGAGATATAGGCTTTATAAAATAGTTTAATCTGGCTACATAATTTATTTATTTTTTAACAGGCAAAGCGAGGATGAATAAATTGGAAGTCTAAGTGTTTGGACATAATTCAGATATTGGCCTATCCGAAATGCAAAACAATTACCTGCATTTAGAACCAAATTCCGATCATCCTGATAATACTCGATAATCGGGATCAAATCCTTCGCCACAATGTTCCATTTACAGACCTGCTTGAACACATCTCGTTT
Organism: Plantago ovata; assembly: GCA_028274465.1. Lineage (NCBI taxonomy): Eukaryota > Viridiplantae > Streptophyta > Magnoliopsida > Lamiales > Plantaginaceae > Plantago > Plantago ovata. Next base: position 105,345,677 of record CM051455.1, on the reverse strand, counting down.
TTCAGGATCATCGCGCCTCAAAAACCTTAGCAAATCCTTCAAGTTGTCTGTGAAGCAAAATCAACAGTAAAATAGTGTTCGCAGTTATCGAAGAAGGTACGAAGAGAGTATTTACCTGAGCAATACTCGCCCTTGACATAGCCGATTAAATTACCATCGTCGTCTTCATCCAACAACCCTAGGCCAGCGCAAATGCTAGACAATCCATCCATGAGAATAAATGCTGATACTCGAAAGACAATTTTCAGAATGTTGGATGTGAAACTACCAAGAGGGATATAAATTGGATGATTTGGATCTTCAGTGAAGAAATGAAGTGAAGGTTCTGATTTAGGATTTTGCAATTAGGGCTTTTACTGGCGCCAGGCGCGAAGATGACATTTTCCCGCCATTTTTTAGTTTCCTTTTGCTTCCCACCGATTTACATATAGGTCCCTAGTGATTTGATCATGTGAACTTGTGAAGTACTTATCTTATGTATTTACGTTATTACCCGATTAAGTACATGTTTACAAAAATGTACATATATATACACACACACACACACACTTAAATCACATATACAAAACATTTTAGCATGGGATAAGATAACAAACGTAAAACTGAACTCGATCAAACACACACATTATGGCTACAACCAACACGCCAGGGTCATGTTTCTTGAATCTAGTAGCCTGATGAACGAGATTGTCAGACTCGAATAGTCAAATGAATTTGTGTAAAAGCCAAAGGGCAACTCACAACTACACAAAACACGTAGTGCAGAGGTAAGATGACCTCGAGTGTCGATCTCTAAGGACTTAACTAGCTTTAACTACAATAAATATTATAAATTCAGTAAACAAATTTAACTTAGCTTTACTTAACAATATATGACGAGAGATGGTGATAGTAATGCTCATTCTAATCATCGGGTTCTAATTATGCATGAAAGTGCAACACGTACTGCTTTAAAAGTAATTCGAACTAATCTTGCTGTGGGAATTGTTTTCACCATATCAGACAACTCTCCATTCGGAGAGGATACTGTCGCAAGGTTTCCACCCAAATGCTCGATCAGAACAAACACCAAAAGACAGGTTTTGACATGTATTTTGAAAGCTCTTATCTATACTAATACTTGGCTAAGGTTGTCAGGCTTAATGCAAGCAGTACTTGATAATTGTAAATATTGAACGATGATCTTGAATTGTCCTAGTGTTTCTAACACTTTTATACGAAGATATTTGGCTTAGTCGGATCAAAGAATCGAATAAAACAATTATACAAGTAAAAGATTCAGAAACTCAATCATGCACAATATGAACCCTAGCTATGAATTTACATACTATCACCAACTAGAAATTTAGCTACTCATATCAAAATCGAAATCAACAATGCAATCATAACAATCATAGATGAAAACATGGTTGAACTGAAAGATAGAACGTAAAAAATAGTGAGATACAAAGTTACCACTGAGGGTTGTCAATCTCCGGTGAATTGGTAAACTCACAAAGATCTAGCAAGGTGAGATCAATAGATGTCCAAATCTCTACCTTGATGCTCCAAATCGCTAAGAAAAAGTAGATCTAAGTCAAAGAAAACCCAGAACAAGCTCTAGGGTTTATGTCTGCAAAAGTATGAATCAAGATATGAAAATTCGACTTTTTAATATAAATATCGTTGGGCTTCCGGAACGCACCAGGCGGACCGCCTGGCACCAGGCGGTGCGCCTGACACCAGGCTGACCGCCTGGGGTGCCAGGCGGTGCGCCTAGCACGGGCAGAGAATTGCCCGTGCTTTTCTCCTCCAAGTCTTCAACTTTTTTGGTCTTGGGCACGACTTTAAGCTCCGAAACTTGGTCTTTTGGCCTGGAAACACGTCCCGGTACTCCTTGACACACCACGGGTGATCTCGTTGCACCAAAACTTCAATGTTTCGCCATGATTCATATCCAAAAGTGCGATTTTCACCTAAATCCTGAAAATAACAAAGAAAATGGAAACGTGAAACTTTTCTAACAAAGTGCACTAAAATGCATACAAGAGGATAGCTAAATTGGTGAAAAAGAACCGAATGAAAGTGTAAAAAACACTGTCATCAAACTCCCCAAACCGAACTTTTGCTTGTCCTCAAGCAACTAGTTAGACTCTATGCAAACTACATGCAACACAAAGAGGAATCTCATGCCAAACAAGAAGAACTAATCTATTGTATCTACCAAATGCTTATGAACAAAGACCATACAAATCATAACATGGAAGTAGGTTGAGGAATGCCTCGATTGAACCTATACACATTCACATATGCACTTTGTTAAACAAGTGAGTCTCTCGTAAAATTCTCTACCTGGACCTGGTCAGTGACGACGCAATGATGCATATTAAAATACAAATGGTTGCCCCATGCCTATGAAACTGATGGCTTACTACTGTTCACCAAGTGAAACTTTCCCTCAAGAGAGGTCGAACCAATACTGGCTCTCATCAAACGAAGGAGGGTTCCCTAATAGACAACACTCCCCTATTCTACCTGACTCTTAGAGCAAAGACTCTTCACCACTTCTTGAGTGGCAGGACGAGGGTGGTCTAGAACAAACCTTGAACTAGGCGACACGATAACACAAGGAAGAATATACAATTCGATTACAAACTACTACAAAAGTTGAAAAATGATGCAACGCTTTGCTAAATTGCTTTTTGGCTTGCTTGGACCCTTCTTTTGTTTATTTTTTTGGGTCTTATTCTTTTTTTCTTTTTTTTTTTTTTTTTTTTCTGTTTCCAGATTTCTGGAATAGATTTGTTTTTTTCTTTTTTTTTTTCTGATTTTTTTTCTTTTTACATATAGCCAGCAGTAGCAACAATGAAAAGAAATAACAACGACTCTACAACGACCTCCCCAAACCTATTCGAAAGAATAGGTTGGAGCACAAACTCACAAAGAAGAAGAAAAACAAACTCAACATGACTCAACAAGACGAAAAACAAGACATAACAATTGTAACCCCCTCCCCAAACCCATTCGTTAGGATAGGTTTCAAACAAAGGATCACACACCTCACTCTAACTCCTTCCTAGGCATTTAGCAATCTCAAAAAGCAAGGTAAAGACTTGTTGCCTCTTAGGTACATAATTACACGAGAATACAACCAAAGACTCTAACATGCAACATTTTATAAGGCCTTCGTGAACCGCAATAGAGAAAACACCACATAGTGATGTCGAGACTACCAAGTTTAACTAGTGCACATACGAATATGACAAGCCAAGCGAGACAAACCTCAAACTATTCCATAGAAATGCAATGCATGGTCCATGTGGTAAAAAACACTTAGTCTATACAATAAAAAAATTCTAAATATTTAGCAATAAACTCCACACAACAACATGCAACAACTAAACTAAGGATGAATTCATGCGTACAGACTCTATCCTAAATGTGCAAATAAAGGCTTTCACGAGTTGAAATGAGAAAAATAAGTCATTGCAATACCCAGAGATAACCTCCACTAACCTGAACTTCGTCGTACGTCCCGAACGTCGAAAGTGGATGTTGGGTGAGAGCTAGACGTGTACCTGTAACCTGTGTTAATCAATGAAACTCGTAAGAAACCAAAACTGATGATAAAAGGGGTAAAAAGATTAATATGTTTGCATACGGGGTGATTTGAGGCGTCCGGATGAAAATATGGACGCCCGGAGCACTGGCGCCCACAGGCGCACCGCCCCATGTGAAGGGCGGTCCGCCTGGGGTGCCCAGGGGCGCCCAGGCATTCTGCCTCTCCCGGGCGCACCGTCCCGTGTGAGGGGCGTTCCACCTGGGAGCGGCAGAGCCTTGGCGCCGAGTTAATCATCCCCGAACTCAAAAATACCAACTTTTTTACCTATTTTATCACCAAAAACACACTCTAACACAAGGAGAAAAACAACTAAAAATTCAAACGGAAAAAGTACAAGCTACATACTCTCACGTGAAGGTGGGAGAGGTGAGTTTGAGATGATCAACCTCCATTTGATCACTAGGAAGCTCAAAGTATGGTTTCACTCGTTGCCCATTCACCTTGAAGGTGTCGCCAGTCTTCGGGTCCAAAAGTTCTACAGCTCCATGGGGAGCAACTTGGACAATCTCGTATGGTCCATCCCATCGAGTACGGAGCTTCCCTGGAAATAAGCGAAATCTGGAGTTGAACACTACGGCTTTCTGACCAGGGATCAGCTCTTTCCGCACAATACCACGGTCGTGATACTTTTTGGTGCGCTCCTTGTAAAGCTTGGCGTTCTCATAGGCACGCAGGCGTAGTTCATTAAGCTCGTCGAGTTGCATCAACCTTTCTTCCCTCGCTTTTCCCATATCAAGGTTTAGCTCCTTTATGGCCCAATACGCTCTGTGTTCCAGCTCAACCGGAAGGTGGCATGTTTTCCCGAACACAAGTCCGTACGGAGTGGTGCCGATTACTGTTTGTAGCTGGTTCTATACGGCCGAAGCGCATCATTCAGTTTTCCAGCCCAATCCTTACTGCTATGCTTCACCACACGCTCAAGGATCTTTTTAATTTGACGGTTGCTAACCTCTACTTGCCCAGAAGTCTGCGGATGATATGGTGTAGCAACATTATGGGTAACCTTGTATTTCTTCATCACTAATAATTGTTATAGGAACTCCAAACCGGGAGAAAATCACATCGTTCAAGAATCCCAAAACCACCGAAGCATCATTCGTTCTGGTGGGAATTGCCTTCACCCACTTAGTTACATAATCCACTGCGACTAGAATGTACTCATATCCCGAGCTTGATGGGAATGGTCCCATGAAATCAATTCCCCATCCATCAAAAGGTTCTACCACTAGATTCCCTTGCTGGGGCATTTCTTCCCTCTTGCCAATATTGCCCCCTCGCTGACATGGGTCACAATTCTTCACAAATTCCCTCGCATCTCGGTGCAAGGATGGCCAGAAAAATCCTGCTTGTAACACCTTACAGGCTGTTTTAGCCCCACTGTAGTGTCCACCGCACTGAAGCTCATGGCAATGACTCAGTACACTTCGTTGTTCTCCTTGTGGAACGCATCTCCTCAAGATTCCATCAGCTTCTTCTCTAAGAAGGTTCGGATCATCCCATATGTAAAACCTGCACTGTTTTGAAAGAGCTCTCCTATCGGAGGATGAGAAATTAGTTGGGCAAATACCCGTAGCCAAATAATTCACAATATCAGCATACCATGGCTCTTCATCTACTCTCATCAAGTGTTCATCGGGAAGGTCCTCATTAACAGGAATTACATCTACATGGATATTTGGAATTCTAGACAAGTGATCAGCTACGCAATTTTCCTTACCAGCTCTATCCACTATGGTCAAATCAAAGTCTTGTAACAATAAGACCCAACTGATTAATCTTGGCTTAGAATCTTGTTTAGCTATTAAATGTCTTAAAGCAGCATGATCAGTATGGACATTCACAGGGTGTCATAACAAATAAGACCTAAACTTCTGTAAAGCAAAAACAGCAGCTAAAAATTCTTTTTCAGTAGTTGTATAATTAACTTGAGCTGAGTCTAAGGTCTTATAACATAGTAAATCACACGATACTGCTTATCTACCTTCTGGCATAATACAGTCCCCATAGAAAAATTTGAGGCATCACACATTATCTCGAAAGGAAGTTTCCAATCCGGTGGCACAACTATAGGAGCAGTGACTAATCTTTAATTCCTTAAGGGTGTTAAAGGCCTCTAAGCAATCCTCAGAAAAATCGAAACTCACATCTTTTGCAAGCAAGTTGCTTAAGGGTTTTGCAATTTTCGAAAAATATTTGATAAACCCCCTATGGAATACTACATGACCAAGAAATGACTGAAGTTCTTTGACACAAGTGGGTGGGGGAAGCTTCTCAATTATCTCTATCTTTGCCTTATCAACTTCAATCCCTCTACCGGAGACTACATGTCCTAGAACAATGCATTCCCTAACCATGTAATGACTTTTCTCCCAACTTAGAGTTAAATTGCATTCAATGCACCTTTTCAGAACAAGATCTAATCTATGCAAACATTCATCAAACGAATCACCAAAAAGGGAAAAATCATCCATGAAGACCTCAACAAACTTAGTCACCATATCAGAAAAGACAGAAAGCATGCACCTTTGAAAAGTGGAGGGGGCGTTACATAGCCCAAATGGCATTCTCCTGTAAGCAAAGGTTCCGAAGGGCAAGTGAATGTCGTCTTCTCCTGGTCCTCTGGCACAGTCGGAATTTGATAGAAACCTGACAAGCCACTCAAGGAAACAATAAAATTTCTGCCCCGCAAGGCGGTTCAGCATGTCATCAATAAATAGGAGAGGAAAATGGTCTTTCTTTGTGGCGGCATTTAGTCTCCTATAATCAATACACGTCCGCCAACCCGTGGTTTTCCTAACTGACACTAGCTCTCCCTTATCATTCTCCTCTACCGTAATTCCAGATTTCTTATGTACGACGTGTACGAGGCTTACCCTCTTACTATCAGGAATGGGGTATATCATATCGACATCTAGCAACTTAATCACTTCTTTTTTCACTACTTCTTGCATGGCGGGATTTATCCTACGCTGAGGTTGCCTAACGGGTTTGGCATCTTGTTCTAGAGTGATACTGTGCACACGTTGTGTAGGGCTATTCCCCTTTATGTCGCTGATTCCACATCCTATGGCTGCAAAATTTTCTTTCAAGACTTGGACTAGCCTACCTTCTTCTATGCTAGATAGGTGTGAAGAGATTATTACAGGCTTTTTCTCATTTTCCTCTAAGTACACATACTTAAGGTGCCCAGGAAGGGGTTTTAAATCTAAGCTAGGCTCTTCTGGAAGTCGGTTCTCTCCCTCTTCTTCCTCTATGGGTTCAAGCACCTCTTCTCCGAATGGGATTTCGGGTGTGCTATCCATTCTCTCAACTAATGCCCTTGCTTCCTCAGACATGTAACACGTCTCTACCTGCATAGTTAATTCCTCTTCAAGAGGTTCAATATTATCATGACAATGATGAAATTCAGAAATCATAGAATCATAGCAATCAATGAACTTTAATTCATCTATAACTTCTTTATCTCCTATACTACATCCTACCTATTGAATTTTCTCACCCATTACCTCCATGGAGATTTTCTTGCCTTTGAGTTCAAGGCATGTATTCGTAGTTGCCATAAATGGTCTTCCAAGCAGCACCACGTGTTCGTGAACATGGCTCTTTCCTTCCTCAACTGACTTCATCACTACAAAATCTGCAGGAAATATCAATTTGTCTACCTTCACGGTGATATCCTCAATTATTCCCACAGGGCGCTTCACGCTTTGGTCCGCCATCTTTACAACCATTTCGGTTGGCTTCACCTCTCCAAGGTCTAGAGCTTTGTATACTGAGTAGGGCATCAGGTTGATGCTAGCTCCCAAGTCGAGCATAGCCTTGGTGGAACGTCCATTCCCCATGGTAATATCGATTATGAAGCTTTCTGGGTCTCTTTGCTTCGCAGGAAGATCCGCTATAGAATTCACCGTCTCAATCCCGTTAACGTCCCCCCCTAGAGCAATCATTTTGTTGCTCTTAACCTCACGAAAGAACTTCGTATAGGCGGGAACATTTTGGATTAACTCCAATAGAGGAACATTAACTTCGACTTTAAAGAGGCGCTTGTATAGCGGTGACTCCTGTATATCCTTCTTGGCTGGCTTGATCCTACCAGAGAATGGCATATGAGGTTTCGGGGGCACATAAGGGTTGGAGGACTTATGACGTCCCTCCTCAATGTTTGGTGTGTCCCCCTTTTCCCCATCATCGCCGCCGCCCCCTTCCGATGCGCGGGGTGTATCGTCCTGCACTTGAGAGTCCGTTGATCTCTTACCAACTCCATTCTCCTTGCTTATCCCTGCATTGTTAGTCACAGTAGATTTAACATGTTTAGGACGTACACAATTAGGAATTTTAGTTACCTTTCCACCACGGAGGAGTAGGTTTACTTCCTCGAACTCAGGGGCCTCGGTGGTAACCGCTGGAATGTGCTCCGCATCATGAAGATCGTCAACTACTGGTGAAATTGGGGAGCTAGGGTCGTCCAACTCCCTGGTGCTTGATGAACCGGAGTTTGTCAGACTCAATTAATCAAATAAATTTTTTTTAGCCAATGACAATTCACAACTACAACGAAAACCGTAGTGTAGCAGTAAAATAACCTCGAGTGTCGATCTCTAAGGACTATAACTAGCTTTATCTAATTTAACTTAAACAATAAACTCAACAAACGACTTAGCACATATTTTTGTTATCAAAGATAATGGAAGTTAGTGATAGTATGATCATTCAAAGCATCAAGTTAATAATCATGCATGAAGTACCCGATCGTTTTGCATAGAAATCTAAGATCATGAATTGTCCAATGTGTTCTGTTCAATTCAACACTACGAAGATAGAGGGCTTAGATAGATCAAAGAAATAAAGCAATCTGATTCGCGTTACAGCCATCATGCATAATTAAGAACCCTAACTAAGAAATCACATACTATCACCAACGATAGATTTAGCTATTCATAGATGTCATGCAATCAACAGAAATCAAAGCAAGATTGAATGAAAACATGTTGAAAGATATAAATATAAATAGAAAAATCGTGAGATACAATGTTACCAACGAAGGTTGTCAATCTCCGAAGAATTGCGAACTCACAAGCAAGATAATCCTCCAAATTGATAAGAAAAATAGTCTCCTATGCTAAGAATTCCCAGAACAGGCTCTGGAGAATTCCTATCTAAAAATAATGTGAAAAGTATGAAAAAAGGTCTGAGAAAGTATGCAAAACGTAGAAACAGAAGCAACTATATATAGGAGTTCGGAAGGTGTGGGGCGAATCGCCCCAGACATCCGGCGAACCGCCTGGTGTGGGGCGAACTGCCCCACATCCCGGGCGAACCGCCCGGGAGCTCCCGTCGGTGGAGACGCGTTTTTGACGCGTTTTTGGTCTTCTTTTCCTTTCCGGACTCGGATTTTGCCTTCTAGTGAACTTTAAGCCTTGAAACTCGACCCCTAGACCTCAAATCCATCCGGAACCTTCTAGATACTCCACGAATGTCCTCGGAACACCGATTCTTCGTTCTCTTCAATATAATTGCCCGGAAAATCACGTTTTTCACCTAAAACCTGAAAAATGCTAAGAAAAGGGAAACGTGACACTATTCTAATAAAATGCACTAAAATATAGCTAAATTAACATAGATGATAGCTAAATAGGTGGAAAAAGACTCGAATGAAGGTGTAAAATACACGTTCATCAAACTCCCCAAACCGAACCTTTGCTCGTCCTCAAGCAACTAAGCTAGACTCTAATGCAAAAAAGAATGCAACGCCAAAAATGGAGTCTCATGCCAAATGAAATGAACTAATCTATTGAACCTATCAAAAACTTATGAACAAAAACCATACAAATCATAAGATGGATTTGGTTGAAGAATGCCTCGATTGACTCATACACATTCACATATGCACTTATGTCAAACAAGATTGTCTCTCGTAACATTCTCTACTTGGACCTAGTCAGTGACGACGTAATGAAACATGTTAAAATACGAATGGTTGTCTCGTGCCTATGAAACTGAGGACTTACTACTGTTCACCAAGTTAAGACTTTTCCTCAAAGAGGTCGAACCAATACTAAGTGAAAACACCACTAAGTGATGTCGAGACTACCAAGCTTAACTAAGTGCAAACATAAATGTGACAAGCCAAGCGAGAAAAACCCCAAAAAAATTCATAGAGATGAAACATATAGTCAAAGGTCATAACTAGTTAATCTACCCAATAAAAAACTTCAAAATTTTTGGCAATAAACTCCACACAAAAACATGCAAAACTATACTAGGATGAATGTAGTGTATGCAATTAAATACTAAGAAAGCGGTAAACGTGCAAATGCAAACAAAAGGTTTCACGAGTTTGTCATAAGCAAAACAAGTATAGAGATAGCCAGCGATACCCCCTCCCCAAACCTGAACGTCGTCGCTCGTCCCGAACATCGAAAGTGGATTTAAGGTGAGAGATAAACTTGTATCTGTAACCTATAGTACTCAAAGAAACTCGTGAGAAACCAAAACCGGTGATAAAAGAGATAAAAAGATCAATAATTTAGTATATGCGGAGAAAATGGGGTGTCCGGATCAGGTTTACTGGATGCCCGGGGCGAACCGCCCCACGTGGGGGGCGATTCGCCTGGGGCTTCCAGTAAGCCCCAGGTTACCTGGTCGTGCCAGGCGAATTGCCCCTCTTGGGGGGCGGTTCGCCCGGCACCTCCAGACTCCTGGAGGTGTCGGTTTTCCTCCTAAAATGTTAAATTATCATCTAGAGACCTATTTTATCACCAAAAACATACGAAAATATAAAATAAAACACAATGATATGCATGCAATGCAAGAAAGCGATAAAACTCCATGTTGCTGATATTTTACACTTTCATTTGAGTCTTGTTTCACCAATTTAGCTATCCTCTATGTTAATTTAGCTATATTTTAGTGCATTTTTTTAGAATAGTGTCACGTTTCCCTTTAGTTTGTATTTACAGGTTTTGAGTGAAAAATGAGGTTTTCTGGGCAATTATATTGAAGTAGACAAGGAATTGGTGTTCCGAAGGCCTATTTGGAGTATCCAGAAGATTCCGGATAGGATTTGAAGTCTAGAGGTCGAGTCTGAAGGCTAAAAGGTCACTAGAAGGCAAAAACCGAGTCCGAAAAGGAGAAGAAATCCAAAAACGCGTCGAAAATGCGTATATGGCCGAAAAAACCTCCCGGGCGAGTCGCCCGGGACGTGGGGCGAATCGCCCCACACCTGCCGAATCACTATATATAGTTGCTCAGTTTTCTCCGTTTTTCATACTTTTCCAGACCTTTTCTCTCACCTTTCTCATTAGTTTTAGGTAGGAATTCTCCAGAGCCTGTTTTGGGGATTCTTAGCTTAGGAGATACTTTTTCTTAGCGTTTTGGAGCTTGTAAGATCGCGATTCTTCGGAGATTGATAACCTTTGGTAACATTGTATCTTACAGTTTTTCTATTTATATTTATATATCTTTCAAAATGTTTTCATTCATTCGTGCTATGATTTCTGTTGATTGCATGACATCTATGAGTAGCTAAACTTCTCGTTGGTGATAGTATGTGATTTCTTAGCGAATGGTTAATAATTATGCTAATGGCTATATCGCGCATTATACTTTGAGTTATTGCTTTATTTCTTTGATCTATCTAAAACCTCTATCTTCGTAGTGTTGAATAATCACGGAACACAATTGGACAATTCATTGATCAAAGATCTCTATGCAAAATCGGGGACTTCATGCATGATTATTAACCTGCTATGCTTTGAATGACCATACTATCACCAATCTCCATTATCTGTTAAGAAAAACCTTTGCTAAGTCGTCTGTTGATTTATATTCTTAAGTTAGATTAGATAAAGCTAGTTATAGTCCTTAGAGATCGACACTCGAGGTTATTTTACTGCTACACTACGGTTTTCGTTGTAGTTGTGAATTGCCTTTGGGTTAATACAAATTTATTTGATTAATTAGAATTTGACAAATTCTACGGTTCATCAAATTGGCGCCGTTGCCGGGGAGTATACTTCTTTTTTCTGTTTAGCTTTTTTATATTTTCAGCATTCAATTCCTAGTTCTAGTAGTTTTTTGTTTTCCTATTTAATCTCTCTCTGATACTCCTTTCCTAGTTTGTTACAGATAGTATATGCCACATACACGATCTAGAGGAACACCGCTTGCTGATTCAATTGCTGAGATCGACAGAGTCTACCACCAAAGAAGGCGACTACTTCAAAGGCGTGAACTAGAGGAAATAGAGGATACCGATTTCTCTGAATCTCTACACAGTCTTTTCAAGGAAATCGACGGAATGGCAGAAGCTAGACCACTGAAATCATGGGTTCAACCCTCCAAGGATCGTATGAAGGGACCGACGATTGTTCTTTCGTCTGCAACTCGTGATCTGGAAATCAAGAACCACGCGTTCCAACAACTTCTGAGGTTCTATGGCTTAGCAAGGGAAGATGTGATGGGGTACTTGCACGATATCGATGATTTCGTCAACCAACTCCCACGACCCAGAGCTGAAATAACAACGGACGAGTTGAGAATGAAGGTCTTTGCTATGGGGCTTGGCGACAGAGCCAAGTCATGGTTGAGTTCTCTACCGGCGGGCTCGCTGGACACTTGGGAGAAGGTTTTTTCAGCCTTCATGGAAAAATACTTCCCTCACACCTTGACTACCGCGCTCAAGGAGCAAATCACTGGTGTTAGGAAACTTGTAATTTTGATGAGCAATTAACCATGCTAAATTAAGGAAAGTCCAGTAACTAGTACTCTTAAGGTCCATAGGAATTTAGAATTTTAAGGATATTGTAAAAGAGGAACGTTTGCTGAAGACTTAGATTAGGTGCTAGATAGGTTGGTTTTTACCGCTTATGATGTATCTTGTTTTCTGAAAAGAAAATAACCTATTGAAGCTTTTGCTGACGATGTACTTTGTTTTTACAAACAAACTATTGAAGCATTTAGAAACCGCTCAGAATCTTGAAGAATATTGAAGATCTGAAGACTTGAAGAATTCGAAGATCTGAAGACTAGAAGATTTCTGAAGACTAGTATCTACAAAGGCACATGTTGCTCAGAAAGTGGAAACTTCAGCAACATCACTGCATAAGTGAAAATCTGAAAGACAGAGTAGGTTATGCTTGTTGAAACTAAGACTGACCACTTGCTGATGGAACATATGTGACCTCTTGCCTGAAAGTACTTACATTTGCGCTCCATTGTTACTGTTTGAATTCTATTCAAATAAGCATTAAAATGCAAAGCTTGCACGCGAAGGACATGAAGACTAGAAGACAAACAAGGACGCTGCTGAAAGTACAAAAGCAAGATAGTGACATCTTAAGGATCAAAAGCCTTGGAATTTAAAATTCAAACGGCTCCTTATTTTCACTATAAATAGAGGTCATCCGGCAAAGAGTTGAAGTGTGTCAACAACGTGATCAAACTCTCACTTGTGCTTAAACTCACATACCTTCAAACTCTCTATACTGCCATTGATCCGTTCCAAGACTTAAAGCTTGAGAAAGCTACTTGTGAAGAAGTAGAATTTACACGACTAAGAAATTAGTTAAGTATTCTTTCTTCCTTTTGAACAAGAACAAGTCTTGACACCAGAAACAATCAAACTTGTTTACTGCAAAGTATTCAAAGTTTTGTTTCTTAGATTACTAGTTGTAACTGAATAAGTTATAATTAAGTTTTCTCACCCCAAAACTCTCTAACTGAAAATACACCCTTTCAGGCGTGATATTCAGGGGGAACTTAATCGAGCATAGTTTTGCTGATTAAAAGTACCAAGTTTGGTGGAGAACAAGGTTGCGTTCTCTAGATTAGGTTGGAGACGAAGCAAGTGTGCTTTGGTTTCTGTTTGAATCGCTCTAGATAGGAGTTGTAAGGAACATCAATCATATCTTAGTGGATTCAGTCCTAGAAAGGACAAAGTGGATTAGTTGAGAGATTACGCCACTCTCAGATACCACTATAAAAGTGTTTGTGTGATTTACTTACTGTACTTAGTTTTTAGCAAATCATATCTGTCTGTACACAGTCACTCACATCACTTGCTGAAACCTTCATTTACTGAAAAAGCACTTATTGTATCAAAGACTTCCGCTCTCTGATTTTAAGTATCAGCAAACCTAGCTACTGAAAAGTAACTTACGCTTGCTGAGAAAGTTAAGTATCAGCAAACTCATTACTGAAAAGTAATAAACACTTGCTGAGAAAGTTTTAAACGGCGAAAGTTTGAAAAGACTATTCATCCCCCCTCTAGTCTTTTCTTGTTGTTTAAAGGGACCAACAAGTGGTATCAGAGCTGGAGGTTCTTTAACCTTCAGCACTGAACCTAGATCCCCTTAGGTGCTTTCCGTAAATCACTCTCACTTGATCAGTTTGGTAGTGCTTTGCTGACAGGATGTCTTTAGGAGATGCTCCCTTGCTGAAGCTGGAAAATTACGAAAAATGGCGAAACAACATGATGCTATATCTTGAGGCCATTAGTGATGAGATGGTCACCGTCATTAATGATGGACCTATCAAGATCACTAAGGTTGAAAGGAGTTTCCCTCACAAGACCACTGAAGCTGGAAAGGAAACTATCTTAGACGAACCATCAGATACGGTTGTGCCAAAACCAAGAGAGGAATGGACTTCTGACGAAGCTAAGAGATTCCGTCTTGATGGCCAAGCAAGAAATGTCATCATTCGATCAACTCCAGATACCATACAGTGCAAACTGTGGGGTGCTAAGACTGCAAAGGAAGCTTGGAAAATGGTTCAAGATCTGACAAAACCAAGGAAAACAAACTTGAAGTACTTAAATTAAAGTTTCAAAACTTTAAGCAAGGTACAAACGAGTCACTGGAAGACTTGGATTTCAGATTCACAACTCTTGTTAGTGAGATGGTAGCCTTGGGTGTTGGAAACCTTTACTCAGATTCTGAGAAAGTGAAAACTATCATCAGAAGTCTGAATCAAGAATGGATCCACACTCAGAATTTCTATTACAATCAAGGAATGCCAGACATTAAACCAACAGAGTTGTTCTCTCATCTTGCTACTGTGAATTATGAGACAAAGCAAAGAGAAAATGTATTTGCTGAAAAATCACAAAACATTGCTCTTGCTGCAAAGCCGTCATCTTCTGAAAAGAAGAATGAAAAAGAGCCTACTGATGAAAACTCTTTGGTTGTAAAAAACATGAAGAAATTCATCAGCAAGGAATTTGAAAGGCGAAAAGCAAAAGAGAAGCTGAAAAAGCATCTTGGTAACAACTACCATAAGTACAAGAATGAGACTAGCTCGCTGAACAAGCAAGCTCAGCAAGCTACTTCATCAGAAGAACCAGCAGTTGGAAATGATCTATGCTTTTACTGCAAAAAGCCTGGACACTTCAAAGCTAATTGCCCTTTGCTGAAAGGCAAATCTGCTGAAAAGAAGAAGAAGTTCAAAAGAGCTTTTATTGCTGAAGAAAAGAAGAAGCTTCAAGCAAAAATCGATGCATTGTGTATTGATACTAGCTCCGAAGACAGTGAGGATGAAAGTTCAGACACTGACGATGAAGAAGCCACTCTAGACGTGGAGATTGGCAAGGAAGTTTGTGGAATAGCTATGGAAGCTTATCCAGATGTGTCAAACTACGAATTCTGCCTCATGGCCGGTCAGGTAAACAACCCTACCTCTGACTCAGACTCAGAAAGTGAAGACGAGATTGACCTTGACAAGATTCAAGGAGAAATCGAAAGATTTGAGAAAACTCTGAGCAGACAGCAAGAGAAACTAAGCAGTACATTAGGTACTTCTATGAACAAGAACTCGATGACAAGAACTCGATGACGAGAACGAAGAGGCGCTTGAGTTTATCAAGCAGCAAGGCCTCATGAACTTTATATCTGCTCGCACTAAGCAGGTGAGCATGATAGATACAATGGAATTCTACAACAATGCAGAAATCCAGCCCCTTACTCATAGTAAAGGAGTCACTGAAAAAGTGATCTTTACTACAGTTCAGAACACGCAAATCGTCCTGAAATGGACTGATTTAGCGGAAATCTTTCATATTCCAACCAGTGGAACTGAAGATGACGTCACTGCCACTGACGAAGAAATTGAAGCTTTCTACAGTGACGTCAGAAATGAGAAAATGAAGAAAGGCGAGATTGCTCCCGTGACTTGGACAAAGCACGTTAAGAGAAAGCATCTCTGCCACTCACTTGGTCTAGTAGCTTTGCTACTAATAAAAGTTCTTGACTCCCAAGTTGGAGGAATTGACCAAGTAGGCCTGAGAAGATGGCCGCTGCTGATGCATATCCATGAAAATAAAACGGAACTTAACTGGGCTAAGTACATTTTCAACAGGCTTGTTGATTGTGTTACTAAGTTTAAGGTAAAGGTAGAAGACAACAAGGTCTCACCTTCCTTTCCAGTTATGTATGGAATCAAGATATGCTACATCCTTGAACATTTCAGGATTCAGCTGAGAAACTCATTGCCAATCAAGAAGTCTGTATGCAATGTGGGAAGATCATTGTACAAGCAGAATGTACCTAAGACTACTGGCAAGAAACTAGAAAAATCAAAGAAGACAACAGTTGCAAATGTTGTCAGCACAAGCCAGCAAGAAAGGTATACAACAGCTGTAGATGTTACCACTCAACAACTTAGAGATGAAACTGCTGTTGGTGGTGGTAACACGAATGAAACTGCGGTAGAAAATCAACAAGGTACGTGTACAACAGCCGTTGCTGAAAATGCAACCACTGATGCCTCTGGGAAACTGGAGAAATCTAACAAGAAAAAAAGGAAAGCTGATGATGACACTCAGACTACAGCGTCATCAGCAAACCCCGTACCTAAGAGGAAACGGACTGGAAACACAAGGAAGAAAACACTGGCTCGCAAGTCAGTTCCTGCTGTCCAAGACCTCTCAGACAATTCCCAGACAAATGCTGAAACGCATTTGCCAGTAGATGTTGACAAGGTAGTTACTGAAGCCTATGTCAGCAACATTGAAGTGTTTGCGGAAGCCTTCAATGATCGACTTAACGTTGATACGTCTACTGAGAACAGACCACAAGGCAGTGGAAATGAAATTCCTGCCCAAGTCCCAGATATCTACATTGTAGATAATTTAGATGATCCAACTATGGAACCAGCAAGTGACATTGCTGCTGATCTACAAAAAGCGGCACTTGCTGATGCTGCTGAAAAGATGGTTGCTGAACAAGCAACTCATCAAGTTGCTGAAACCCCGCTTGCTGAAGGACCAGTTGTTGAGACAACAATGGTTCCAGTTCCAGAAGTTGCTGAAACACAAGAAGCACTATTCAATGACGCATCTCGTGATGCTGAGAATACTGGCCCAAGTTCACCAAAGACATCAATCGACAAAGTCCAGCTTGTACTCGAAGCTATAAGTCAACAAATGGAGTTGGAGATTGAAGAATCATCCAACAAATCCATTGATGTCTTCATGAGAAGCAGTGAGCTCAAGGGTCAAGATGCTTCTGCTCAACATGTCATTGCAGAGACAAGGGAGATTGCTGAAACCGCACAACTTTCTCAAATAGAGCAATACAAGAAGTCTTCTAGTCCAAGAAGCTGAAGAAACTGTTAATGCTGAAAGGACTGAGCCACAACCTGTCCTTCTTCAGCAGGTAGTTAATTCAACCATCAGTAAAACTTCAAATTCTGAAACTTATTCTTTTTCTTATATTATATTATCTTTACAAACTTCTCAAGATGCAAGTCAGATGGTTGCTGAAGCCTCTGCACCAGAACCAACACTCCCTGCTCAGCAGGTAGTTAATGTTTTTGGTAATAAAACTAAGTTTGACAGCTTAGTACTTGTATCTAACTCAAATTTATTTCAGGATGAACAAATGGAGGATGCTATTCAAGCTCCTCAAGGAATGGAAATTGTACAACATGAGCTTGCTGAATCTCAGCAGGTAATTCATGTTTCAGCTTTGAACTCTAAAACAATTTTCCAAACCAATCCTGATCTAAATAGTGTTCTTTTTCAGGCTCAAAAGGAGACCACTGAAGTGGTAATCATCACTGAAGATCATCAAGTAAGTTCTGAGGAACTGTACTTGAACTTCAAAAGAACCACTTTGTCACAAGTTGCTAAGTCTGTCAGCAACTAGCAAAGATATAGGCGAATGGACTTCTCTGATCTCCATCTTCATCTTTCAAACGAGAAAAAGAGATCTTCTCTGCTGAAGCTCGAAACATTTGTTCACTCCATCCTCCCTGAAGAAATGACATATTCTCAGCAAATGAGCTCGAATCTGATTGCTCAAATCAGAGAGAATATGAAGGCCAAATTTAAGAGTGCCTCTCCAGCTGAACAAGCTGTGATGCTCAAAGGTTCATTTGTACCTGTGGTGGCTGATCCCCACAAAATCAATGAGGAATAGGAAGTGACAAGTGTTGCTTTATACAAGCACGTTGAGCTAGTATTTCTGACCGATGATGATGAAGAGGAAGAAGATGAGAACATTCCCACTGATCCAAGTGATGATGAAGGGAAAGATTCCAAGGACAAGAAAGACGATGATGATGACAATCAAGGTCCAAGTCCTGATGTTGGAGGTTTGAAATTAACAGTTGCTGAAAATACTCCACAAGAAAATCAGCAAGCTGAACAACAACAACCTCAGCAAGAATCTCAACCTCCTCCTGCTGCTGTTGAAAATAAAGCACCTGTGCAAGGTGCTGATACTGAAGAGGAATATGCCAGAAAAAGGGCTGCCTTGAAAAATGGCAAAAGTCCAGTTTCTGATGCCAAGGTTACTAAAGAAAACCTTGATGATGATGATGAACATGATGAAGATTACCAACGCGCTCTACAGAACAGTCTCTTGATCCATGCAAGGCATACGCATGATCTAGAAATTGGTCAATCTTCAGGAGTAAGATCAAAGGAAGTCCCCTCCCTTCCATTTACTACTGGCGAAACTCCAGTAATTGAGCCCCAAACTCAATTAAAACTAACTACTGGCGAAACTCCAGTAATTGAGCCCCAAACTCAATTAAAACTAACTACTGGCGAAACTCCAGCCATTGAGTCTCAAACGTTGCCTTCAGCAACTACTCAATTAAAACTAACTACTGGCGAAACTCCAGTTGTTGAGTCTGAAGCGTTGCCATCAGCAACCACTCAACAAAAAGGAAGTGAAGCTGCTGACTTAGGTTCCAAGGTTGCTGAACTTGACGAATCTGAGGATGACGACTACTTATCAGAAAATGAGGATGAACAATCCAAAATAGATCCAAAAGTTGTTCAAATCCCTCCTCCTGATTACATAAATGATTTAGACGATGGTCTAAGAGGAGAATTGCTGATAAAAGGATGATCAGTTTGCTTCTGAACTAAAAGTTCATTCCTTGACACCACATCTAGTGCCGTTCCCGAGAGTTGAGGAGTTTACTCCTAGAATTTTGGCACTAAAGAAAGTCCATGATGCCTGCAAAGCAGAAGATGAGGCATTGCTTGCTGAGAGCCCACTTGACTTTGGAAAAATATTGGCTACAGTTCTGAGACGCACTACAACTTTGACAATAGCTCAGAAAGACACCAGTCTTTATCACAAGAGCTAGACCCTTAACAGCCTTGACTCCGTCTGGCCACTCAAAGCATTTCTCGTCTGACTCTTCAGCAAGAGATCAAGACAATGCTAAAACAAGAAGAAGAAGGCAAAGACAGGAAGAAAAGAGGCTGGCCAGCATTGCTATTGGCTCCGACATCGAATACACAAAGACCAGCAATGATGAAACCACTCAGAATGTAATCAGAAACATTCATGGTTGCTGGATCTTAAAGATGGAAGATTTGCTGGTGAATGAGTTCTTTCCTACAGCCATATTGAACCAAATGTTCACATGGATTGAACTCAAGTTACAAAGAATTCAAAGGGAAGAATCCCTACCAAGAAATATTGCTGGGAGATGGTTGAATCTTGAGGTCTCAGTAAGAAGAATTGCCATTGGTAAGACTTATAGACAAGAACCAAATCTGATCAAACCACCTGGCATTGGTTACTACTCTGACCCAGTAACAAAGAAAACAAAGAAGAGACTTGGATTGATTCCTTATGAGTACTTCTATCTCACTGCTAAGGATCAAGAAGAAGATCTTCTCTGGCTAAGAAAGATTCATCCTAAAAGCATTTCAGATACACAGCTTCTCCATGCCAGCAATTGGGGCATGCATTTGTGGGTGACTAACTACATGGAAATGAATGCTGAAAAGCATCATCATACTGCCTGCAAAAATGCAAGAATTCTTCAACTACAAGTCCGTAGGCTTCTGGAAAACTACGAAAAGGACTGTGTTGAATTTACTGCACTTGCTGAGAAGAGTGTAAGAGAGATTTTGAGAAAATCTTCTGGAAGAGCTTAACTCTCTGTAATAGTTTTTGTTGAAGTGTTTGTTTGCTGATTCTGTTTAAAGTTATCTCTGCTACTTCTTGTAAACTTCTGAAAGATAACTATCAGCAATGAAGCTTTTGACTCTTATTGGTTTTTGATTATGCAATTTACTTATGCTTACTGTTTAATTATTCAAGTATGCTTGCATTAATCAACTGATTTATTCAACATCAGAAACCTCTAAAAGGGTAACAATTAATTTAGCCATGGATTGCTAACATCAAAAAGGGGGAAATTTGTTAGGAAACTTGTAATTTTGATGAGCAATTAACCATGCTAAATTAAGGAAAGTCTAGTAACTAGTACTCTTAAGATCCATAGGAATTTAGAATTTTAAGGACATTTTAAAAGAGGAACGTTTGCTGAAGACTTAGATTAGGTGCTAGATATGTTGGTTTTTACCGGTTATGATGTATCTTGTTTTCTGAAAAGAAAATAACCTATTGAAGCATTTGCTGACGATGTACTTTATTTTTACAAACAAAGCATTTAGAAACCGCTCAGAATCTTGAAGAATATTGAAGATCTGAAGACTTGAAGAATTCGAAGATCTGAAGACTAGAAGATTTCTGAAGTCTGGTATCTACAAAGGCACATGTTGCTTCACCAACAGCACTGCATAAGTGAAAATCTGAAAGACAAAGTAGGTTATGCTTGCTGAAACTAAGACTGACCACTTGCTGATGGAACATATGTGACCTCTTGCTGAAAGTACTTACATTTGCGCTCCATTGTTACTGTTTGAATTCTATTCAAATAAGCATTAAATGCAAAGCTTGCACGCGAAGGACATGAAGACTAGAAGACAAACAAGGACGTTGCTGAAAGTACAAAAGCAAGATAGTGACATCTTAAGGATCAAAAGCCTTGGAATTTAAAATTCAAACGGCTCCTTATTTTCACTATAAATAGAGGTCATCCGGCAAAGAGTTGAAGTGTGTCAACAACGTGATCAAACTCTCACTTGTGCTTAAACTCACATACCTTCAAACTCTCTATACTGCCATTGATCCGTTCCAAGACTTAAAGCTTGAGAAAGCTACTTGTGAAGAAGTAGAATTTACACGACTAAGAAATTAGTTAAGTGTTCTTTCTTCCTTTTGAACAAGAACAAGTCTTGACACCAGAAACAATCAAACTTGTTTACTGCAAAGTATTCAAAGTTTTGTTTCTTAGATTACTAGTTGTAACTGAATAAGTTATAATTAAGTTTTCTCACCCCAAAACTCTCTAACTGAAAATACACCCTTTCAGGCGTGATATTCAAGGGGAACTTAATCGAGCATAGTTTTGCTGATTAAAAGTACCAAGTTTGGTGGAGAACAAGGTTGCGTTCTCTAGATTAGGTTGGAGACGAAGCAAGTGTGCTTTGGTTTCTGTTTGAATCGCTCTAGATAGGAGTTGTAAGGAACCTCAATCATATCTTAGTGGATTCAGTCCTAGAAAGGACAAAGTGGATTAGTTGAGAGATTACGCCACTCTCAGATACCACTATAAAAGTGTTTGTGTGATTTACTTACTGTACTTAGTTTTCAGCAAATCATATCTTTCTGTACACAGTCACTCACATCACTTGCTGAAACCTTCATTTACTGAAAGAGCACTTATTGTATCAAAGACTTCCGCTCTCTGATTTTAAGTATCAGCAAACCTAGCTACTGAAAAGTAACTTACGCTTGCTGAGAAAGTTAAGTATCAGCAAACTCATTACTGAAAAGTAATAAGCACTTGCTGAGAAAGTTTTAAACGACGAAAGTTTGAAAAGACTATTCACCCCCCCTCTAGTCTTTTCTTGTTGTTTAAAGGGACCAACAACTGGGTTCAAACAAGACTATGATGAGACCATCTACACCGCGTTTGAGAGGTTCCAAGACCTCATGAACAAGTGCCCTCACCATGGTTTTGAGCTTTCGGATCTAGTCCAACACTTCTACAACGGACTAACGTTCGAGAACCAACAAGTGGTGGACTTCCAATGCCGTGGCAATATTTGGGAGGAAACCGCGGAAGCCGTCTGATGATGATGGCAACTGGGTTCAAGGAGGCGAAGAGGAAGCCTTTGCTACGGAATTTGGTACTCAAGAAGCTAGCTACGGTCAAGACGGTAGGAATCCTCGAGGTCGATTTTGGAGAAGAGGGTTCCGAAACAATCAAGGATATGCACCGGCTAGCCAAACTTATGGCCCTAACCAAGAACGTAGTAGGCTTAACTATGGTAATGATCACTGCGAAAATCCCGCTCCGAAAGAGCAACCGAAGTCGAAGACAGCTCTACTGATGGAGAACTTGCAAAAGATGGTTGATCACACCCAAAATTTTCTCAAATGTTATGAAGAAGATTCTGAGAAGACTAGGGCAAGGCTTGATCGGTTGGAAGAGAGCACTAGGCTTGCCCATCAAAAGATGCAAGAGTTGATCGACCGAGGAGCAAGTAGGGAGCAAGGCAAGCTGCCTAGCAACACTGAGAAGTCGATGTCCATTACCTTGGTGGGTGATCTACCTGTTGAAATCACCATCAAGAAGGTTGCTAACTGCGAGTGTTGCAAGGGGGAAGAACCCCCACTGGCCAAGGAAGAAGAGAAGGACCTTGGTTCTGACGAGAGTGAAGAGGAGCAAGAGGATCCTGAGCCACTCCCTCAAAGTTTCGATGTTAAGGTCGGGATTGGTGAACTTGAAGATGTCCGTGCCACACTAGACACGGGATCCTACTCTAATGTGCTCCCAATGAATGTGTTTGAGAAGAGTAGCCTTGGAAAACTATCTGAGCATAAGGCTATTGTGCAATTGGCAGATGGATCCTTTGTGAGACTCGATGGCGTTGTGAAGAATGTATTGGTCAAGATTGGTGAAGCTTCTGTGTACACCAATTTTGTAGTTATGCCGGCGTCTACACCTTGGATGGGGGATGTCGTTCTCTTGGGGCGAACGTTCTTGACTAAACTACGCTCCGTGATAGACATCTACCGAAGGACTTGCACCATTGAGGTGGATGGCAAGCGACATGTGTTGCGAGCCATATCTGATCCACCCGATCACTTCAATGCTTCTCACACTATTAACTACTGTGGTCTTGCTGTCTATGTTCATTCTTATTCACAAGTTCATGGCATGAGGAGAAGATCCGTGAAGGGGAAGTCTAGTACCCTCAAGAAGAAGAGCTAGGCGCAAGAAGGAGTCGAGTCAAAGACTATAAACAATGGCGCTATCCGGGAGGCAACCCGGAGTTTTTATCGCTTTTAAACTGCTTTTTTGCATCATTCATACATGGAACAATTTGCTTTTCATATGTAAATTTGTTCATCTCTATGTCGTATGTGCTTATGTTTGTGTTTGAGTGAACTTTTTCGAGTGGTTTTATGAGTACAATGGTTTTCGGGGATTAAAAACCGCGTTTTTTTTTCCGAAAGTTTCGTCTCCCCACCTCGGGGGTGGGGGCGAATCGCCCCGCACGTCCAGAGAGCACGGTGCTCTCTGGACGTGCGGGGCGACTCGCCCCGCACCCGGGGTGACTCGCCCCACGTAATCTGCAGAATTAAAAACGGGGCTAGCCCCCATTTTCTTCATTTTTCTCATCTCTTTCACCTTCTAACTCCAAAAACTCCCAAATTTTCAAAATCTCTTCAATCCTTCATAAAATCTTCATTACTCCATCAAATTGTGTGTTCTTTAGCTTCAATCGAAGCTCGTTACGTGCTCTTTCTTTTCATCCGAACAAATTTCTTCCTAGTTCATTCAATCTTCAGATTTGAGGAATCATGGCTCCACGAGGATCGAAGAAAGCTGGCTCGAGCAAGAAGGGTAAGGGGGTAGCATCAAGCTCCCAACCTTCCCACGAGATGTACGAGTTGTCTCTAGCTGCAATAGATGTCCGACAGAGGCTCGAAGTGGAGCTAGCCCAAGGTGGGAGATCGATTATACCAGACAAACGGATAGATATTCCGGATGAAGTAGCTAACATGGCAGGGTAAAGGACGCTCTCCCGATTGGCGAGTAAAAGGAATTGGGGTTGGTATACTTCAAACAGATTCAAGGGGTACGACATGAGCCTCCTCCATGAGTTCTACGCTGGATTCACTGATCTTGAGGAGAAGGAGGGGGTACTCGTTCGAGGCCTAATTGTACCATGGACGCCGGCCTCAATATCTGCATTCATCCATTTTGGGCAACGGGAGTTCACAGGAAGCAACCACGCCTACGAGTATTCAAGGGCCTCTAGGGGGATAGGAAGTAACATTACAGATGCGATCTACAACAGGGAGTACAGGTATCCAGAAACCGGAGCACAACCTGCACGGATCCGTCAGAGTGACCTTAGCATCGAAGCTAAGGTGATGATGAAATTCTGCATCTTCAACTTGATCCCTAGAAAGAATGACACTTGGATACAACCAAATTACGCCGAGCTCCTCTACTACTTGATAGGCAAGCATCGAATCGACATCGGTCACATCATGTATGCCGAGTATGAGCGCCACTGGGAAAAGAAGAAGAATCCCTTCATCTTTCCGAGCTTCATCACTGCCTACTGCAAATATTACGGGGTCGAGGACATTGATGAGGGGGATTGCGAGGTCGCTGCCCTTTCACCTTCGACTATTGATGTGAGACTTACTAGGTATCAAATGAAGAACCCCACGGCTGCCGTTGCTGATGTGGAAGCACCCTTCCAACCGACCGATTCAGATAATGAAAATGATTATGAGGATGCTATGGAAGCTGATGATGGCCGAGCCCCTATCCCGGATATTCCTTTTGTCCATAGAGCACCACATGCACCGCCTCGAGCACCACATGGGTCTCAAGGCTTTGACATCTCTGATTTTCGGGCCCATATCACTGATAGTGTTGCAGCCTTGACCACTACTGTCCAAGGAATGCGACAAGACCTCGACGGGCACATTGCCCAGCGCAACCGCGATTGGGAGATATTTGAGGAGCATCGCCGAGAGGATAGGCAGGTAAGGTGGGAGCAACAACAGCTCATCCCGCGGCAACAGGATCTCCTGTCTGACATGTGGAGAGACTATTATGGGGATGACAATCCCGATAACTAGTCTTTTCACATGTCCACTCTCAGCCGACCGAGACCAAACCGTTCGGTAACATCTAGTATCACTTGTTATTACTCAATCTCTTTTTCTAGGGACTAGCTTAAGTTTCATAAGGGGGATGGGATGTGAACCGTGATGTTAAGTATTGTTTGTCTTTGTGTTGATTGGTATCTTGCTTTTTGTTTGCATTTGCATTTGCACGTTTACTACTTTCTTAGTTTTTAGTTGCATACACTACATTCATCCTAGAATAGTCTTGCATGTTTTATGTGGAGTTTATTGCCAAATGTTTTGAACTTTTTTATTGGGTAGATCAACTAATTATGCCATTAATCATATGCTTTATCTCTATGAATTTGTTTGAGGTTTTTCTCGCTTGGCTTGTCACATTTATGCATTGCACTTAGTTAAGCTTGGTAGTCTCGACATCACTTAGTGGTGTTTTCTCTACTGCGGTTCACGAAGGCCTTTATAATAGGATGATGCATGTTAGGGTCTTATGGTTGTTTTCCCGAGTAATTATGTACCTAAGAGGCAACAAGTCTTCACCTTGCTTTGAGATTGCTAAATGCCTAGGAAGGAGGTAGTGGGAGATTGTGCGATCCTTTGTTTGCAACCTATTCTTTCGAATAGGTTTGGGGAGGGGGTTACGCTATCGTTAGACTTGTTTTTCGTTTTTCAATTTTGTGTTGTGAATTTATTTTTTCTTTTTCGTAAATTTTGTACTCCAACCTATTCTTTCGAATAGGTTTGGGGAAGTCGTTTGTGAGTAATTTTTGTTTCTTTTTCGTTGTGCTACTGCTGGCTAAAAAAATCAAAAAAAAAAGAGAAAAAGAAAAATTCTAGAAAAAAAAGAAAAAAAATCTGGAAAAGAAAAAAAGGAAGGAAAAAAAGAAAAGACCCCAAAAAAGCAAAGAAGGGTCCAAAAAAAGAGAAAGCCAAAAAGCAGTTTAGCAAAGTGTTGTGTCTCATTTTCCAATTCTTGTAATGTTCGTGATCGTGTTCTAGTTTTCTATCTTTTCTTTTCGTTTGAGTGTCATCTGTTCTAGACCACCCTCGTCCTGCCATTCAGGAAGTGGTGAATAGCTTAAGGCTTTGCTTGAGAGATGGGTAGAATAGGGGAGTGTTATCTTTTTTAGGGAACCCTCCTTCGTTTGATGAGAGCCAGTATTGGTTCGACCTCTTTGAGGAAAAGTCTTAACTTGGTGAACAGCAGTAAGTCCTCAGTTTCATAGGCACGGGACAACCATTCGTATTCTAACATGTTTCATTACGTCGTCACTGACTAGGTCCAGGTAGAGAATGTTACGAGAGACTATCTTGTCTTTACATAAGTGCTTATGTGAATGTGTATGAGTCAATCGAGGCATTCTTCAACCTATATTCATGTTATGATTTGTATGGTTTTTTGTTCATATGATTTTTGATAGATTCAATAGATTAGTTCATTTCATTTGACATGAGACTCCATTTTTTGTGTTGCATTGTTTTTTGCATTAGAGTCTAGCTTAGTTGCTTGAGGACAAGCAAAGGTTCGGTTTGGGGAGTTTGATGAATGTGTATTTTACACTTTCATTTGAGTCTTTTTTCACCAATTTAGCTATCCTCTATGTTAATTTAGCTATATTTTAGTGCATTTTATTAGAATAGTGTCACGTTCCCTTTAGTTTGTATTTTACATGTTTTGAGTGAAAAATGAGGTTTTCCGGACAATTATATTGAAGTAGACAAGGAATTGGTGTTCCGAAGGCCTATTTGGTGTATCCAGAAGATTCCGGATAGGATTTGAAGTCTAGAGGTCGAGTCTGAAGGCTAAAAGGTCACTAGAAGGCAAAAACCGAGTCCGAAAAGGAGAAGAAATCCAAAAACGCGTCGAAAACGCGTATATGGCCGAAAAAACCTCCCGGGCGAGTCGCCCGGGACGTGGGGCGAATCGCCCCACACCTGCCGAATCACTATATATAGTTGCTCAGTTTTTTCCGTTTTTCATACTTTTCCAGACCTTTTCTCTCACCTTTCTCATTAGTTTTAGGTAGGAATTCTCAGAGCCTGTTCTGGGGATTCTTAGCTTAGGAGATACTTTTTCTTAGCGTTTTGGAGCTTGTAAGATCGCGATTCTTCGGAGATTGACAACCTTCGTAACATTGTATCTTACAGTTTTTCTATTTATATTTATATATCTTTCAACATGTTTTCATTCATTCGTGCTACGATTTCTGTTGATTGCATGACATCTATGAGTAGCTAAACTTCTCGTTGGTGATAGTATGTGATTTCTTAGCGAAGGGTTAATAATTATGCTAATGGCTATATCGCGCATTATACTTTGAGTTATTGCTTTATTTCTTTGATCTATCTAAAACCTCTATCTTCGTAGTGTTGAATAATTACGGAACACAATTGGACAATTCATTGATCAAAGATCTCTATGCAAAACCGGGGACTTCATGCATGATTATTAACCTGCTATGCTTTGAATGACCATTCTATCACCAATCTCCATTATCTGTTAAGAAAAACATTTGCTAAGTCGTCTGTTGATTTATATTCTTAAGTTAGATTAGATAAAGCTAGTTATAGTCCTTAGAGATCGACACTCGAGGTTATTTTACTGCTACACTACGATTTTCGTTGTAGTTGTGAATTGCCTTTGGCTTAATACAAATTTATTTTAATTAGAATCTGACAAATTCTACGGTTCATCAGTTGCCTCCCGGATAGCGCCATTGTTTAAAAAGTCTCTGACTCGACTTCTTCGCGGTCCTTAGGTCTTGCCCTTACGGGTACTAGACTTCCCCTTCATGGATCTTTTCCTCATGCCACGAACCTGTGAATGAGAATGAACATAGACAGCAAATCCAAAGTAGTTAATTGTGTGAGAAGCATTGAAGTGAATATTTGGATCAGATATGGCTCGCAACACATGTTGCTCGCCATCCACCTCAATGGTGCAAGTTCTTCGGTAGATGTCTATCACTGAGCGTAGCTTAGTCAAGAACGTCCGCCCCAAGAGAACAACATCCCCTATCCCAGGTGTAGATGCCGGCATAACTACAAAGTTGGTGTACACATAAGCTTCACCAATCTTAACCAATACATTCTTCACAACGCCTTCGGGTCTCACAAAGGATCCATCCGCCAATTGCACAATAGCCTTATGCTCAGATAGTTTTCCAAGGCTACTCTTCTCAAACACATTCATTGGGAGCACATTAGAGTAAGATCCCGTATCTAGTGTAGCACGAACATCTTCAAGTTCGCCAATCCCAACCTTAACATCGAAACTCTCAGGGATTGGCTCGGGATCCTCTTGCTCCTCATCACTCACATAAAATCCAAGGTCCTTCTCTTCTTCCTTGGCTAGTGGAGGTTCTCCATCCTTGCAACACTCACATTTAGCAACCTTCTTGATGGTGATTTCAACAGGAAGATCACCCATCAAGGTAATAAACATCGACTTCTTAGTGTTGCTAGGAAACTTCCCTTGCTCCCTACTCGCTCCACGGTCAATCAACTCTTGCATCTTTTGATGGGCAAGCCTAGTGCTCTCTTCCAAACGATCCAGCCTCGCCCTAGTCTTCTCAGAATCTTCTTCATAACGCTTAAGAAAACTTTGGGTGTGATCAACCATTTTCTGCAAGTTTTCCATGAGTAGAGCCGTCTTCGACTTCGGTTGCTCTTTGGGAGCGGGATTTTCGCAGTGATCATTACCATAGCTAAGCTTACTACGGTCTTGGTTAGTGCCATAAGTTTGCCTAGCCGGTGCATATCCTTGATTGTTTCGGAACCCTCTTCTCCAAAATCCACCTCGAGGATTCCTACCATCTTGTCCATAGCTAGCTTCTTGAGTATCAAATTCCGCAGCAAAAGCTTCCTCTTCGCCTCTTTGAGCCCAATTGCCATCATCATATGCAAGCTCCGATCTACACATATGAGCTCCATGCCCATAGTTCTTGCATATTCGGCAAACTTCGTTCGACATAGCTGTTCCAGCGGAGCTCTTGAGGACTTGTTTCAACTCATTGGTAAAGCACTCGAATCGATCCCCATTCCCCCCATACATAGGGGCCTCCTGAGTAGGTGGAGCTTCAGGTCCACGTCTCCTAACCATTGCTCTTGGATCCTTGAATTGCGAACCCTTAGCAAGTCTTTCGAAAACCGCCCAAACGGCTTCCGCGGTTTCCTCCCAAATATTGCCACGACATTGGAAATCCACCACTTGCTGATTCTCAAAGGTTAGTCCATTGTAGAAGTGTTGGACAAGATCCGAAAGCTCAAAACCATGGTGAGGGCACTTGTTCATGAGATCTTGGAACCTCTCAAACGCGGTGTAGATGGTCTCATCATAGTCTTGTTTGAATCCAGTGATTTGCGCCTTAAGCGCGGTAGTCAAGGTGTGAGGAAAGTATTTCTCCATGAATGCTGAAAAAACCTTTGCCCAAGTGTCAAGCGAACCCGCCGGTAGAGAACTCAACCATGACTTGGCCCTGTCGCCAAGTCCCATAGCAAAAACCTTCATTCTCAACTCATCCGCTGTTATTTCAGCTCCGGGTCGTGGAAGTTGGTTGACGAAGTCATCGATATCATGCAAGTACCCCATCACGTCTTCCCTAGACAAGCCATAGAACCTCAGAAGTTGACACGTGGTTTTTTATTTCCAGATCTCGAGTTGCAGGCGAAAGAACAATCGTCCGTCCCCTCATACGATCCTTGGTGGGTTGAACCCATGATTTCAGTGGTCTAGCTTCTGCCATTCCGACGATTTCCTTAAAAAGACTGTGTAGAGATTCAGAGAAATCGGTATCCTCTATTTCCTCTAGTTCACGTCGTCAAAGTAGTCGCCTTCTTTGGTGGTAGACTCTGTCGATTTCAACGATTGGTTCAGCAAGCGGTGTTCCTCTAGATCGTGTACTTCGCATACACTATCTGTAACAAGCTAAGAGGAGAGTATCAGAGAGATCAAATTAAACTACTAAAACTGGGAATTGAATGCTGAAAATATATATAAGCTAAACAGAAAAAAGGAGTATAGTCCCCGACAACGGCGCCAATTTGATGAACCGGAGTTTGTAAGACTCAGTTAATCAAATAAATTTGTTTTCAGCCAAAGGCAATTCACAACTACAACGAAAACCGTAGTGTAGCAGTAAAATAACCTCGAGTGTCGATCTCTAAGGACTATAACTAGCTTTATCTAATTTAACTTAAACTATAAACTCAACAAACGACTTAGCACAGATTTTTCTTATCAAAGATAATGGAAGTTAGTGATAGTATGATCATTCAAAGCATCAGGTTAATAATCATGTATGAAGTACCCGATCGTTTTGCATAGAAATCTAAGATCATGAATTGTCCAACGTGTTCCGTTCAATTCAACACTACGAAGATAGAGGGCTTAGATAGATCAAAGAAATGAAGCAATCTGATTCGCGTTACAACCATCATGCATAATTAAGAACCCTAACTAAGAAATCACATACTATCACCAACGATAGATTTAGCTACTCATAGATGTCATGCCATCAACAGAAATCAAAGCAAGATTGAATGAAAACATGTTGAAAGATATAAATATAAATAGAAAAATCGTGAGATACAATGTTACCGACGAAGGTTGTCAATCTCCGAAGAATTGCGAACTCACAAGCAAGATAATCCTCCAAATTGATAAGAAAAATAGTCTCCTATGCTAAGAATTCCCAGAACAGGCTCTGGAGAATTCCTATCTAAAACCAATTTGAAAATTATGAAAAAAGGTCTGAGAAAGTGTGCAAAACGTAGAAACAGAAGCAACTATATATAGGAGTTCGGAAGGTGTGGGGCGAATCGCCCCAGACACCGGGCGAACCGCCTGGTGTGGGGCGAACTGCCCCACATCCCGGGCGAACCGCCCGGGAGCTCCCATCGGTGGAGACGCATTTTGGTCTTCTTTTCCTTTTCGGACTCGGATTTTGCCTTCTAGTGACCTTTAAGCCTTGAAACTCGACCCCTAGACCTCAAATCTCATCCGGAACCTTCTAGATACTCCACGAATGTCCTCGGAACACCGATTCTTCATTCTCTTCAATATAATTGTCCGAAAAATCACGTTTTTCACCTAAAACCTGAAAAATGATAAGAAAAGGGAAACGTGACACTATTCTAATAAAATGCACTAAAATATAGCTAAATTAACATAGAGGATAGCTAAATAGGTGAAAAAAGACTCGAATGAAGGTGTAAAATACACGTTCATCAGTGTTGTGGGGCAGACCGCCCCC
Organism: Plantago ovata; assembly: GCA_028274465.1. NCBI lineage: Eukaryota > Viridiplantae > Streptophyta > Magnoliopsida > Lamiales > Plantaginaceae > Plantago > Plantago ovata. Next base: position 105,314,331 of record CM051455.1, on the reverse strand, counting down.
TACCTCAGGCGGTGCGCCTGGGGTGGCCAGGGGCGTCCCCCCGTCGATACCCAGAGAGCTGTCTCCTTCCAGCTCTCTGTTCGTGAGGGGTGCACCGCCCCCCACACCAGGCGGACCGCCCCTCACCTCCAGTGGGGCGTCCCTTGTGAATTTTTCTCCGAACTCAGGTGTACGAATTTCTTCTACCTTCTCACTCTCTAACAAGCTGAATTCCTCCATTAGTCGCTCAGTTACTGCTACACCTTCAAAAACGCTTGCTATACGAAGGTTCTGTTCAACTTTCCCTGCATGTGTGATTTCAAATACACTCTGAATGGCCTTAATTCCTGCATAATATGCAAGTTCATCCTCCTCATTAATATCTTCTTCTTCATTCTCCCGATCACCCGGAAGCGTGCTTAAGGCATACGCTTCAGATAAGCTTTCAGCTCCACCTCGGTCTAGTTTCTCACTGGTGGTGTGAATTGGTGTTAGTCTCTCAGACTACGTGGATCCGCTGGCGTACTTATGGAAGACCTTTTCTGCCTCTGCAACCGTACATTCTTTCAATCCTCCGCACAACCCATCCACTCTAAGCCTAACCTCATCACGTCCCCCAACAAAATACCAAATCAACTCCCCATCGTCGAAACGATGATGGGGACACTCTCGTTTATACTTCTCAAAACGTTCATAGGTGTCACAAAACCACCCATCTTCTTCTTGCTTGAAGCGTTCAATCCTGTCTCGTAAGGCCATTGTCTCTTGGTAAGGCATAAAATGCGCCATGAACTCCTCTACTACTTGGTCCCAAGTCTTCAGCGATCCTAGTGCTAACCTTGCCATCCAAAGCCTTGGCTCATACCCCAAGGCGAAAGAAAATAACTTCCTGCACACTTGGTCCTATGTAAACCCCTTCGCCAGAATTCGGGCTATTTCCTCCTCGTAGGATCGAATGAAACTCAATGGATTCATTACCACTCCTTCCTCAAACCTTGGAATGTTCCTCACCCCGGAACTTGTCACTTCATACCCAGTTAACTCATCCTCCAGGTATATAGCTGATCCTCTCTTAACCTGCAGAAATTGGGGTGTCATGTGAGCCCTCATGGACGTCATACCTGGATATCTGTGACAGGAGTAACTCACAACCAAAAATCAGTCCTGTTAGTTCTGACTAAAATTTGTAACAACTTCTAAACTAGACAGATTAAGATCATTTATCCTAGGAGTTGAATGCTGAAAATATAAATAAGCTAAAGAGTAAAAAGGAGTAAAGGTCCCCGACAACGGTGCCAATTTGATGAACGAGATTGTCAGACTCGAATAATCAAATGAATTTTTTTTAAAGCCAAAGGGCAACTCACAACTACACAAAACACGTAGTGTAGAGGTAAGATGACATCGAGTGTCGATCTCTAGGGACTTAAATAGCTTTAACTACAATAACTATTATAAATTCAGTAAACAAATTTAACTTAGCTTTACTTAACAATATATGATGAGAGCTGGTGATAGTAATGCTCATTCTAAGCATCGGGTTCTAATTATGCATAAAAGTGCAACACGTACTGCTTTAAAAGTAATTCGAACTAATATTGCTGTGGGTATTGTTTTCACCATATCAGACAACTCTCCATTCGGAGAGGATACTGTCGCAATGTTTCCACCCAAACGCTCGATCAGAACAAACACCAAAAGACAGGTTTTGAAAGATCTTATCTATACTAATACTTGGCTAAGGTTGCCAGGCTTAGTGCAAGCAGTACTTGATAATTGTAAATATTGAAAACGATGATCTTGAACTGTCCTAGTGTTTCTAACACTTTTATACGAAGATATTTGGCTTAATAGGATCAAAGAATCGAATAAAACAATTCTACAAGTAAAAGATTCAGAAACTCAATCATGCACAATATAAACCCTAGCTATGAATTTACATACTATCACCAACTAGAAATTTAGCTACTCATATCAAAATCGAAATCAACAAGAGCAATCATAACAATCATAGATGAAAACATGGTTGAATTGAAAGATAGAATGCAAAAAATAGTGAGATACAAAGTTACCACCGAGGGTTGTCAATCTCCGGTGAATTCCTAAACTCTCAAAGGTATATCAAGGTGAGATCAATAGATGTCCAAATCTCTACCTTGATGCTCCAAATTGCTAAGAAAAAGTAGTTCTAAGTCAAATAAAACCCGGAACAAGCGCTCTAGGGTTTATGTCTGCAAAAGTATGAATCAAGATATGAAAATTCGACTTTTTAATATAAATATCGCTGGGCTTCCGAAACGCACCAGGCTGTGCGCCTGACACCAGGCTGACCGCCTGGGGTGCCAGGCGGTGCGCCTAGCACGGGAAGAGAATTGCCTGTGCTTTTCTCCTCCAAGTCTTCAACTTTTTGGTCTTGGGCACGACTTTAAGCTCCGAAACTTGGTCTTGTGGCCTGGAAAGACGTCCCGGTACTCCTTGACACACCACGGGTGATCTCGTTGCACCAAAACTTTAATATTTCGCCATGATTCATATCGAAAAGTGCAATTTTCACCTAAATCCTGAAAATAACAAAGAAAATGGAAACGTGACACTATTCTAACAAAATGCACTAAAATGCATACAAGAGGATAGCTAAATTGGTGAAAAAGAACCGAATGAAAGTGTAAAAAATACTGTCATCATAGCCACCAACCGTCAATTCAATTGGTCTTGAATCATCTCATTACCAACGACTGTTGGTTCCAGTGGCAAGAGACTTGAGTTCACTTGAGTAAGTTTTCGGGTTCGAGTATTGTAGATGTAAAAAACACCGCTGGAAGAGCCACCGCCTAAAAAAGAGTCCTACAAACTTAATTAGTTGCTAAAGCGGATGCCAATAGAAATCGAAAAAAAATACGTCTCATTTTAGCGGTCCATAAAATAAAAGCTCATAAATTCCAACCTATTAAATGTAATAAGACCAGATCCACTAAATAAAACTCGTACTCATAAAAATGTACAGATTATTACAGTCAGTCTTCTAAATCATTGCAAAATACACCGATCGAACAAATTAGTATTATAAATGCAAAATGCACCCGTCAAACAAAATAGTATTCTAAAATCGTAGCGAAATAGACCAGTCGAACAAAATTAGTACATAAATTCTTGAGAAGAACTACCATTACACTAACTTAGTGTAAAGTTGGTTTCGTCTGGGTTATATAAGCGACCAACTAGGTCACTTAAGCACTCGCCTAACCAGTTTTACCGTCATATGAGTGTAAAACTGGTTTTTTTTATAAGATTTACTCAAATTAGTATCTAAAAGTATTGCGAAATTCAAAAACTGTCAACCACATTTAGTGTTCCATAATACAACAGGATAAACCCATTGTACACGGATTGCGTTCTAAATTATTATGAAATAAACCCGTCGGATATAGTTAGTGTTCTCAATTATTGCGCAATATACCCGTCAAATACAGTTTGTATTTTAAAATATTGTGAAAAACACCCGTAAAAAATAATTCTGTTGAAACACAACTTTTTGGTTTAAAGTATTGCAGATTATACCCGTCGAACACAATTAGTTTTTTTGAATTAATGTTGAATAGATCCGTTACATACGTACACTAGTGTTCGAAAATATCACAAAATAAACATGTTGAACATACAATAATTTATGTTATAAACGTTTGCAAAGTAGAACCAGCCAGTGTAATTGATGTCGTTAGAATCAAAATTAATATTTGTATTAAAAAGCCAAAGAACACTTATCACTACACAATACTTAGTGCAAAGGCAAGTTGTCCCCGAGTGTCGTTCTCTCGGGACCTAGCGTGGCTTTGTTGGTAGTTTTCGCAAGTAATTTCAGTCAACGAATCGAGTGTTTGAAAAGAGTTTGTAAACTTTAAACAAACAAGCAATCAGGATGCAAACTTGACCGAATTTCTTGTAAACTATAATGAGAAAGGGTTGGTGGTAGTAATCTGGAACAATCATGCAATGAATCACGTAAATGCTTGTAAGTACGGTGCGTAAAGCCTTCATCAAGTTTTACAATGTAAAACGCCTAGACAAGTTTAAGACACACGTCTTGAAAGGATCATATCAATACTTTAGTAGTGTAATCACTTACACTATTTATCTAGCATGTTGCATGTTTTTAATCATAGATCATAGCCTTAATTGACCAAGAGTTTGTCACATACTCATATTCGAAGATATTTGATTGGCAACTATGTCAAACGAGATAAAACATGCAGCAAGATCGAATCGAAACCTCATACAAGCATAAAGTAATTCATATTATGATTGAATCCTCATACTACCACCAACACAAAGGGATTTAGCTACTCATACTCATAACGGTTAACATCATTTCATATGAATAAGCAAAGGAAAACATGAATTCAAGTACTATAAAATGGAGTTGATACAAAGTTAACACCAAAGTTGTCACTACTTGATGGTTTTGCTCTAGAAACCTCTCCGTATATGAATGTAGAATGCAATCCTAATGCCAAATCTTCAATCTCTAAAATATTACAATGGTTAAAATGTTCAAATCTGAGAATTAGGGCTAGAGAAAGCTCCCAAAACGCAGGTGCAGGTCTGAAAAGTATGAAATTGTAACTGAAAAATGTGTACTTAATGAGGAAAATTTACTGTTGCTTTTTGAACTGGGTGAAGCGCCTGGCAGAGCTGGGCGGGTCACTCAGCCAGGCACTTTGTCTGGCTCTGCTAGGCGCTTTGCCCAGCAGCACTACTGAAACAGGCTCAATTCTACTCCAATTCTGCTTCTGGACATGGTTCTGGGCGCTTCACCTGGAACCAAAACGCAGCTCCGGCTCTTTTTCTTCAGCTCCAAGCCTCTGAATAGCCTCTTATCCCCTTGGAAACACACATTCAGTCACTTAGTAGGTCCCGGGCACAATCAAGCACGTCCATGGATGTCGTGGTGCTCAAACATGATCCAATTGCATCCAAAAATGCTACGTTTGAGCTCAAAACCGCCACTTTGTACCTAAGTGCCTGAGAAATGCAAAACAAACGAAACGTGACACTATTCTAGAAAACTAACAACAAAATTAGACTCAAAGATAGCAAAAGGAGGCGAAAAAGACAAGATGAACGTGTTAAAAATACGTTCATCAAACTCTCCAAACCGAACCCTTGCTTGTCCTCAAGCAGCAAACTAACTAAATGCAACATAAAAAGGAGTCTCATGCCAAGAGAGAAGAACTAATATATTGAATCTACCAAGTGCTTATGAACAAAGACCATACGAATCATAACATGCAAGCAGGTTGAAGTAAGTCTCGATTGAGAATGTACACATTCACATGTGCACTTTGTTAAACCGATTAGTCTCTTGTAACATCTTCTACCTGGACCAGGTGAATGACGACACAATGATGCATATTATCATACTATGATTGGCCCGTGCCTATGAAACCGAGGAATTACTTCTGTTCACCAGGTGAGACTTTTCCTCAAGAGAGGGCGAACCAATACTGGCTCGCATCAAACGAAAGAGGGTTCCCTAGAAAGATAACACTTCCCTATTCTACACAGACTCTCAAAGAATGAGTCTCTTTCAACCATTTCCTGAATGGCAGGACCAGGGTTGTCAAGAACAGGCCTCAACACAAGGCGACACGAAATACAAGGAAGAATTTACAACTCGACACTTACACAACGAAAAACTGAAAATTATTTACAACACTTGAGAAAGACTGCTTTTTTGCTTGTTTTTTACCCTTCTTTTTCTTTTTTTGATCTTATTCTTTATTCTCTTTTTTTTTCTTTTGTTTCTTTTTCTTCTTTTTTGCTTTCTATTATGATTTTGTTTGATTTATTATGATTCTCTTTATAAACGCAAGCAACAACTACAACGAAAAGAAAACAAACACAAACACCTCCCCAAACCTATTCAAAAGAATAGGTTGGAGTACAAGACACCAAAGGAAAAAGAACAAACTTTACAAGGACTCAAAAAGACGAAAGACAAGAACAACAGCGGTAACCCCCTCCCCAAACCTATTCGAAAGAATAGGTTTAATACATAGGATCACACACCTCACTCTACTTCCTTCCTAGGCATTTGTCAATCTCAATAGCAGGGTGAAGTACTTGTCGCCTCTTAAGTACATAATTACATGGGTAAACAACCATAGACTCTACCATGCATCATTTGATAAGGCCTTCGTGAACCGCAGTAGAAGAAATACCACACAAGGTGATATCGAGACTGCAAGGTTTAACTAGTGCACATGCGAATGTGACTAACCAAGCGAGATATGCCTCAAACTACTTACATAGGAATGCAATGTATGGTCAATGGTCATAAACACTTAGTCTATTCAATAAAAGAGTTTTAAACACTTGGCAATCGACTCCACACAAAAAAGTGCAACAACTATACCAAGGATGAAATGCATGCAAAAAAATGAAAAACTCACAAACTATCACGACAAAAGGCACACGGGCCACAACTACTAAAACAATAAAAAAAGAGTACAAGAGTCATCATCACAATATCATACAACCAAATCGAAGAAGTCATAATCAAAGAAATCATACAACCAAATCGAAATAGCAAAAGTACCTCAACGAAAATAGTAAACAAGCCAAATCAAAACAAGTACAACTCCACGACCCCTCCCCAAACTTAGCCGAAAGCTAGTCTCTAGCTGAAAGGATAAGAAAAGAAAAAGTGGAGATGTGCTACCAGTCTTGATATGGCCTCTGTCGGTTGAGATCTCTAGAAGGGTGGTGCTCCGCCATAGTGAGGAAACGGACTATCACAAGGGTCCTCAGGAGCTCCGCTACCACTCCTACTCGGCTGGCTATGAGAAGGGAATCCGGGAATATAGCGTGCCAAAGCATCAAACCTCTCCGAGACCGCGGTGTGATGAGCATCCCATCTACGAGTATCCGCCGCGACAAACTCGTTCCAGCGATGAGTGTCGGCCTCCTGAAATGCATCCCATCTCCTAGTCTCCTCCTCCCGGAAAACACCAAAATGGATGGTCTGAGCCTCTAGCATAGAAGTCCGGTAGGCACCAAACTGCTCCGACAAGTAAGTCGTGATCTCCTCGAAATCAAAGGCGGAGGGTTGCCTAGAGGTAGAGGGAGATACTCTAGGGACTGGGGCCGCGCAAGGTAAAGGGACCTCTCCAATCTGGGCAGTAAAGGAGCGCTGCACCTCAAGATAGACAGACTTGTCGATGGGCTTCTTCGGCTTCTCTCGAGGGAACATGTCGGGAACTCTCGCCTTTTTACACAAAGCGGTGTGAGACTAGGGAACACAAGTGACTGCCTAGGCCTCCGATGGCGCACAAACTGATCATAAATAATCACCCCTGGGGTGAGTGGTAAATCGTGCAATACCGCATAGATCAAGTTCCCAAGATAGGGCTGCATCTTCGAATCATTCTTCCTTGGCACCAGATTTGCCATGATAAACTTCATCATCAACCTTGCAGACAACGAAAAATCACTCCGCTCTAGTGTGTGAGGCCGGAGTGGTGGAAACTGATATGTGGAGTGGGTGATAGCATTAGCCACTCGCTGACTATTAGTCTCTGCATCCAGATCATAGAGGTAAAGCTCCGCGGGGTTGTAGGAGAAATGGTTCTCATCATCACGCTACTTGCCCAAATGGTCATTGCCATCCTCCTTCAAGTCGACCTCCAACCCCATCAAGAAGCTAGTAATTTTCAAAGGGGGGAATGGAACGCCAACTCCTTTCACCGGGACCTCCTCAGTCACCTCATCATAGTCCTCATACCCGATGTAGAACTCGTCAACAACAACACGGTCCCAATATGGAAGCTCTGTGGCATAAAATGCCCAACCACGGTCCAAAATCAACTCCGCCAAGCTGCCTAGGACCATCAAGAGCCGTCTTAGCCTCGGTGAATGCAATGCTACGATCACCAATCACCAATCTCTCTTCCTCATTCCGGAACTGTTGTCGGTCAGCCTTGAGGCTATCCGACTCACGGGGTGCCTCGGGAGCATTCTTCGCCTTCTTCTTGCCCTTAGAGGTACCTTCGCGTCCAGCTCTCTTAGCCCTCGTATTCATGGTACCTACATAATCCTCATTAGTTCCCTTCAAGTATAAATGACAACGAGGCTCTCCTACACACAAACAACTATACTTAACTAGTTTCAGTACAAGAAAAATCGGATTTAGCGACGGATGCCATCTGTCGCTATACGGAGCGATCCGTTGTAATGGTATATAGCGACGGATGGCCCGTCGCGAAAAGTGGCGTTGCTAATCCATAAAGTGACGGATAAACTTATCCGTCTCTTTATATGGCGATGGACAAACTTATCCGTCTCTTTATATAACGACAGATAAACTTATCCGTCATTGACCAAATTAAAGACGGATAACTTTATCCGTATCTGTATTTAGCGACGGAAGCCGTCAGATGCACGTGGCTGAAGCTGGTTAGGGGGGATTTGGCAACGGATTAATCTATATGTCGCTAAATCGCCTTGAATAAATTGTTTTTAATTTATTTATTTTTTTGTAGTGGTTCACCTCAAATGTATTTACGACCAACAAATATATACTAATTTCGTAACTAAAAATTCTACACAAATGTATACTAATTATTTAAGCATTCGAAAGAAATGAATAAAAGTATTAATTGTACTAAAGAAAACAAAAAAGTTGTTCGAAATAAAAAAAAAGTGTACTAATAAAAATACAAACATCCACATCGGCAGGTCACATCATGAAGTTAGGGGGGGGGCATACTTCTTAATCATCCAGGAGATCGCCCCCTTGAAACCCGCCTTCATCTGCTCTTGCTCTGCTCTCATCCGAGCAGCTTCCTCGGCCTGCTTCTGGACCGTCTCTTTCAGCTACTCGTGTTCCTGGAGAAACTGAGGAGGCACCTCAGTTCTCCGTTGACGCTTCGAGATGGATCGAGCAACCCTGATTAACGGTTTCCGCGATGGCCTGCGTCAGGTTTCCTATGCCGAATACACACCCCTTCTCATCAAGCTCGCAGATCTCCATGTAGATGGCGTTCCGCTGATCGACCATGAGCTCAGGGCGGTTCTCCACCCTAGCAGATACTCCGCCTGAAATTGCAAACAAACAAGAAAGTGTGCCGTGGCATTCACAAAAATGGTCCCACATCGTCGGCTCCCTTCCGTCGGATATCTTCATCGAATATAAACATAGTTAATTAATGATTGAAAGAGAACTTTAAAAATAAAGAAGGTATTAGAAAGTTACTCAATTCAATAATCACTTACCGCCTCAAGAGGTCGCACCAACTGGGATTTCGAATCCAGTTTATGTTGGACCGATCCTGTCCCATCATGTGGACCTGAGCCCTGGTTGAGGTTGTTCTGCTCCGACAACTTCACCGCATCAAGGTCCTCGTCCCAATACTTGATCCACTCGGGCCACTCCTCCTCCCTAATCCATCCTGGCCTCTTCCGGCTTTTCTTAACCTTAGGAAGCTTCTTCCGGAAGGACTCCAATCCGTCATGCTCAAAGCAGTACCACAACTTCGACTTGAACATGTTAGGGAGGAAGTACTTCTCCTACATTTCACAAATTATCCACAATTTAACAGAACATATCACCCACACAAATTACACATTGTCCTAGTACAACTAACAACACAGTGACTAACATATCACCCAAACAAATTACACATTGTCCTAGTACAACTAACAACACGGTGACTAACATATCACCCAAATAAAGTGGCTAACATACCACATCCACATATTAGAAAATAACATAAAAATAAAGCGTACAAGAAAAGTCACTAACCTCGAGAGCATTCCATGATCTTCGTGGCTTCCTTGCTGATGAGGCTAGCAGCCTCCCTCGACATCATCCTGTTGCAATGACATACACAAAATACTCCAGCTGTTACAAAATACCTTGAAAAAAAAATACAATTGTAAGTAAAAATGAGTGATGTACTTACACATTCCCAGGCATGGGCCACACAACACGCTTCCCATTCATCTGGCACCCGGGTGTACTCCTCCAGGGTGAAGCCGTCATCATGCAAGTATGCAAACACATCTTATGGGCCAGTAGACCCCGCACTGCTCCTCGACCGATGACTAGGCTCCAGAGTCTCGCTAACATGGGTGCGCCCCGAGCTCGACTGAGAACTCGGGGTGCGGAATGGCGAGTCCGGCTTGGACTCGCTAGCAGGGTAGCTACGGCTGCTGGCGGCCAAAAGCTTCAATGGTTTCTTTGGCCTCAGCATGATCTGCAAATTAAACGTCCAAATAACAAGACTCAGAAACAACTAACGGAAAAAAAAAATTAAAAAACAAATACTTAAGGTTTACAGATCCAAATGGAGCTGTAAACCCAAAGAGTTTACAGCTCCATTAGGAGCTGTAAAATGCTCCATTTACAACAAAGAAACAAAGAAACAAACATACACATACACATCCAGCTCCTTTTACATTACGAATATACAAACCAACATCACTAAACTGAAATTAAAACACTAAACTGAAATTAACTACAAATTTTGTCCAAATTTCAATCCAATCCTAACCTAATTCAAAATAACCTAATTTCAGTGCAACTAACTCCAAATTCGATCCAAAGTTCAATCCAATCCTAACCTAAGTTCAGTTTAATTAAATCCAATTTCAGTCCAATTAAATTAACAAACTTAAAAATATAAAAAAAAAAATAAATAAAAAATGGGTAAAATGAGGGTTACTAACCTCTCTGATATGAAAGAAGAGTAGACGGAGCTCCAGGCAGTTCGACGTTAGTGGTGGAGGTGGTGCGGCGACGTTAGTGGTGATGGTGGTAGCAGTCGATTGGGGCAGAGGATAAGGAGACCAACCCGATGGTGGAGAAGAGGAGAAGGAGCTCGTGCCGGTGGCGCGGTGGAAGCCGATCGACGGTGATGGTGCAATGGCGTCGTAGAGAGTGGGATTTGGGGATTTGATAAATTAGGGATTTAGGATTTGGTGAGAATGGAGAAGAAGAAAGACTTCCTCGATCTGTATATAAAAATATAAAGACGGATGACTGATGAACCGAATTTGTCAAACTCAATTAATCAAATAAATTTTGTTTAGCCAAAGGCAATTTACAACTACAACGAAAACCAAGACACGTAGTGTAGAAGTAAAATAACCTCGAGTGTCGATCTCTAAGGACTATAACTAGCTTTATCTAATTTAACATAAACTATAAACTCAACAATCGACTTAGCACAGATTTTCTTATCAATAATAATGGAAGTTAGCGATAGTATGATTATTCAAAGCATCAGGTTAATAATCATGCATGAGGTACTTGAACGTTTGCATAGAAATCTAAGATCATGAATTGTGCAATGTGTTCTGTTCAATTCAACACTACGAAGATAGAGGGCTTAGATAGATCAAGGAAATAAAGCAATAAGTCAAGTCTGAATCGCGTTACAACCAATCATGCATAATTAAGAACCCTAGCTAAGAAATCACATACTATCACCAACGATAGATTTAGCTACTCATGGATAAATTGCAATCAACAAGAATCAAGGCAAGATTGAATGAAAACATGTTGAAAGAAATAAATAAAAGTAGAAAAATCATGAGATACAATGTTACCGACGAAGGTTGTCAATCTCCGAAGAATTGCTAACTCACAAGCAAGAATTGATAAACAACGAGGTCCAATTGCTATGCTTAATCCTCCAAATTGATAAGAAAAAGAGTCTCCTATGCTAAGAATTCCCAGAACAGGCTCTGGAGAATTCGTCTCTTAAAATAATGTGAAAAGGTATGAAAAACGTAGAGAATGGGCAAACTATATATAAAGCTCGGAAACACACGGGGCGAACCGCCCCAGACGCCGAGCGATTCGCCTGGTGCGGGGCGATTCGCCCCATGTCCCAGGCGATTCGCCTGGGACGTCCAGACCGACTTCAGCGAGATTTTAGTCTTCTTTTCCTTTTCGGACTCGGATTTTGTCTTCTAGTGACCTTTAAGCCTTGAAACTCGTCCCCTAGGCCTCAAATCTCATCCGGAACCTTCTAGATACTCCACGAATGTCCTCGGAACACCAAAACCTCGTCCAGTTCATCAATATTGCCCATAAAAACACGTTTTTCACCTAAAACCTGAAAAATGCAAAGAAAAGGGAAACGTGACACTATTCTAATAAAATGCACTAAAATATAAGCTAAATTAACCTAGAGGATAGCTGAATTGGTGAAAAAGACTCGAATGAAAGTGTAAAATACACGTTCATCAAACTCCCCAAATGGAATCTCAAGCAACTAAACTAGACTCTAATGCAAAAAAAAACAATCCAACACACAAAATGGAGTCTCATGCCAAATGAAATGAACTAATCTATTGAATCTATCCAAAACTTATGAACAAAGACCATACAAATCATAACATGGATATCGGTTGAAGAATGCCTCGATTGACTCATACACATTCACATATGCACTATGTTAAACAAGATAGTCTCTCGTAACATTCTCTACCTGGACCTAGTCAGTGACGACGTAATGAAACATGTTAAAATACGAATGGTTGTCCCGTGCCTATGAAACTGAGGACTTACTACTGTCACCAAGTCAAGACGTTTCCTCAAAGAGGTCGAACCAATACTGGCTCTCATCAAACGAAGGAGGGTTCCCTAAAAGTTCACACTCCCCTATTCTACCCATCTCTCAAGCAAAGTCATAAACTAATCACCACTTCCTGAATGGCAGGACGAGGGTGGTCTAGAACAGATGACACTCAAACAAACAAAAGACAAACTTTACAACTCGATTACGAACATTACAAGAATTGAAAAACGAGACAAACACTTTGCTAAACTGCTTTTTGGCTTTCCTTGGACCCTTTTTTGCCTTTTTTTTTGGGGGGGGGGGTCTCTTTTTTTCTTTTTTTTCTTTTCCAGATCTTTTCTTTTTCCTGGAATTTTTCTCTTTTTTTTTCGATTTTTTTATATATATATATAGCCAGCAGTAGCACAACGAAAAAGAAATTACAATGACTCACAAACGACCTCCTCAAACCTATTCGAAAGAATAGGTTGAAGCACAAACTTTACAAAAAATGAAAACAAACTCACAACACTCAAAATCGAAAAACAAGTCTAATGATAGCGTAACCCCCTCCCCAAACCTATTCAAAAGAATAGGTTTCAAACAAAGGATCACACATCTCACACTACCTCCTTCCTAGGCATTTAGCAATCTCAAAGCAAGGTGAAGACTTGTTGCCTCTTAGGTACATAATTACACGGGAGAACAACCACAAGACTCTAACATGCATCATCTTATTGTAAAGGCCTTCGTGAACCGCAGTAGAGAAAACACCACTAAGTGATGTCGAGACTACCAAGCTTAACTAAGTGCATATATAAAGTTGACAAGCCAAGCGAGAAAAACCTCAAACAAATTCATAGAGATGAAACGCATGGTCAAAGGTCATAACTGCTTAATCTACCCAATATAAAAGTTCAAAAAACTTAGCAAATAAACTCCACATAAAAACATGCAAAACTATACTAGGATGAATGTAGTGTATGCAACTAAATACTAAGAAAGCGGTAAACGTGCAAATGCAAATTCACGAGTTTATCATAAGCAAGATAAGTATAAAGATAGCCAGCGATAACCCCCCCCCCCAAATCTGAACGTCATCGCTCGTCCCGAACGTCGAAAGTGGATTTAAGGTGAGAGCTAACTTGTACCTGTAACCTATAGGACTCAAGGAAACTCGTGAGAAATCAAAACGGGCGATAAAAGAAGTAAAAAGATCAATAATTTAGCATAATATGAGAAAAATGGGGTTCCGAACGAAAATCCGGACCTCCGGGTTTCTGGACACCCGGGGCGAACCACCCCAGGTGGGGGGCGATTCGCCTGGGGCGTCTAGAACGTCCCGGGGTTCTGGTCTTGCCAGGCGAATCGCCCCACATGGGGGGCGGTTTGCCTGGCATCTCCAGACCCTAGAGACGCCTTTTTCCTCCCAAAACGCAAAATTATCATCTTAAAACCTATTTTATCACCAAAAACATACGAAAAATAAATATGCATGCAATGCAAGAAAGCGATAAAACTAAACTACATGCAACCATTGCCACTAGTGTTATCCATTATCAAATGGAAACGAATCTTGTGCATCCGTTCCATTACTCCTCGCATCTTGGGAACCATCCTTGGCTCCTCTCCGTATCTGCTCAAGCAAGTCCATGATTCCCTGAAAACTAAAATTAACAAAACCAAAAAAACCTAAATCTAAAAAATAACCAAGGGAATCAGATGGAAAATAAAAAGAGAAAAAATGATCAAAACTGTTGGTCCCTTTAAACAACAAGAAAAGACTAGAGGGGGGGGGGGTGAATAATCTTTTCAAACTTTCGTCGTTTAAAAACTTTCTCAACAAGTGCTTATTACTTTTCAGTAATGAGTTTGCTGATACTTAACTTTCTCAGCAAGCGCAAGTTACTTCTCAGTAACTAGTTTTGCTGATACTTAAAATCAAAGAGCGGAAGTCTTTGATACAATAAGTGCTTTGTCAGTAAGTGATAGTTTCAGCAAGTGAAGTGAGTGACTGTCTACAGATAGATATACTTTGCTGAAAACTAAGTACAGTAAGTAAATCACACAAACACTTTTATAGTGGTATCTGAGAGTGGCGTAATCTCTCAGCTAATCCACTTTGTCCTTTCTAGGACTGAATCCACTAAGATAAGATTGAGATTCCTTACAACACCTATCTAGAGCGATCCAAACAGAAACCAAAGCACACTTGCTTCGTTTCCAACCTAACTAGAGAACGTAACCTTGTTCTCCACCAAACTTGGTACTTTTAGCCAGCAACACTATGCTCGATTCCCTGAATATCACGCCTGAAAGGGTGTATTTTCAGTTAGAGAGGTTTGGGATGAGATAACTTAATTATAACTTATTTAGTTACAACACGTAATCTAAGAAACAAAACTTTGAATACTTTGCAGTAAACAAGTTTGATTGTTTCTGGTGTCAAGACTTGTTCTTGTTCGAAAGAAAGAAAGAACACATAACTAATTTCTTAGCCGTGTAAGTTCTACTTCTTCACAAGTAGCTTTTTCAAGCTTTAAGTCTTGGAACGGATCATTGGCAGTAAAGAGTGTTTGAAGAGTATGTGAGTTTAAGCACAAGTGAGAGTATGATCACGTTGTTGATACACTTCAACTCTTTGCCGGATGACCTCTATTTATAGTGAAATAAGGAGCCGTTTGAATTTCAAATTCTAAGGTTTTTGTTCCTTAAAATGTCACTATCTTACTTTTGTACTTTCAGCAGCGTCCTTGTTTGTCTTCTAGTCTTCATGTCCTTCGCGTGCATGCTTTGCATTTAATGCTCATTTGGATGAAATTCAAACGTAACATTGGAGCGCAAATACAAGTACTTTCAGCAAGAAGTCACAAATGTTCATCAGCAAGTGGTCAGTCTCAGTTTCAGCAAGCACAACCTACTTTGTCGTTTAGATTTTCACTTATGCAATGATGTTGCTGAAGTTTCCACTTTCTGAGCAACATGTGTCTTTGTAGATACCAGTCTTCAGAAATCTTCTAGTCTTCAGTCTTCGAAATCTTCAAGTTTCTGAGCGGTTCTAAATGCTTCAATTGTTTGTTTGTGTAAACAAAGTACATCATCAGCAAATGCTTCAATAGGTTGTATTTCTTTTCAGAAAACAAGATACATCATAAGCGGTAAAACCAACCTATCTAGCACCTACTCTAAGTCTTCAACAAACGTTCCTCTTTTACAATGTCCTTAAAATTCTAAATTCCTATGGACCTTAAGAGTACTAGTTACTGGACTTTCCTTAATTTAGCATGGTTAGTTGCTCATCAAAATTACAAGTTTCCTAACAAATTTCCCCCTTTTTGATGTTAGCAATCCATGGCTAAATTAATTTTTACCCTTTTAGAGGTTTCTGATGTTGAATAAATTAGTTGATTAATGCAAGCATACTTGAATAATTAAACAGTAAGCATAAGTAAATTGCATAGTAAAAAACCAATAAGAGTCAAAAGCTTCATTGCTGATAGTTATCTTTCAGTAA
>CM051455.1:105147954-105298175 GCA_028274465.1 Plantago ovata | reverse complement strand
ATCAAGTGAGAGTGATTTACGGAAAGCACCTAAGGGGATCTAGGTTCAGTGCTGAAGGTTAAAGAACCTCCAGCTCTGATACCACTTGTTGGTCCCTTTAAACAACAAGAAAAGACTAGAGGGGGGTGAATAGTCTTTTCAAACTTTCGTCGTTTAAAAACTTTCTCAGCAAGTGCTTATTACTTTTCAGTAATGAGTTTGCTGATACTTAACTTTCTCAGCAAGCGCAAGTTACTTTTCAGTAACTAGTTTTGCTGATACTTAAAATCAGAGAGCGGAAGTCTTTGATACAATAAGTGCTTTGTCAGTAAGTGATAGTTTCAGCAAGTGAAGTAACTGACTGTATACAGATAGAAATACTTTGCTGAAAACTAAGTACAGTAAGTAAATCACACAAACACTTTTATAGTGGTATCTGAGAGTGGCGTAATCTCTCAACTAATCCACTTTGTCCTTTCTAGGACTGAATCCACTAAGATAAGATTGAGATTCCTTACAACACCTATCTAGAGCGATCCAAACAGAAACCAAAGCACACTTGCTTCGTTTCCAACCTAACTAGAGAACGTAACCTTGTTCTCCACCAAACTTGGTACTTTTAATCAACAACACTATGCTCGATTAAGTTCCCCCTGAATATCACGCCTGAAAGGGTGTATTTTAAGTTAGAGAGGTTTGGGATGAGATAACTTAATTATAACTTATTCAGTTACAACAAGTAATCTAAGAAACAAAACTTTGAATACTTTGCAGTAAACAAGTTTGATTGTTTCTGGTGTCAAGACTTGTTCTTGTTCGAAAGAAAGAAAGAACACTTAACTAATTTCTTAGCCGTGTAAGTTCTACTTCTTCACAAGTAGCTTTTTCAAGCTTTAAGTCTTGGAACGGATCAATGGCAGTAAAGAGTGTTTGAAGAGTATGTGAGTTTAAGCACAAGTGAGAGTATGATCACGCTGTTGACACACTTCAACTCTTTGCCGGATGACCTCTTTTTATAGTGAAATAAGGAGCCGTTTGAATTTCAAATTCTAAGGCTTTTGTTCCTTAAAATGTCACTATCTTGCTTTTGTACTTTCAGCAGCGTCCTTGTTTGTCTTCTAGTCTTCATATCCTTCGCGTGCATGCTTTGCATTTAATGCTCATTTGAATGAAATTCAAACAGTAACATTGGAGCGCAAATACAAGTACTTTCAGCAAGAAGTCACAAATGTTCATCAGCAAGTGGTCAGTCTCAGTTTCATCAAGCACAACCTACTCTGTCGTTTAGATTTTCACTTATGCAATGCTGTTGCTGAAGTTTCCACTTTCTGAGCAACATGTGCCTTTGTAGATACCAGTCTTCAGAAATCTTCTAGTCTTCAGTCTTCGAAATCTTCTAGTTTTTGAGCGGTTCTAAATGCTTCAATAGTTTGTTTGTGTAAACAAAGTACATCATCAGCAAATGCTTCAATAGGTTGTATTTATTTTCAGAAAACAAGATACATCATAAGCGGTAAAACCAATCTATCTAGCACCTACTCTAAGTCTTCAGCAAACGTTCCTCTTTTACAATGTCCTTAAAATTCTAAATTCCTATGGACCTTAAAAGTACTAGTTACTGGACTTTCCTTAATTTATCATGGTTAATTGCTCATCAAAATTACAAGTTTCCTAACAAAAACTCCTTTGGAACTCATAGGCGGGTGCATGGACCAGAACGTCGGAGTCAAGATCAAGAGTATCTGCAGCAATTGATTCAGAGACACTAAAATCTTCCGAGATTGGCTCCTCGACCTCAACACAACTCACGCCATCACTTTCTGACTCAAGTGAAGCAATGGATTCAGTCATCACCTCCTCCACGACTTCCTCTTGACCAACAACCTCGACCTCCGCAAGTAAGGACGTGGAATCCAAGCTAAGCTCTGAGGAGACTTCATCAATGGATTCTTCTCCACATTCCTCTTCATCGGCAATGTCGATTTCTGGTGGCTGACTAATGAAGCGACACGTCCATGCCCTTGACCCGGGAGGTGAGTCCCTATCCCAATGTTCCAGAAACTTGCTGGTTACTTCACCCCAAGTGCGCAATGATTTTTCCGGCGGGCGTCTGAGCCATCCTCTAGCGTACCCTTTCAAGGCTCCCATAAATCCTCTCATACAAAGTTTCTCATGTAATAAAATAACCCCCTCCTCATTCTCACGAGGTATCCTCAACACTCCTTCCTCGTACGTGTCTAAGAACCCTCTTGGATCATCACCCATTGAAAACGTGGAGAGAATGGAGTAGTACGAAGGATCAAAGTCATAAGTCATGCAATCGTCATCCAATGTTATGCAAGGCCCTCGAGGCATTACATACCGGGGCAACGGAAGTTGACTCATCCTTTCATATGGCTAGTTTCTGCACATGAGGAAACAAGAAACCAAGGAGCATAATCCATAAAAGAAAAACAAAAACATGCAAAGAAAAACACAAAGAGTGCAAACAAACACAATGTAACCGAGAACTTCGATAGCACAAGCACGCGAGGTAACCAAGATCAGATTAGATGAATTTACTGAAAAAGATAGGGGGAAAGAAATAGGGTAAGAAAGTGAAATTTTTTTAGAGCAAACCCCCAGAGCCTGTTCTTCTGTAGGGAACTGAATGCTGAAAATATAAATAAGCTAAACAGAAAAAAGGAGTATAGTCCCTGGCCACGACGCCAATTTGATGAACCGAATTTTTCAGACTCAATTAATCAAATAAATTTGTTTTTAGCCAAAGGCAATTCACAACTACAACGAAAACCAAGGCACGTAGTGTAGAAGTAAAATAACCTCGAGTGTCGATCTCTAAGAACTATAACTAGCTTTATCTAATTTAACTTAAACTATAAACTCAACAATCGACTTAGCACAGATTTTCTTATCAATAATAATGGAAGTTAGCGATAGTATGATCATTCAAAGCATCAGGTTTATAATCATGCATGAAGTACTTGAACGTTTGCATAGAAATCTAAGATCATGAATTGTCCAATGTGTTTCGTTCAATTCAACACTACGAAGATAGAGGGCTTAGATAGATCAAAGAAATAAAGCAATAAGTCAAGTCTGAATCGCGTTACAACTAATCATGCATAATTAAGAACCCTAGCTAAGAAATCACATACTATCACCAACGATAGATTTAGCTACTCATAGATAAATTGCAATCAACAAGAATCAAAGTAAGATTGAATGAAAACATGTTGAAAGAAATAAATAAAAGTAGAAAAATCGTGAGATATAATGTTACCGACGAAGGTTGTCAATCTCTGAAGAATTGCTAACTCACAAGCAAGAATTGATAAACAACGAGGTCCAATTGCTATGCTTAATTCTCCAAATTGATAAGAAAAAGAGTCTCCTATGCTAAGAATTCCCAGAACAGGCTCTGGAGAAATTCGTCTCTTAAATAATGTGAAAAGGTATGAAAAACGTAGAGAATGGGAAAACTATATATAATGCTCGGAAACACACGGGGCGAACCGCCCCAGACGCCGGGCGATTCGCCTGGTGCGGGGCGATTCGCCCCACGTCCCAGGCGATTCGCCTGGGACGTCCAGACCGACTTCAGCGAGATTTTAGTCTTCTTTTCCTTTTCGGACTCGGATTTTGCCTTCTAGTGACCTTTAAGCCTTGAAACTCGTCCCCTAGGCCTCAAATCTCATCCGGAACCTTCTAGATACTCTACGAATGTCCTCGGAACACCAAAACCTCGTCCACTTCATCAATATTGCCCATAAAAACACATTTTTCACCTAAAACCTGAAAAATACAAAGAAAAGGGAAACGTGACACTATTCTAATAAAATGCACTAAAATATAAGCTAAATTAACCTAGATGATAGCTAAATTGGTGAAAAAGACTCGAATGAAAGTGTAAAATACACGTTCATCAATGACCGCATCCGTAGCTATATTTTTATTTTTTTATTTTTTTTAATCACAACCAAAGTCTGGTCAACTCAATTTAGAGACGGATAAGTCTATCCGTCGCCAAGTGAGAGACGGATGGACCTTATCCATCGCTAAACTCGAGCAGGATTCGGTCTCCAAGAGCCACGAACTGAGTTTAGAGCGCAGTTCGTGCTTATCCTTCGCAATTTAGCGACGGATACAATCCGTATCTAGTATTCCATCGCTAAATGGTTGTTTTCTTGTAGTGTTTGCAAACTTGCCATTTGACAAATCCCAGCACAACTAGTTAACACGGACAAGACTCGAACCACTCAACTAGCTCTTGTAATCAAGTTTGAGAGCTTGCTAAGGTTCATACGAACGAAATAGAGAAGCTTTAACACTTCAATTCTACAAATTCGTTCGAACCAAACCAAGCAAACAAACTCGAATTTGAGCAAACCAACAACTCTACAACATGAACAAGCACTTATACGACCAACAACACCTCAACAATACTCAAGAATAAAGCTAACAATCATTATAACAATCATAAGCCAAAAATTCTAGTAAGCATTCATCCAAAAATCGAAACGAGTAAAATTCGTAATTGAACATCTAATCAACTTAGAAACAGGCTCAATAGTCATAATCAAACTCATATTCAACAATTCATAACACAATTGATGCTAATTAAGAGAAATCCCCAAATTCAAAAAGTTAGGGTTCATGAAGAGTACCTTAATTCCTTGAAATTGAAGCCACAATCGGAAGATTTGTTCGGTTAGGATGATAGAGGATGTTATGGGCTTCTCAAAATGCCCAAGAATGCAAGAATTGATGGAGAATTAAGTGAAATTGAGTTTTTTTGGGGTGAGAATTCGGGAGAGATGAAGAAAAGGGAGAGTTGGGGGAATGAATGGGCGCCCCGCCCAGACGCTCTGGGCGAAGCGCCCAGCCAGGCGATTCGCCCAACCCTTCTCTACTGGGTGCTTCGCCCAGATAGGAGCAGAATTGAGGCCAATTCTGCTCCATTTCTAGGCGATTCACCTGCCTGGAAACTCCGGAAACTCTCAATTTTCTTCAATTTTTCCCAAACGTTTCACCTCTAAACTTGTCCATAGAACTAAAACTAAAATGAAACGTGCTCCTACACTACATGCCTGACTCACCACCTCGCGTTGCCTCCCGAGAAGCGCCTTCTTTATCAAGTCGTTGGCTCGACTCTTCCAAGCTCATGCCGGATCAATCTTGCATTAGGTACTAGTCTTCCCCATCCATGCATCCTTCAACTCTTGAAGCCCCTGCACATTTGAATGAACATAAAGAGGACCCAAAAATCCTACAAGCTCGTTAGTAGCATTGTCATAGGTACACGAATTATCTTTGGCACGCAACGAATATCTTTTACTATTTATCTCAAAGTTACATGTACGCCTATACATGTCTATTACCATGTGTACCTTATTGATGAAAGCTCTCCCCAAAAGAACTACATCCTTGAGCTTAGCCTGAGAAGTAGGCATGACAATGAAGCTCGTCTTAACATTCACTCCAGCAACAGGGACCACTAGGTCCTTGATCACACCAAAGGTCTTTTCATAGACCCATCCACCAATTGCCCCATGCATTTTATTGGCGTCATACCAGACAAACCGGACTCCTCATATACGTTCAACGGCTTGACATTCACACCGGCTCCCGTATCTGATAGTAAGTATGTCCTAGAGACAACCACATTTAAGGACATAGGTTGGAATACAAGATACCAAAATAAAAAGAACAACTTTACAAGGACTCAAAAAGACGAAAGACAAGAACTACAACAGCAACCCCCTCCCCAAACCTATTCGAAAGAATAGGTGTGATACAAAGGATCACACACCTCACTCTACCTCCTTCCTAGGCATTTGTCAATCTCAAAAGCAAGGTGAAGTACTTGTCGCCTCTTAAGTACATAATTACACGGGTATACAACCATGGACTCTAACATGCATCATTTTATAAGGCATTCGTGAACCACAGTAGAAGAAATACCACACAAAGTGATATCGAGACTACAAGACTTAACTAGTGCACATGCGAATGTGACAAAGCAAGCGAGTCAAGCCTCAAACTACTTCATAGAAATGCAATGTATGGTCAATGGTCACAAACACTTAGTCTACTCAATAAAAAAGTTCTAGACACTTGGCAATAAACTCCACACAAACAAAGTGAAACAACTATACTAAGTATGAAATGCATGCAAAAAGTGAAAAACAAACTCACAAGCTATGATGACAACACGGGCCACAACTACTAAAACAATAAAAGAGTACAAGAGTCATCATCACAATATCATACAACCAAATCGAAAAAGTCATAATCAAGGAAATCATACAACCAAATCGAAATAGCAAAAGTACCTCAACGACAATAGTAAACAAGCCAAATCAAAACAACTACAACTCCACGGCCCCTCCCCAAACCTAGTCGAAAGCTAGTCTCTAGATGAAAGGATAAGAAAGAAAAAGTGGAGATGTACTATCAGTCTTGATATGGCCTCTGTCGGCTGAGATATCTAGAAGGGTAGTGTGATGAACTGGAATTTGTCAGATTCTAATTCAGCAAATAAATTTGTATTTAGCCAAAGGCAATCCACAACTACAACGAAAACAGTAGGCTTGGAAAGATATGATTTTCGGAGAAAAACTTGAGCTCTATATATAGGCCTCGAATTTCTTCTGGGGCGGTTCGCCCGGTGCTGGGGCGGTTCGCCCCCCAGTATTTCGCGGAATTTCCGCGTTTTTCGACGCGGATTTGGATTTCTTCACCTTTTCTGACTCGGTTTATGACTTCTAGTAGCCTTCTAACCTCCAGATTCGGCCCCTAGACTCCAAATCCTATCCAGAAACCTTCAGATACTCCAAATAGGCTTCTGGAGCACCAATTCCTTGTAGACTTCTATATAATTGCCCCGAAATCTCCGAATTTCAACCAAAACCTGTAAAATAAAATCTAAAGGGAAACGTGACACTATTCTAATAAAATGTACTAAAATATAGCTAAATTAACATAGAGGATAGCTAAAATAGGTGAAAAAGACTCGAATGAAAGTGTAAAATACACATTCATCAAACTCCCCAAACCGAACCTTTGCTTGTCCTCAAGCAACTAAGCTAGACTCTAATACAAAAAACATGCAAGACTCAAAATTGAGTTTCATGCCAAATAAAATGAACTAAATTACTGAATCTATCAAATAACATATGAACAAAAACCATATAAATCAAAGCATGAATATAGGTTGAAGAATATCTCGATTGACTTATAGGCATCCATATAAGCACTTATGTTAAGACAAGATAGTCTCTCGTAACATTCTCTACCTGGACCTAGTCAGTGACGACGTAATGATGCATGCTATGATACGAATGGTTGCCCCGTGCCTATGAAACTGAGGACATACCGCTGTTCCACCATGTTAAGACTTTCCCTCAAAAGAGATCGAACCAGTACTGGCTCTCATCAAACAAAGGAGGGTTCCCTATAAAAGATAACTCTCCCCTATTCTACCCATCTCTCAAGTAAAGTCTTAAGGTATTCACCACTTCCTGAATGGCAGGACGAGGGTGGTCTAGAACAGATGACACTCAAGACAAAATGGATAAAAAATAGAAAAAACACGATTACGAACAATACAAAAAATGGAAAAGACTCAAAACTTTGCTAAACTGCTATTTGGCTTTTCTTTTTTGGACCCTTCTTTGCTTTTTTGGGGTCTTCTCTTTTTTTTCTTTTTTTTTTCTTTCCAGATTCTTTTTTCATTTTCTTTTTCTCTTTTTTTTCTGGAATTTTTCGTTCTTTTTTTTTCGATTTTTTCTAGCCAGCAGTAGCATAACAAAAAGAGAGAAACAAAATGACTCATACGACTTCCCCAAACCTATTCGAAAGAATAGGTTGGAGTACAAAATTTACGGAAAAAGGAAAATAAACTCACGATACGAGAATGAAAAACAGAAACAAGTCTAACGATGGTGTAACCCCCTCCCCAAACCTATTCGGAAGAATAGGTTATAAACAAAGGATCACACAAACTCACACTACCTCCTTCCTAGGCATTTAGCCATCTCAAAGCATGGTGAAGACTTGTTGCCTCTTAGGTACATAATTACTCGGGAAAACAACCATAAGACCCTAACATGCATCATCCTATTATAAAGGCCTTCGTGAACCGCAGTAGAGAAAACAACACTAAGTGATGTCGAGACTACCTAGCTCAACTAAGTGCAATACATAAATGTGACAAGCCAAGCGAAAAAAACCTCAAACAAATTCATAGAGATGAAGCATACGATTAATGGCATAGCTAGTTGATCTACCCAATAAAAAAGTTTAAAAAATTCGGCAATAAACTCCATATAAAACATGCAAACTATCCTAGGAAAGCAGTAAACGTGCAAATGCAATTAAAAAAAAAAAGACTATCCTACTCAACATCACAAAGCCAAACAATACTTAACATCATGGTTCACATTCCATCCCCCTCATGAAACTTAAGCTAGTCCCTAGCAAAAGAGAATGAGTAAATAAAAAGTAATACTAGATGTTACCGAACGGTTTGGCCTCGGTCTGCTGAGTATTCAAGAATGGACTCAAGAGTACCTCCCCACGGTGGCCGCCATTCTCTTGGTCCGATGTAGCAAAGAGACCTAGGGAGCCTCAAAGATCTCACCATGGTGAATGGACTGGTTTGCTTTGCAGGCATATCCAATAAGGACTTCATCAATAGGAGGACATTCACTTTGACTTCATCGAGGTGCTTGTTTAGTGGTGGCTCCTGTGTATCTTGCTTGTCAAGCTTTCCACCTCGGAGAAGTAGATTCACCTCTTTGTACTTAAGAACCTCAGTAGTAACGGAAGGAAGTGGTTTTGGGTTGATGCGAATGTCTGGGAGTAAAGAAACAGGGGATCTGGGGTCGTCCAACTCACTGGTCATGGGAGGCGGTTCTTCCCCCATGCTGGGCGACTCGCCCCCCACCTCCAGGGGTGCGTTGCCTTCCAATCCTTTCTCCTTTTTAAGTTCTCGAACCTCTTCTACTTCAGCAGAAGTCAACAAGTTGAATTCTTTCGTAAGATGCTCAGTTACTTCAACTTCTTCAACAACTTTTGCTATACGAAGGTCATCTTCAACTTGGTCGGTATGTGCATCTTCCTCACTGATTTCTTCGGTTTCAAAATACTCCTCGGATGAGCTTCCTGTTTCACCTCGATCTACTTCCTTTGCGGTGATGTGAATTGGTATGACCTCATCCGATTGTGTTGAACCTCTGGCGTACTTACGGAGGACTTCTTCTGCTTTGTCGACCGTACATTCTCCCAGACCGCCGCTCAACTGATCCACTCTAAGTCGTTCCTCTTCACGAAGTCCACCAACGAAGCACCAAATCAACTCCCCATCTTCGAAACGGTGATGGGGGCACTCACGTTTATACATCTCAAAACGTTCGTAGGCGTCACAAAACTGTTCATACTCTCCTTGCTCGAAATATTGGATCCTATCACGTAAGGCAATTGTCTCATGATAAGGCATGAACCGCGCCAAGAACTCCTCTACTACTTGGCCCCAAGTTTTCAGCGATCCTGGTTTAAACCTTGCAATCCAACGCCTCGGCTCATACCCAAGAGCAAAAGAAAATAGTTTCCTGCATAATTGGTCCTTAGTAAACCCTTCTGCTGGAATTCTTTCTATTTCCTCCTCATAGGATCGAATGAAACTCCATGGGTCCATCCCTACTCCATCTTCGTACCTCGGTAAGTACCTCACCATGGACTCCGTCACCTCATACCTCCTTAACTCGTCTTCTCGGTATATGGAAGATCCTCTCCTCACCTGCGAGAATTGGGGTGTCATGCGAGCGCGCATGGACATCATACCTGTATGTCTGTAGTAAGAGTAACTCAAAACTAAAAATTAGCCTCGTTAGAAATTTCGAAAAATCGAGAATAAATCTAGATATCGAATACTACTAAGGCTAGGAAAGGGAAATTAGAAACAGACTAGGAAAGCAGTATTAGAGAGAGATTAAAAAGGAAAACTAAAACTAGTAGAATTAGGAATCTAAAGCTGTAAATAAAAACAAATTAAACAGAAAAAAGGAGTATAGTCCCCGGCAACGACGCCAATATGATGAACTGGAATTTGTCAGATTCTAATTCAGCAAATAAATTTGTATTTAGCCAAAGGAAATCCACAACTACAACGAAAACAGTAGTGTAGTAGTAGAATGACTCGATTGTCGTTCTCTCAGGACTATAACTAGCTTTATCTATTCTAATTAAGAATATAAAACAGCAAATAGAAAGCAATAGGGGTTTTCAAGCAGATAATGGAGATTGGTGATAGTATGGTCCTTCTTAACATAATGGGTCGATAATCATGCATAAATTCCTCGGTCTTGCATATTGATCTTTGAATCAATCTTGTGTCCTGTTGCAAGTATTAAGCACTACGAAGATAATAAGGGTCTGACTCATCAACAACTAACATCCTAATGTGTTCCGTAATTATTCAACACTACGAAGATAATTGGTCTGATTGGTTGACAAGTGTCCATGTGTGCATAATAATCAATACAACATACGAGAATTTTGGTGTTCAACTGATCAACGAAATAAAGCAATGACACGGAGTATAATGCGCGATATAGCCATTAGCATGATTATCTTCCCTCGCTAAGAATTCACATACTACCACCAACGATAAGTTTAGCTACTCATAGGCATGAAATCAATAGCAATCATAGAAGAAAACATATTGAAAGAATATAAAATAAGTAGATAAAAGTTGTAAGATACAAAGTTACCGAAGGTTGTCAATCTCCGGATGATTGCGATCCTACGCGCTCCAATCTGCTATGAAAAAGTATCCCCTAAGCTATGGAACTCCCAGGACAGGCCCCGGGAAGTCCCTACCTAAAACTATAGAGAGGGGTGAGAAAGTAGGCTTGGAAAGATATGATTTTCGGAGAAAAACTTGAGCTCTATATATAGGCCCCGAATTTCTTCTGGGGCAGTTCGCCCGGTGCTGGGGCGGTTCGCCCCCCAGTATTTCGTGGAATTTCTGCGTTTTTCGACGCGGATTTGGATTTCTTCACCTTTACGGACTCGGTTTATGACTTCTAGTAGCCTTCTAACCTCCAGATTCGGCCCCTAGACTCCAAATCCTATCCGGAAACCTTCAGATACTCCAAATATGCTTCTGGAGCACCAATTCCTTGTAGACTTCAATATAATTGCCCCGAAATCTCCGAATTTCAACCAAAACCTGTAAAATAAAATCTAAAGGGAAACGTGACACTATTCTAATAAAATATACTAAAATATAGCTAAATTAACATAGAGGATAGCTAAAATAGGTGAAAAAGACTCGAATGAAAGTGTAAAACACACATTCATCAGCAGCCTCTTTCCAATGAAGTTTGTAGGGTGTGCAAGAACTATGGGCATGGGGCTCATATGTGTAGGTCTGATTTGGCCAATGATGGGGTTTATTGGGTGGAAGCAGGAGAAGAAGAGGTGTTTGCTGCTGAACTTAGGGAGGCTAGCTATGGGCAAGGTGGTAGGAATCCTCAAGGTGGATATTGGAGGAAGGGGTTCCGAAACAACCAAGGGTATGCACCTCAAAATCAGACCTATGGACCTAACCAAGACTGTAGTAATCTCAACTACGGTAATGATCATTGTGAGAACCCTTCACCTAGAACCGAAGCACCTAAGTCCAAATCAGCTGCTCTCTTGGACACTTTGCAAAAGATGGTTGATAATACTCAGGGGTTTATGAAGAGGTATGAGGAAGTTTCGGAGAAGACGAGGAGTAGGCTTGATCAATTGGAGGCAAGTACTAGGCTTGCTCACCAAAGGATGCAAGAGCTAATAGACCGTGGAGCGAGTAGGGAGCAGAGGAAGTTTCCTAGAAATACTGAGAAGTCGATGTCCATCACTTTGGTAGGAGATCTCCCTGTGGAGATTATTATTAAGAAGGTTGCGGCGTGCAATGTTGCGAAAACGGTGAGCCTCCCCTCGCTAAGGAGGAAGATAAGGGCCTTGGTTTTGATGTGAGTGATGAGGAGCAAGAGGATCCTGAGTCAATTCCTGATAGCTTCGATGTTAAGATTGGGGTTGGTAGTCTCGATGATGTCCGTGCTACACTAGACACGGGATCTTACTCTAATGTGCTCCCCATGAATGTGTCTGAGAAGAGTGGCCTAGGAGAGCTTGCAAAGCACAAAGCCATTGTGCAACTAGCGGATGGATCCTTTATACGACCAGAGGGCATTGTGAAGAATGTATTGGTCAAGATTGGTGAAACTTCTGTTTACACCAATTTCATTGTGATGCCGGCGTCTACACCTGGGATTAGTGATGTTGTTCTCTTGGGGCGAACATTCTTAACCAAATTACGCTCCGTAATTGACATCTTCAAGAGAACTTGCACCATTGAGGTGGATGGCAAGCAACATGTGTTGCAAGTCATATATGATCCTAGTCCTCGCTTTAATGTTTCTCATGCTATTAACTTTTTTGGTCCTGCTGCATATGTTATCTCTCATTCTCAGGTACTAGGTATGAGGAAGAGATCGATGAAGGGAAGTCTGGTACCCGTAAGGACAAGAACTAAAGAGCGAGAAGAAGTCGAGTCAGAGACTTTTTAAACAATGGCGCTTTCCAGGAGGCAACCCAGAGTTTTTATTGCTTTCTTGCATTGCATACATACATCGAACACTTGTTTTTTGATAAGTTTTTGTGGTTTGTGTATTATTTTGTGCTTATTGTATGTGTTTAAGTGCAGTTTTTTGAGTGTTTCAGTGAGAAAAATGTTTTGGAGTGAAAACTTTGTGAAAGGGGCCGAAAAAATTCGGCCCCCAGCCTCTGTAAGTGGGAGGCGCACCGCCTCCCATGGGGGGCGGTCCGCCCCTCACTTCCAAAGAGCCAGCGGCTCTCTGGAACTGTGGGGCGCACCGCCCCACATGGGGGGCGGTCCGCCCCCCAACTCCAGAAAGTCGTAGCTCTCTGGAGCTGCGGGGCGCACCGCCCCACATGGGGGGCGGTCCGCCCCCCACGGCTCTCTGGAGCTGTGGGGCGCACCGCCCCACACCCGGGGCGGTCCGCCCCACATGCCCAGAATTCCCACAAAACGGGATTTCCCTTCTCTTCACCTCATTCTTCATCTTTTCTCTCCCTTTTACTCCCAAAATCAAAAATTCTTCAAAAACCTTCAATCTTCAATAACTATTCCAATTCTCCAACACATTTTGTGTTCTTTAGCTTGAATCGAAGCCCTTTACGTTCTATTCATGTTCATCCGAACAAATTTCTTCATACTTCATTCGATTTGCAGATCTGAGGTAACCCCTCAAGAACCCTAATTTTCGAAATTGGGGGTTTCTTGATTTTTACTTCAGTTGAGCTTATATGATGTATGGGTTACTTGTTTGTGTGATTATTACATGATTTCTCTATCAATTGCATGGTCAATTTCATTGGGATGGTTGAATTGGGGCTTTTGCTCAATTAGGATTTCTAAGTCTTGATTGCATTGTTTTGATTCATTCATGCCTATCTAAATACGAGCAACTTGATATGATGACTATAGATTATTGGGTAGAACACTTGATTGGGTAGATTGTGAGATTTTTGGTGATTTTTGATACTATGGTATGCATGTTGCCTTATGAATTTGAGGTTATTCGTTGTCTAGCATGAGCTTGATTATGATATAGTACATGATTGTGATGAATTGCATGATTGTTCTTAGCATAGGTAGCTAGACTAGAACATGGGGTGAGGGAGTAGAGTTGGTCGAAGTTGACACTCGTTTACTTGCACACATTGCATTTGCACTAGCATATCATTTTTGTTGAGTACAAGATACTAATTGTTGTGTTTCAGGTACCATGGTTCGTGCCAAGAAGAAAGAAGGGTCATCCAAGAGCAATAACGGCAAGGGAGCAGCCTCGAGCTCCCGAGCTAGCGGAGCCTATGAACCATCGCTCCAGGCGATCTCTATTAGGATGGACCTTGAGGAGGAAGCTGCCTCAGCTAAGCCCCGCTCCATCGTCCGAGGCCGAAAAATCCAAATCCCAGCAAGCCATGCTAACACACCAGCATGCCGGATGCTCTACAGCTTGGAGGGAAGAAGGAACTAGAAATGGTACACCTCTAACCGTTTCCGGGGGTATGATGTATCGCTTCTTCAAGAGTTCTACATAGGATACACAGACCGCGCGGACATGGGGGGTATCCCAGTATGGAACACACTAGTGTCGTGGACCCCACAGACGATTTCAGACTTCATCCATTTAGGGGACCGGGAGTTCAC
Organism: Plantago ovata; assembly: GCA_028274465.1. Classification (NCBI taxonomy): domain Eukaryota; kingdom Viridiplantae; phylum Streptophyta; class Magnoliopsida; order Lamiales; family Plantaginaceae; genus Plantago; species Plantago ovata. The sequence goes on along the minus strand of CM051455.1, from coordinate 105,283,906 downwards.
CGGGAGCGCACATGCATACAGGTACTCGAGGGCCAGCCGGGTGATTGACGACAGCATCACACAGGTGATCTGCCATAAGGATTATGTGTACCCATATGGCAACAGACCGGAGCGACTGAACAGGAAGGACCTCAACCTTGAGGCTAGGACGACTATGAAGTTCATCATAGCCAATCTCATTCCTCGATCCAGTGATACTTCGATTCAGCCATGGTATGCAGAGCTTATCTACTGTCTTTTGGGTCGTTGATGAACTGGAATTTGTCAGATTCAATTAATCAAATAAATTTGTTCTTAGCCAAAGGCAATTCTCAACTACAACGAAAACCGTAGTGTAGCAGTAAAATAACCTCGAGTGTCGATCTCTAAGGACTATAACTAGCTTTATCTAATTTAACTTAAACTATAAAATCAACAGACGACTTAGCACAAATTTTTCTTATCAAGATAATGGAAGTTAGTGATAGTATGATCATTCAAAGCATAGCAGGTTAATAATCATGCATGAAGTACCCGATCGTTTGGCATAAAGATCTAAGATCATGAATTGTCCAATGTGTTCCGTTCAATTCAACACTACGATGATAGAGGGCTTAGATAGATCAAAGAAATAAAGCAATAACTCAAAGTCTGATTCGCATTACCGCCATCATGCATAATTAAGAACCCTCGGTAAGAAATCACATACTATCACCAACGATAGATTTACCAACTCATAGATGTCATGCAATCAACAGAAATCATAGCAAGATTGAATGAAAACATGTTGAAAGATATAAATATAAATAGAAAAATCGTGAGATACAATGTTACCGTCGAAGGTTGTCAATCTCCGAAGATTCGCGAACTCACAAGCTCCAAATTGATAAGAAAAATAGTCTCCTATGCTAAGAATTCCTAGAACAGGCTCTGGAGAATTTCTACCTAAAACTAATGAGAAAGGTATCAAAGAAGGTCTGAGAAAGTATGAAAAAACGTAGAGAAACAGCAACTATATATAGGAGTTCGGAACGTGTGGGGCGAGTCGCCCCACACACCGGGCGAGCCGCCTGGTGTGGGGCGAACCACCCCACATCCCGGACGAACCGACCGAGAGGTCCAGTCGGCGAGGAACGCGTTTTTTACGCATTTTTGGATTTTTTCTCCTTTTCGGACTCGGATTTTGCCTTCTAGTGACCTTTAAGCCTTCAAAATCGACCCCTAGACTTCAAATCTCATCTGGAACCTTCTAGATACTCCAAAAATGTCCTCGGAACACCGATTCTTCGTTCTCTTCAATATAATTGCCCGGAAAACACGTTTTTCACCTAAAACTTGTAAAATGCAAACTAAAGGGAAACGTGACACTATTCTAATAAAATGCATTAAAATATAGCTAAATTAACATAGAGGATAGCAAAATAGGTAACAAAAGACTCGAATAAAAGTGTAAAATACACGTTCATCAGTCGGCACAACATTGACATCGGCAACATCATCTATGAAGAGTATGAGAGGCATTGGAACAAAAAGAGGAAGCCCTTTGTCTTTCCCTGCCTGATCACCGACTACTGCAGATACCACGGGGTAGAGGGTATTGACGAGACCGGCTCAGTCACCTCGACCTTGACTCCAACATCTATCACTGAGCAGGAGCATAGGTTCCGACAGACCATACCTTCAGCTGCCGCCGCCGATGACTCACCACCCTCCTCACCGAGTGATGAGGATGACATGGAGACAGATGATCGGGACCATATTCCGGACCCTATTCTAGACACCGCCGCTCCTAGTGGGTCACAACAGCCACCTCGAGCCACACGTGGTTCCCGTGGGTTTGATTTTACTGAGCTCAGGACCTACCTCGATGATAGATTCCGTGGGTTCGATGCCAATGTTGCAAACCTGACCTCCACTGTACAAGGTTTGCAACATACACTTGATGCATATGTTGCCCAGCGCAACAGTGATTGGGAGCTCGCGGAGGAGCATCGTCGGAACGATAGGCAGCTCATATTGCAGCAGCAGATGCTCTTGGACCGGCAGCAGGAGACCTTACAGCAGTCCCAGGATCTTCTCTATTACATGTGGAATGACTATTACGGGGATTATGACCCGGATTACTAGTCTTTTCACATGTCAATTCTGGTATACACAGCCGACCGAGGCCACACATTCGGTAACATCTAGTATCACTTTGTATTCCTCATTCTCTTTTGCTGGGGACCAGCTTGAGCGTCATGTGGGGGGTGTGTTGTGTGAACTATGATGTTAGTATTGTATGACTTATGTCGTTGAGTATTGTATCTTGTACCTTTGCATTGCACGTTTACTGCTTTCTTAGGATTTAGTTTGTTCGTATGCATTCATCCTTAGTCTAGTCTTTGCATGATGTTGTGTGGAGTTTGCATGATGTTGTGTGGAGTTTATTGCCAAATTTTTTGAAATTGTTTATTGTATAGACTAAGTGTTTATGACCATTGCCCATGCATTGCATCTCTATGGAATAGTTTGAGGTTTGTCTCGCTTGACTTGTCATATTTGTATATGCACTAGTTAAACTTGGTAGTCTCGACATCACTATGTGGTGTTTTCTCTACTGCGGTTCGCGAAGGCCTTATAAAATGTTGCATGTTTGAGTCTTTGGTTGTATTCTCGTGTAATTATGTACGTAAGAGGCAACAAGTCTTCACCTTGCTTATTGAGATTGCTAAATGCCTAGGAAGGAGGTAGAGTGAGGTGTGTGATCCTTTGTGTAAAACCTATTCTAACGAATAGGTTAGGAGAGGGAGTTACTATCATTATGACTTGTTTTACGTATTGTTGAGTCATGTTGAGTTTATTTTTATTTTTTCCTTGTGAGTTCGTTGATGAACGAGATTGTCAGACTCGAACAATCGAATAAATTTGTTTGAAAGCCAAAGGGCAACTCACAACAACACAAAACACGTAGTGCAGAGGTAAGATGACCTCGAGTGTCAATCTCTAGGGACTTAACTATCTTTAACTAAATAACTATATATAATTTCAGAAAAAAAATTTATATTAACTCGACTTAACAATATATGGAGAAAGCTGGTGATAGTATGCTCGTTCTAAGCATCAAGTTCTAATTATGCATGAAAGTGCAACTCGTACTACCTTAAAAGTAATTCGATTTACAAACACCAAAGACATATTTGTAGACGTGTATTTTGAAAGCTTTCTATCTATACTAATACTTGGCTAAGGTTGTCAGTCTTAGTTCAAGCAGTACTTGCAAATTATATATAATCGAATCGATGATCTTGAATTGTCCTAGTGTTTCTAACACTTTTCTACGAAGATATATGGATTAGTTGGATCAAAGAATCGAATTAAGATAATTAAACAAGTAAAAGACTCAGAAACTCAATCATGCATAATACAAACCCTAGCTACGAATTCACATATTATCACCAACTAGATGCTTAGCTACTCATATCAATAACACAATCAACAATCGTAATTGAAGCAATAATGAATGAAAACATGTTGAATTGAAAGATAAATAGCAGAATTGTGAGATACAAAGTTACCGCCAAAGGTTTTCAATCTTCGGCGAATTGCTAAACTCACAAAGATCTAGCAAGGTGAGATCAATTGATTTCCAAATCTCTACTCTAGCTCCAAAATCGCTAAGAAATAATGATTCTAAGTCAAAGAATACCCAGAACAAGCTCTAGGGTTTATGTCTCTCCAAATATGAAGATGGAATGTGAAAATTCGAATTTTATATATAAAATAACACAAACTTCCGGAAACTGTGGGGCTGTCCGCCCCCGTACCCGGCGGTCCGCCTGTGGCTGGCAGCAAGTTCGTCAGTTTTTTGTCTACGTTCGAACAGAGATTCCGGGCGCGTCCGAACTCGGATTGGCACGTAAGACCCACCGTTGGATAGCTCTTTGAGTTATCTACGTGTAGGTTATAAACACATCCCAATCCAATATCGTATGAAAGACAGGTACCTAAAATACTGAGACTATGCAAATGGAACCTCCAGATTTCACTTCAAAGGTTCCAAAATCTTCATCCGAACTCCGAATGAACTAACGTTTTCGCCTCATACAAGATATCTCGAATCTTTCATGTTCTCCTTGGCCTTGGGCACGGTGTTGAGCTCCGAATCTTGGTCTTTTGGCCTGGAAATACGTCCCGGTACTCCTTAACACACCACGGGTGATCTTGTTGCACCAAAACTTCAATGTTTCACCATGATTTACATCCAAAAGTGCGATTTTCACCTAAAACCTGAAAATAACAAAAGAAATGGAAACGTGACACTATTCTAACAAAATGCACTAAAATGCATGCAAGAGGATAGCCAAATTGGTGAAAAAGACCCGAATGATAGTGTAAAAAACACTGTCATCAAACTCCCCAAACCGAACCTTTGCTTGTCCTCAAGCAACTAGCTAGACTCTATGAAATCTACATACAACACAAAGAGGAGTCTCATGCCAAACATGATGAACTAATCGATTGTATCTACCAAATGCTTATGAACAAAGACCATACAAATCATAACATGGAAGTAGGTTGAAGAATGTCTCTATTGAACCTATACACATTCACATATGCACTTTGTTAAACAAGAGAGTCTCTCGTAACATTCTCTACCTGGACCTAGTCAATGACGACGTAATGATGCATATCAAAATACAAATGGTTTCCCCCGTGCCTATGAAACTGAGGGCTTACTTCTGTTCACCAAGTGAGACTTTCCCTCAAGAGAGGTCGAACCAATACTGGCTCTCATCAAACGAAGGAGGGTTCCCTAAAAGACAACACTCCCCTATTCTACCCGACTCTTAAATAAAAGCTCTTCACCACTTCCTGAATGGCAGGACGAGGGTGGTCTAGAATAAACCTTGGACTAGGCGACACGAGAACACAAGGAAGAATTTACAACTCGATTACGAACTACTACAAAAGCTGAAAAAATAATGCAATACTTTGCTAAAACTGATTTTTGGCTTGCTTGGACCCTTCTTTTGTTTTTGTTTTTTTTGGGTCTTATTCTTTTTTTCTTTTTTTTTCTTTTTCCAGATTCTGAAATTTTTGATTTTTTTTCTTTTTTTTCGATTTTTTTTATAGCTAGCAGTAGCAATGGAAGTACAATGAAAGGAAATAACAATGACAATACAACGACCTCCCCAAACCTATTCGAAAGAATAGGTTGGAGCACAAACTCACAAAAAATAAAAACACACTCAACATGACTCAACAAGACGAAAAACAAGTCATAATAATGGTAACCCCCTCCCCAAACCTATTCGTTAGAATAGGTTTCAAACAAAGGATCACACACCTCACTCTACCTCCTTCCTAGGAATTTAGTGATGAACGTGTATTTTACACCTTCATTCGAGTCTTTTTTTCCACCTATTTAGCTATCCTCTATGTTAATTTAGCTATATTTTAGTGCATTTTATTAGAATAGTGTCACGTTTCCCTTTTCTTTGCATATTTCAGGTTTTAGGAAAAAAAACGTGATTTTCCGGGCAGTTATGTTGAATAGAACGAAGATTCGGTGTTTCGTGGTCATCCGTGGTGTATCTAGAAGGTTCCAGACGAGATTTGAGGTCTAGGGGTCGAGTTTCAAGGCTTAAAGGTCACTAGAAGGCAAAATTCGAGTCCAAAAAGGAAATCAAGTCAAGAAAACGCGTCCACCGCCACGGGAGCTCCCGGGAGTTCGCCCGGGGATGTGGGAACGTTCGCCCCACGTCAGGCGGTTCGCCCGGCGTCTGGGGCGGTTCGCCCCACGTCTTCCGCACTCCTATATATAGTTTTGCCTGTTTCTACGTTTTTCATACCTTTTTGACATTATTTTGAGAGACAAATTCTCCAGAGCCTGTTCTGGGAATTCTTAGCATAGGATACTCTTTTTTTTATCAATTTGGAGGATTAAGCATAGCAATCGGACCTCGTTGTTTATCAATTCTTGCTTGTGAGTTAGCAATTCTTTGGAGATTGACGCCCTTCGTTGGTAACATTTTATCTCACGATTTTTCTACTTTTATTTATTTCTTTCAACATGTTTTCATTCAATCTTGCTTTGATTCTTGTTGATTGCAATTTATCTATGAGTAGCTAAATCTATCGTTGGTGATAGTATGTGATTTCTTAGCTAGGGTTCTTGATTATGCATGATTGGCTGTAACGCGATTCAGACTTGACTTATTGCTTTATTTCTTTGATCTATCTAAGCCCTCTATATTCATAGTGTTGAATTGAACGGAACACATTGGACAATTCATGATCTTAGATTTCTATGCAAACGTTCAAGTACTTCATGCATGATTATTAACCTGATGCTTTGAATGATCATACTATCGCTAACTTCCATTATTATTGATAAGAAAATATGTGCTAAGTCGTTTATTGAGTTTATAGTTTAAGTTAAATTAGATAAAGCTAGTTATAGTCCTTAGAGATCGCCACTCGAGGTTATTTTACTTCTACACTACGTACCTTGGTTTTTGTTGTAGTTTTGAATTTCCTTTGGCTAAAAACAAATTTATTTGATTAATTGAGCCTCACAATCTCGGTTCATCAAATTGGCGCCGTTGCCGGGGACTATACTCCTTCTTTCTGTTTAGCTTATTTATAATTTCAGCATTCAATTCTCTAAAGAAGAATAGGCTATCGGGGTTTGCTCTAAAAAAAATTCACTTTCTTACCCTATTTCTTTCCCCCTATCTTTTCCAGTAAATATGATCTTGGTTGCCTTGCGTGCTTGTTCTCTCGAAGTTCTCGGTTACATTGTGCTTGTTTGCACTCTTTGTGCTTTTCTTTGCAATTTTTTGTTTTCCTTTGTGGATTCTGCTCCTTGGTTTCTTGTTTCCTCATGTGCAGAAACTAGTCATATGAAAGTGTTGGTCCCTTTAAACAACAAGAAAAGACTAGAGGGGGGGGGGTGAATAGTCTTTTCAAACTTTCGTCGTTTAAAACTTTCTCAGCAAGTGCTTATTACTTATCAGTAATGAGTTTGCTGATACTTAACTTTCTCAGCAAGCGTAAGTTACTTTAGAGTAGCTTTGGTTTGCTGATACTTAAAATCAGAGAGCGGAAGTCTTTGATACAATAAGTGCTTTTTCAGTAAGTAATGGTTTCAGCAAGTGATGTGAGTGACTTTGTACAGACAGATATGAATTGCTGAAAGCTAAGTACAGAAAGTAAATCACACGAACACTTTTATAGTGGTATCTGAGAGTGGCGTAATCTCTCAACTAATCCACTTCGTCCTTTCTAGGACTGAATCCACTAAGATATGATTGAGGTTCCTTACAATCTCCTATCTAGAGCGATTCAACAGAAACCAAAGCACACTTGCTTTGTCTCCAACCTAATCTAGAGAACGTAACCTTGTTCTCCACCAAACTTGGTACTTTTAATCAGTAAAACTATGCTCGATTAAGTTCCCCCTGAATATCACGCCTGAAAGGGTGTATTTTAAGTTTGAGAGTTTTGGGGTGAGATAACTTAATTATAACTTATTCAGTTACAACAAGTAATCTAAGAAACACAACTTTGAATACTTTGGAGTAAACAAGTTTGATTGTTTCTGGTGTCAAGACTTGTTCTTGTTCGAAAGAAAGAACACTTAACTAATTTCTTAGCTGAGTTTTTTCTACTTCTTCACAAGTAGCTTTTTCAAGCTTTAAGTCTTGGAACGGATCAATGGCAGTTGTAGAGAGTTTGAAGGTATGTGAGTTTTAAGCACAAGTGAGAGTTTGATCACGTTGTTGACACACTTCAACTCTTTGCCGGATGACCTCTATTTATAGTGTAAGTAAGGAGCCGTTTGAATTTCAAATCCTAAGGCTTTTGTTCCTTAACATGTCACTATCTTGCTTTTGTACTTTCAGCAGCGTCTTTGTTTGTCTTCTAGTCTTCATGTCCTTCGTGTGTAAGCTTTGCATTTAATGCATATTTGAATATAATTCAAACAGTAACATTGGAGCGCAAATTCAAGTACTTTCAGCAAGGGGTCACATATGTTCCATGAGCAAGTGGTTAGTCTCATTTTCAGCAAGCACAACCTACTCTGTCTTTCAGATTTTCACTTATGCAATGATGTTGCTGAAATTTCCACTTTCTGAGCAACACGTGCCTTTGTAGATGCCAGTCTTCAGCAATCTTCTAGTCTTCAGATCTTCGAATTCTTCAAGTCTTCAGATCTTCAAAAGTCTTCAAGATTCTGAGCGGTTTCTAAATGCTTCAATAGGTTATTCTCTTTTCAGAAAATAAGATACATCATAAGCTAAAACATCAATAAGTTATTTTCTTTTCAGAAAATAAAATACATCATACGCAAAAGAAATAACTTATCTAGAACCTATACTAAGTCATCAGCAAACGTTCCTCTTTTACAATGTCCTTAAAATTCTAAATTCCTATGGACCTTAAGAGTACTAATCACTGGACTTTCCTTAATTTAGCATGGTTAATTACTCATCAAAATTACAAGTTTGATAACAAATTTCCCCCATTTTGATGTTAGCAGTCCATGGCTAAATTAATTGTTACCCTTTTAGAGGTTTCTGATGTTGAATAAATCAGTTGATTAATGCAAGCATACTTGAATAATTAAACAGTAAGCATAAGTAAATTGCATAATCAAAAACCAATAAGAGTCAAAAGTTTCATTGCTGATAGTTATCTTTCAGAAGTTTACAAGAAAAAGCATAGATAACTTAAACAGAACCAGCAAGCAAAAACTTTAACAAAAAACTATTGCAGGGACTTAAGCTCTTTCAGAGGATTTTCTCAAAATCTCTCTTACAATCTTCTCAGCAAGTGCAGTGAATTCAACACAGTCCTTTTCGTAGTTTTCCAGAAGCCTACGGACTTGTAGTTGAAGAATTCTTGCATTTTTGCAGGCAGTGTGATGATGCTTTTCAGCATTCATTTCCATGTAGCGAATTGCCCACAAATGCATGCCCCAATTGCTGGCATGGAGAAGCTGTGTATCTGAAATGCTTTTCGGATGAATCTTTCTTAGCCAGAGAAGATCTTCTTCTTGATCCTTAGCAGTGAGATAGAAGTACTCATAAGGAATCAATCCAAGTCTCTTCTTTGCTTTCTTTGTTACTGGGTCAGAGTAGTAAGCGATGCCAGGTGGTTTGATCAGATCTGGTTCTTGTTTGTATGTCTTACCAATAGCAATTCTTCTTACTTGGACCTCAAGATTCAACCATTTCCCAGCAATATTTCTTGGGAGGGATTCTTCCCTTTGCTTTCTTTGGACCTTGAGTTCAATCCATTTGAACATTTGATTCAATATGGCTGTAGGAAAGAACTCATTCACCAGCAAGTCTTCCAGCTTTAAGATCCAGCAAGCATGAATGTTTCTGATTACATTCTGAGTGGTTTCTTCATTACTGGTCTTTGTATATTCAATGCCGGAGCCAATAGCAATGCTGGCCAGCCTTTTTTCTTCCTGTCTTTGCCTTCTTCTTCTTGTCTTAGCATTGTCTTGATCTCTTGCTGAAGAGTCAGACGAAAAATGCTTTGAGTGGCCAGACGGAGTCAAGGCTGTTAAGGGTCTAGCTCTTATGGCTTGAGCTATTGTTTGATTGTCATCATCTTCATCATCTTCTTCATTCAGATTGTGATGACTTTCAGTATGGCAAAAATCTTGAGTTTCAGCAGCGGTTTTTCTCTTTTTGGTACTTGCTGAATTCAACTCAGATTCTGCTTGCCTTTTAGAACTTTGCTCTTTTACAGCAAGCGGTTCTATGGGCAGTGGCACATCAACAGCAGGAGGGGTTTGCTTTCTTTTTCTTTTCTTTTCCCCCTTAGACATGGATTGCAACATCGGGGTGATGTGCAGAGAATAAAACTCATTGCAATTTTCAGCAAGAGTGCTTAAACTGTTATATTTCATGATGATTTGTTGTTGGTCAGAAGTCATTTTTGACAACTCTTGTTGAATGCTCATCATATTCTCTTCATGTCTTTTCTCTGTTGCGGCCTTTTCATCCATAAAAGTCTGTGCCTTTACGAGAGCTATCTTTGCTAGCTTTAGAGCTTGACTTACATCTTCTTCATAGCTTTTGTGATAAAGACTGATGTCTTTCTGAGCTATGGTCAAAGTAGTAGTGCGTCTCAGCACCGTAGCCAAAATCTTTCCAAAGTCAAGTGGGCTCTCAGCAAGCAATGCATCATCTTCAGCTTTGCAGGCAGCAGGCATTATGGACTTCTTTTAGTGCTAGAATTCTGGGAGTGAATTCCTCAACTCTTGGGAACGGCACTAAATGAGGTGTTAAGGAATGAACCTTAATTTCGGAAGCAAACTGATCATCACGCATCAGCAATTCTGCTCTTAGACCATCGTCTAAATTATTGATGTAATCAGGAGGAGGAATCTGAACAACTTTTGGGTCTCGCTTGTATTGTTCATCTTCATTTTCTCACAAGTCGTCATCATCCTCAGATTCATCAAGTTGAGCAACTTTTGAGCCTTTATCAGTAGCTTCACTTCCTTTTTGTTGAGTGGTTGCTGATGGCAACGCTTCAGACTCAACAACTGGAGTTTCACCAGTAGTTAGTTTTAATTGAGTAGTTGCTGAAGGCAACGTTTGAGACTCAATAACTGGAGTTTCGCCAGTAGCAAATGGAAGGGAGGGGACTTCCTTTGATCTCACTCCTGAAGATTGACCAATTTATAGATCCTGCGTATGCCTTGCATGGATCAAGAGACTGTTTTGGAGAGCGCGTTGGTAATCTTCATCTAGTTCATCATCATCATCATCAAGGTTTTCTTCAGTAACCTTGGCATCAGAAACTGGACTTTTGCCATTTTTCAAGGCAACCCTTTTTCTGGCGTATTCTTCTTCAGTATCAGCACCTTGCACAGGTGCTTGATTTTCAGCAGCAGTAGGAGGAGGTTAAGATTCTTGCTGAGATTGTTGTTGTTCAGCTTGCTGATTTTCAGGTTGAGTATTTTCAGCAGCTGTTAACTTCAATCCTCCAGCATCAGGACTTGGACCTTGATTGTCATCATCATCGTCTTTCTTATCCTTGGAATCTTTTCCTTCATCATCACTGGGATAAGTGGGAATGTTCTCATCTTCTTCTTCTTCATCATCGTCTGTCAGAATGACTAGCTCAACGTGCTTATACAAAGCAACACTTGTCACTTCCTCTTCCTCATTGATTTTGTGGGGATCAGCCACCACAGGTACAAATAGACCTTTGAGCATCACAGCTTGTTCAGCTGGAGAGGCACTCTTGAATTTTGCCTTCATATTCTCTCTGATTTGAGCAATCAGATTGGAGCTCATTTGCTGAGAATATGACATTTCTTCAGGAAGGATGGAGTGGACAAATGTTTCGAGCTTCAGCAGAGAAGATCTCTTTTTCTCGTTTGAGAGATGAAGGTGAAGATCAGAAAAATCCATTCGCCTGTACCTTTGCCAGTTGCTGACGGACTTAGCAACTCTTGACAAAGTTGTCCTTTTGAAGTTCAAGTATAGTTCTTCAGAACTTACTTGATGATCTTCAGTGATGAGTACCACTTCAGTGGTCTCCTTTTGAGCCTGAAAAAGAACGTTATTTAGATCAGGAATGGTTTGGAGAATTGTTTTAGAGTTTATATCTGAAACATGATTTACCTCCTGAGAGTCAGCAAGCTCATGTAATACAATTTCCATTCCATGAGGAGCTTGAGTAGCATCCTCCATTTGTTCATCTTGAAATAAATTAAAGTTAGACACAAGTACTAAGCTGTCAAACTTAGTTTTATACCAAAATTATTAACTACCTGCTGAGCAGGGAGTGTTGGTTCTAGTGCAGAGGCTTCAGCAACCATCTGACTTGCATCTTGAGAAGTCTGTAGAGATAGTATAATATTAGCAAAGGAACAATTTTCAGAAATTGAAGTTTTACTGATGGTTGAATTAACTACCTGCTAAAGAAGGACAGGTTGTGGCTCAGTCCTTTCAGCATTAACAGTTTCTTCAGCTTCTTGGACTGTTTCTTCAGCAGACTTCTGGTTTTGCTCTATCTGAGAAAGCTGTGTGGTTTCAGCAATCTCCCTTGTCTCTGAAATGACAAGTTGAGCAGAAACATCTTGACCTTTGAGCTCACTGCTTGTCATGAAGAGATCAATTGATTTGTTGGATGATTCTTCAATTTCCAACTCCATTTGTTTGGTTAAATCTTCCAGTACAAGCTGGACTTTGTCAATTGATGTCTTGGGTGAGCTTGGGCCAGTATTCTCAGCATCACGAGATGCGTCATTGAATAATGCTTCTTGAGTTTCAGCAACTTCAGGAACTGGAACCATTGCTATTTCAGCAACTGGTCCTTCAGCAAGCGTTGTTTCAGCAACTTGATGAGTTGCTTGTTCAGCAACCATCTTTTCAGCAACATCGGCAAGTGCCGCTTTTTGCAGATCAGCAGCAATGTCGCTTACTGGTTCCATAGTTGGATCATTTAAATTATCTACAATGTAGATATCTGGGACTTGGGCAGGAATTTCATTTCCACTGCCTTGTGGTCTATTCTCAGTAGAATTATCAACATTAAGTTGATTATTGAAGGCTTCCGCAAACACTTCAACATTGCTGACATAGGTTTGAGTAATCACCTCAGCAACATCTACTGGCAAATGCGTTTCAGCATTTGTCTGGGAATTGACTGAGAGGTCTTGGACAGCAGGGACTGACTTGCGAGCCAGTGTTTTCTTTCTTTTGTTGTTGGTCCTTTTCCTCTTAGGTACGGGGTTTTCTGATGACGCTGCAGTCTGAGTGTCATCATTCGCTTTCCTCTTTTTCTTGTTAGATTTCTCTAGTTTCCCAGAGTCATCTATAGTTGCATTTCCAGCAACGGCTCTTGTACACGTACCTTGTGTAAGAAAATATGGTCAGAGTTACCCCTAGGGTACGCAGCGGAATTTTAAAAATTTTCTTAACATACTGGTTAATTGATTATGCATATGTCGTATATATATAAACACGTCAATTAGAAGACTAACCTTACTTCCAAAGCAGCTTCCAAGTCTTCGTAATAATCCGGTGTATCTTCTCCTTCGTCGAAGTCGAAGATATCTACAATACTCTGTATATCTGCAAGACAATAAGAGTTAGTTTCCAGCTCCTAGAACCTCAACCTTGGTATCCACGGATGAACAACCTATCGGAAGAATGCTAGGATATTCTTTATGTGACCAAGAAGACGGGGCGGCAATTCCCTCCAGTGGCGGTGTGCGCGCGCGTGAGGCTAAGGGAGGAGGGGAGAGTTTTTATTTTCTCTAAGAAAACTGGGTAGAATAACTGTGTATCAAAATCACACGTAAAATCGTATGTAACTTTATGTAAAACTCTCTCCAATAGTCTACTATATATAGTAGTCTATAGAAGCCTAAAGCATAAGCAATTAGACTTCGTAAAGGAATAAGAATCTAATTCTTATCGCACAAGGAAACCAATATCAAGTCTAGATTCATTCCCAATCAAATTAAAACTCAATCAGGAAAATCTAACTTATCCCTTGGACTTCTAATAGAGGAAGGAGTCAAACTCCTTCCCCTACTCAGCCACGCGCGCGCGCGCGCCTGTCTTACGGGACGTGGGTCCCACTTTGGGACCCACATATATTTCTAAGGCAATCCAAACTCCAAGTAGATTTTTGCCCAAGTGCATATGTTAATTCTAAATTAACATATCCTTTACAATCAAACCTCCATTATATTTCCAAAATATAATCTTTAATTGTATTTACATAACATACAATTACTTAGCCAATTCAATTAATAATTCCAAATCATTAATTGAGCCACCAATTATTATAATTAATTCCAAATCAATTATAATCCATCAATCACAATTAATTCCAAATTAATTGCGATTCCATCTTCAAGGATATCCTGATAGGCTGAATCACCGCATAGTGTGACCCATAGGGCCTCACCGTATTAAGCAAGTCATAGACTAGGCAACATGGAATTCCTAGACGGTTCCATTTGCAATATTAATACGTGAGGACGTTTGAGAGGTTTCTCAAAGCTAACCCTTTCGTTGCGAAGCCTGTTGCGCTCAACGCGGCGATGGTAACGTCCCTTCATCTGACTTGCTCGGATGTATCTAGGATCGATGAAGTGTCTATCCCAATAATACATCCACGGGCGTCTCAAGGAGTTGTTTGGTTAAGATATACTTATGACCATCATAATATATCATTTGCACTGGCCAGTGACTTTACCAACACAACTATGCAGACTACAAGCAGCGCTCTCCTGTGCTACACTTGAGAGATGAATCCTTCACAGAATCACTTATCACCCCCATTTGTATTTAGCCATAATCCTGGATCGTGTCTTAGGTCAACTGCTTATTCAGAGCTGACATCGACGGGTCCACCAAGGATATGGAACAACAAATGTGATGATAAAGTCCTGTAAGTGCAAAGGACGAATGGCATCACTTCGACAACTCACCGGTTCCCATAGACACGTCGGTGTAGAGTATCCATCGCTGGGAGTGTCCGGTGGGTACTTCCATTGTTCGATAAAGCTTCTTCGAACAACTATGCGCAGTTATGGGAACGTTCCTTGATTTTCCAACAATCCGTTCCGTGGCCGTGGGATCGGCTCACACTTGCTCCAACAAGTATAACCTCCACGCATACTAGTCTTGTCAGGTTCATTCAGACCCCCACATCCGAGATGTACCACGACTAGGGAGAGTTTGGGATAGATGATAACTCACATAGCTCCCACTAACTGTGTGATCGGTCATCTATCCGAGGGGACATGTTCAGTATCAATACAGACAGCAATATAGATATGACATGCTGCAGCCTGGTGTAATATAAATATGAAAGCAATACTCAACAGTAAAATGAAACAAACATATATTATATTACGTTGACCTGTGTAATAGTACATATATATCCTCTACAAGGGCACCATGCCCTTAGTAAGGACTGTCTCTAGGACATATACACTATCACCTTGTTGATTTTCTACAGCAGTTTCTTTTGTGTTACCACCATCTACGGCAGTTTCATCTCTAAGTTGCTGAGTGGTAACATCTGCAGCTGTTGTATACCTTTCTTGCTAGCTTGTGCTGACAACATTTGCAGTTGTTGTCTTCTTAGTTTTCTTTCCAGCAGTCTTAGGTACATTCTGCTTGTAGAATGATCTTCCCACATTGCATACAGACTTTTTGATTGGCAATGGGTTTCTTAGCCGAATCCTGAAATGTTCAAGGATATAGCATATCTTGATTCCATACATAACTGGAAAGGAAGGTGAGACCTTGTTGTCTTCTACCTTTACCTTAAACTTAGTAACACAATCAACAAGCCTGTTGAAAATGTACTTAGCCCAGTTAAGTTCCGTTTTATTTTCATGGATATGCATCAGCAATGGCCATCTTCTCAGGCCTACTTGGTCAATTCCTCCAACTTGGGAGTCAAGAACTTTTATTAGTAGCAGAGCTACTAGACCAAGTGAATGGCAGAGGTGCTTTCTATTAACGTGCTTTGTCCAAGTCATGGGAGCTATCTCGCCTTTCTTCATTTTCTCATTTCTGACGTCACTGTAGAAAGCTTCAATTTCTTCGTCAGTGGCAGTGACGTCATCTTCAGTTCCAGTGGTTGGAATCTGAAATATCTCCGCTATATCAGTCCATTTCAGGACGATTTGCGTGTTCTGAACATAAGTAAGGATCACTTTTTCACTGACTCCTTTACTGTCTGTAAGGGACTGGATTTCTGCATTGTTGTAGAATTCCATTGTATCAATCATGCTCACTTGCTTAGTGCGAGCAGAGATAAAGTTCATGAGGCCTTGCTGCTTGATAAACTCAAGCGCCTCTTCATTTTCGTCATCGAGTTCTTGTTCATAAAAGTACCTAATGTACATTTCTTTTGCAAACCCTTCCCATTGCATCAACATCTCACACTTTGTAGTGTCAAGATATGACGGAGGCATAGGTTTTTCTGAGATTCGGTCGTTTTTCAACACAACTTTCGTTGTGTTTATGGCCGGAGTAGTCACCGGAGCAATGCGTGTTTCAGCACTGTCAACCTTTGACGACTTTGAGGACTTAGATGACTGTCTCTTGGGAGCCATTTCTTTTATAGAGCAAGAAAATGTGTACGAAAGGAGATAGTTTGCTTTTTGACCGGAGGTACAGTAGATTAAGGCTAGAATTTGCAGAGAAAGGAAATGTGAGTTAAAGAATTTTTTCATTTCTCTAACTCCTTCTTTATATAGTGTCTCTGGTGTGTGAGAAACTCAATCGATTTGAGCTCTCAGCATGGGTAAAACAGAGAAACACTGGAGTTAGTGGAGCCTTTACATTGAATGCGTAGTGGCCCACTAACTAAAACCGTCAGAGCACTCTCTCTCTTTGTTTTGTTAGCCGTTAGATAAGTAACTCCTTTTAATCAATGGCCACGATTGAATTTCATGTCATGATTATTGCGAGTTTATCTGTGCCAGTTTAACGTCACAAATTGATTTTACCGAGTTTTAAGGGAATAGATTGCTTGCTGAAATAGACAAGAATCTTTTCAGCGAGTTTGAATTATCACTCTAGATACTTGCTGAAAGTTCCCCCTTACTTAGATATCTCATATTGTCTTAAGTTTAAAAGATATTTCTGATTTCCCGTATCAGTAAATTCTTTTTGTACTTGAGATATCCTTTGGTAAAATCTGAGAGATGAGCTTTGCTCTTTTTCTGAGTTCCCGTCTCAGAAAATTCCTTAGATACTTGAATACCTGTTTCAGTATCTCTTGATTGTCGGTACCGGTTTTGAAAACAAAATATTTTCTTGAAAAGGAAATTCGAAAATAATTTAATAACAACGGTCGGCAATAAATGCCCAAAATACTTTGACGCTAACAATAACAAACAATATTCAATGACAACTCTAGTTCGAAAAGACAACGAATGAAGACAAATAAAGTGTTCTTCTTATTTTGAAAAGAAACCCGTGACACCCCAGACCCTTCTCTCAGTCGCTGGCTTCCTAGTCACGCACATCCTCAGCAGCATCTGGAAGGAAGGAATTTTGGAAAAACAAAAGAGTGTGAGATAAAGGATCTCAGTGAGGTTCTAAGTTAAACAGAAAGTAAAACAGTTTTAAAACAAAATCCTTTTCAGAAAACGAGCAAACAACACAGAACATGTATAACAGATTAACAGAACAGATACGTTGTAGACCGTTGGTGCAGCCCGCCTTATTGCTCCTACTCCCAGAATGCCCTTGTAACTCCCTCCAGAGGATGCATAACTCCGGACAGAAACAGAAACCCCCGTGTACTTTGGGGAAACAGATCCTACGACCCTAATAGACCTCAGCGACTTCTGCCTCGCGCCTAAAAGGGAATAGACTAGGCCACGATCAAGCAAACCCGATAGTCCTCTACTACCCAAGCCTACCTAACCATAACCTGATCGACCGGTCACACAGAAACAGAACAGATACAGAACAACAGATACAAATAGTTAACACCGAAAGGTGTTCCTGCAGAAAGGTCAGTACAGAACAGAGTAGCAATAACAGAAATGCAGAAAGTCATACTTAGGACTTATACTTTTACGCGGAAGCATACAATATACAGTAGATAGTATTAGACACAAACAGTCACATAGCCTTCCAGTTTTTCGCAAATAATAGGTTTAGGGGTGAACACTCACCTTAGCTTACGAGCAAACGACCTTCAATAAGAAATGAGCTTACGGGTTTACGGACAACGGAGAACCTAACAAGAAAGTACTAACACAATTTAGAAGTCGAACGGACAGAAGGAAAAAGGTTGAAAAAGGAATGGTAAAGTCGGGGTTCGAACACGGGACCTCTAAGTTAGTCACACAAAGACCTACCAACTAAGCTAGCAAGTCAAGTCTTTTCTAACTTACAAAACCAGAAACTAAGTTTAAAACATTTTCAGAAACTCTTTCGATTTTCAGATTCTGGAAATTACCAAAATACCCTCAGGTGGTAATTTGCAAGAAAAACCCTTTTCGAAACCGTCAGAATAAACAAACTAGAAGTTCCAACACTTAACAGTCTTCTCAAAACAACAAGGTTTACGATACAAGCCTACTGTCAGTCAACTACGGTCAAAAGTAAAACTGCAAAAAGGTCCTTTAGGTTTTAAAGTTTCCCAAATCAGTCCACAAAGAATCCAAAACATAACATCAAGGTCCAAAAGTCCTTTCGAGGTCAAACAGGAAATCAAAGTCAACATTCGAGGTCAAAAGATCACAAGTCCAGCAAACAGTAACTAAACTAACAACCTAAGTCCCGGTTCTCGGTTCGAAATAAATTACAATGTCAGATCGAACAGGGGTAAAATTGTCCAAGGGTAAAAATGTCCAAATCAGAAAACTAATCTCGAATCAAACGAACAGTAAGGGATTCGAGATTTACCTTCGAATCGCAAAAGTGAGTTGAACAATCTGCAAATCGAATAAATCGAAACGAAAAAGAGAATTAAACAAGATTCGAATCGAAATCGTAATCAAACTCGAATTCGAAACCGAAAGATCAGAAAGAATCGAAATCTCTTACCGATCGAAACAGAAAAGAACCGGCAAGGTCGGATCGGTTCGCGTCGTGTAACACCCCGGTTTTTTTTAATTAATTATTTAATTATTTAGTTATTATTTTATTATTTAATTATTTATTTTAGTTAATTAATTATCAGAGTAAATTATTTATTCGATAATTAGTTAATTTTTTTTCTCGTAAGTTAATTCGTTTCGTTTCGTTATCGAGCTGGACTTTCTGATCTGTTTAGTCTTGCTTTTGGCCCAATCTCTTGGCCCGGTCAAAAAGGCCTGTTGACCAGCCCTTTAACCTAACCCTAACCCTAGTCTTCCAACTCCTTCACTCTCCTCAGCCGTATTACCTAATCAGTAAGAAAGAAAAAGAAACTCTTTCTCTCTCCCTCTCACGCTCACCACCATACTTCATCTTCATCTTCTTTTTTTCTTCACCAACAAATCCATCCATCATCTTCACGGCTTCACCATCTTCTTCATCACCGCCGCCGCTGATTGCTCCGCCGCCGCCGCGCATCCAGTTCGGTTCGCCGCCGTGTCGATCCCCTGGTGATCGATCGATCGATCCGTCTGTTCACCTCCGCCGCACCGCGTTCGCTCCTACGTTCCAATCGCCGCCGTTCTGCTCCGTTCGGGTTCCATTCGCGCCGCCGTGGTTGTTTTGCCGCCGCCGCGTTCGCCTGTCACCGCGCCGCCGTTCGATCGATCTGCTCCGTACGCGCGCCGCCTCCGCCGATACGCGCCGCCGTTCGACCGATCCGATTCCGTTCGCCTTTCCGGTTCGCTCAACGCGAACCGATCCGACCTTGTCGGTTCTTTTCTGTTTCGATCGGTAAGAGATTTCGATTCTTTCTGATCTTTCGGTTTCGAATTCGAGTTTGATTACGATTTCGATTCGAATCTTGTTTAATTCTCTTTTTCGTTTCGATTTATTCGATTTGCAGATTGTTCAACTCACTTTTGCGATTCGAAGGTAAATCTCGAATCCCTTACTGTTCGTTTGATTCGAGATTAGTTTTCTGATTTGGACATTTTTACCCTTGGACAATTTTACCCCTGTTCGATCTGACATTGTAATTTATTTCGAACCGAGAACCGGGACTTAGGTTGTTAGTTTAGTTACTGTTTGCTGGACTTGTGATCTTTTGACCTCGAATGTTGACTTTGATTTCCTGTTTGACCTCGAAAGGACTTTTGGACCTTGATGTTATGTTTTGGATTCTTTGTGGACTGATTTGGGAAACTTTAAAACCTAAAGGACATTTTTGCAGTTTTACTTTTGACCGTAGTTGACTGACAGTAGGCTTGTATCGTAAACCTTGTTGTTTTGAGAAGACTGTTAAGTGTTGGAACTTCTAGTTTGTTTATTCTGTCGGTTTCGAAAAGGGTTTTTCTTGCAAATTACCACCTGAGGGTATTTTGGTAATTTCCAGAATCTGAAAATCGAAAGAGTTTCTGAAAATGTTTTAAACTTAGTTTCTGGTTTTGTAAGTTAGAAAAGACTTGACTTGCTAGCTTAGTTGGTAGGTCTTTGTGTGACTAACTTAGAGGTCCCGAGTTTGAACCCCGACTTTACCATTCCTTTTTCAACCTTTTTCCTTCTGTCCGTTCGACTTCTAAATTGTGTTAGTACTTTCTTGTTAGGTTCTCCGTTGTCCGTAAACCCGTAAGCTCATTTCTTGTTGAAGGTCGTTTGCTCGTAAGCTAAGGTGAGTGTTCACCCCTAAACCTATTATTTGCGAAAAACTGGAAGGCTATGTGACTGTTTGTGTCTAATACTATCTACTGTATATTGTATGCTTCCGCGTAAAAGTATAAGTCCTAAGTATGACTTTCTGCATTTCTGTTATTGCTACTCTGTTCTGTACTGACCTTTCTGCAGGAACACCTTTCGGTGTTAACTATTTGTATCTGTTGTTCTGTATCTGTTCTGTTTCTGTGTGACCGGTCGATTAGGTTATGGTTAGGTAGGCTTGGGTAGTAGAGGACTATCGGGTTTGCTTGATCGTGGCCTAGTCTATTCCCTTTTAGGCGCGAGGCAGAAGTCGCTGAGGTCTATTAGGGTCGTAGGATCTGTTTCCCCAAAGTACACGGGGGTTTCTGTTTCTGTCCGGAGTTATGCATCCTCTGGAGGGAGTTACAAGGGCATTCTGGGAGTAGGAGCAATAAGGCGGGCTGCACCAACGGTCTACAACGTATCTGTTCTGTTAATCTGTTATACATGTTCTGTGCTGTTTGCTCGTTTTCTGAAAAGGATTTTGTTTTAAAACTGTTTTACTTTCTGTTTAACTTAGAACCTCACTGAGATCCTTTATCTCACACTCTTTTGTTTTTCCAAAATTCCTTCCTTCCAGATGCTGCTGAGGATGTGCGTGACTAGGAAGCCAGCGACTGAGAGAAGGGTCTGGGGTGTCACGGGTTTCTTTTCAAAATAAGAAGAACACTTTATTTGTCTTCATTCGTTGTCTTTTCGAACTAGAGTTGTCATTGAATATTGTTTGTTATTGTTAGCGTCAAAGTATTTTGGGCATTTATTGCCGACCGTTGTTATTAAATTATTTTCGAATTTCCTTTTCAAGAAAATATTTTGTTTTCAAAACCGGTACCGTTACAGAGTGCCTGTCTCAGCAATCCTTAAGTTCTTTCTCTTACTGAGTGCCTGTCTCAGCAAGTGATCAAGTTTCCTAACAAATGCCCGTTTTGAAGGAATTACTTGCTGAATGCCTGTTTCAGCAATCATGTAGTGACTTATCATTTCTTAGAAGAAATCAGTAAACAGGAATACTTTGGTTTGCTGAATACCTGTTTCAGCATTCTGCCAAGTGTATCCTTTATTGAGGTAGTTCAATCAATCCAAGGTTATACCTTAGCATTGCGAACCTATTATCCGGTAGGGGCTTGGTAAAGATGTCAGCAAGCTGATCATCAGTGCCTACTTTCACAACCTCAATATCACCTTTTTCCACATGATCTCTAATGAAATGATGTCTAATATCAATGTGCTTGGTCCTAGAGTGAAACTTAGGATTTTGCGTGATTACAATAGCACTTGTATTATCACAAAAGATTGGTGTTTTCTTTGCAGAAATACCATAATCTCTTAATTGTTGCTGAATCCATAGGATTTGAGCTATGCAACAACCAGCTGCAATGTATTCAGATTCAGTAGATGAATTGGCAACACAGGTTTGCTTCTTGCTGAACCATGATATTAATCTAGTACCCAAAAACTGACAAGTTCCAGAGGTACTTTTTCTATCAAGAGTTGATCCTCCATGATCAGCATCAGAATAGCCAACCAATTCAAGTCCAAAATCTTTAGGATACCATAATCCAACATTGACTGTACCTTTAACATATTTCAGTATCTTGATTGCCTTTTTGTAGTGTGATTCTCTTGGATCAGATTGGAATCTTGCACACACACAAACATCATACTGAATGTCAGGTCTACTTGCTGTCAGATACAACAAGGAACCAATGAGCTTCCTATACTTGTGTTCTTCAACACTTTTGTCCTCTTTAGTATAGCTCAATTTGGCACCAACACTCATAGGGATCTTTTCAGGTTTCTCATCCTCTTTCATCCTAAACTTTATGAGCATTTCTTTCGCATACTTTGCTTGATTTATGAATATTCCATCTTTGAGTTGCTTGACTTGCAATCCTAGGAAATAATTCAATTTTCCCATCATACTCATTTCAAACTTATTTGTCATGAGTTTGGCAAAATCATCACAAAGTTGCTTGTCCTTAGATCCAAAAATTATGTCATCCACATAAATTTGAACTAAGAGTATTTTACCATCATGGTTCATGGTAAATAAAGTTTTGTCAACTTCACCTTTCTTGAAACCATTTTCTAGCAAGAACTTAACCAAGGTATCATACCATGCTCTTGGTGCTTGCTTTAGACCATATACAGCTTTTTGAAGCTTGTATACCATCTTGATTTCTGAGGGAAGTTCAAAGCCAGGGGGTTGTTCCAGGTAGACTTCTTCAGCAAGTTCACCATTTAAGAATGCACTTTTAACATCCATTTGGTAAAGAAATGAAGTCATTGTGAGCAGCAAAGGCCAAGAAAAGCCTAATTGCATCCAATCTTGCAACTGGTGCATAAGACTCATCATAGTCCAAAATCCTTCAGTCTGACAGTAACCTTGAGCAACTAAGCGTGCTTTATTTCTTGTTACTTCACCAGACTCGCTCAGCTTGTTTCTGAACACCCACTTTGTACCAATAGCTTTCTTTTCTTCAGCAAGTGGCACAAGTTTCCAGACTTTGTTTCTTTCAAATTGATCCAGTTCTTCTTGCATTGCCTTTATCCATTCAGAATGCTTTAAAGCTTCGTCTATGGTTTTAGGTTCAATTTCTGACACAAAGCAAGAGAACAATGATTCTACTTCTACGATCGTTGCTTCTTCAGCAAGTCCATGAGTAGCTTTGGATCTAGTCACTTGGCGTTTATTAATATCGCCAATCATATCCGTAGAGGGATGATCTCTAATCCATTTATTAACAGGTTTTTTGTTTGTTGGATCAGGATATGTTTGCTCATCAACATGTGACTCTTCAGTATGTACTTGTTCAGTACTACTGGGAATTTGTGTCTCTGCTGAGATTTGTTCATCAGCAACTGCTTGTTCAACATTGCTAGATTGTGGTATTTCATCAGCAGGCACTGGAGATTGCGTAATTTCAGCAACTTCCGGAGCAACCGCGTCTTTTGCTGGAAATTCTTTGTCGTGAACTATATTTATCTTATCATGACTATGGGGAGGAAAGTCATTGTCAGAATCATCATTTAGTTCAGTTGACTTGATTTGCCTAGGATCAGATTCAGTTCTTTGCTCATGTATGATTAGCTTTTTCATACATTCTGATATTTCTTCTTCAGCAGGCACACCTTGTGATACAACATGCTGATTCTTCGATCTTTTGTGCCTTTTTGTTGTAAACTCTATAAGCTTTACTATGCAAGGAGTAGCCAAGAAATATCGCTTCGTCTGCCTTTGGTTGAAATGTTCTTAGGTATTCTCTACCATTATTAAGAACGAAACACTTGCAACCAAATACTCTTAGATGAGTGATGTTAGGAGGTCTTCCAACAAACAATTCATAAGGAGTTTTGTTGTATTCCTTAGTAATCAAACATCTGTTTTGAGTATAGCAGGCGGTATTAATCGCTTCAACCCAATAAGCCTCACTTATTTCAGTGTCAGCAAGCATTGTTCTTGCGGCTTCTTTCAGGGTACGATTCTTCCGTTCAGCAACACCATTTTGCTGTGGTGTTCTTACTGAGGATAACTGATGTTGTATACCTTTTGAGGTACAATATTCAGTTATGTACTGGTTTACAAACTCAGTACCATGGTCTGTCCTTATGACTTTTACCTTGTCATTTTTCATGACTTCAAGCTTATTCAGCAAGTTAGGTATTTCAGTCTTGGTTTCAGATTTGTGCTTGATGAATACTACCCAAGTGAATCTTGAATAGTCATCTACCACGAATAGACCATACTTCTTACCAACATAGCTTGTTGAAGAAGATTCAAACAAGTCCATGTGCAAGAGTTGTAAAGGTTTTGTAGTTGACGGTACTGCCTTGTTCTTGAAAGAAGATTTGGTTTGCTTTCCTTGCTGACATGCATTGCAAACACCATCCTTCTTAAAAGTAACCCTAGGTAATCCAACTACAAGTGCCTTTTTAGACAGCTTATTCAGCGTCTTGAAGTTTAGATGACTTGTTCGTTTATGCCATAACCATGCTTTTTCAGCAAGGCAATCGTGATCTGAGACAAGGCATTTTTCAACGTTTGCTGAAGACCAATCAACAGTGTACAAGCCTCCTGATCTTCTTGCAATCATTATTACCTTTTTAGTCTCAAAATCTATAAGTTTACATTCATCACTTTTAATTCCGATGAAGTATCCTTTGTCAGCAAACTGACTCATCCTAAAAAGGTTAAACTTAAGATTTTTGACATAAAGAACTCCAGTGATGGTTATGCATCCTAACTTCACATCACCATAGCCTTTTGTAGAACCGGAGCCTCCACCAGCAAACCTTATTGTTGGACCTTTAGACCACCGTCTATAGTTTATAAGGTTATTCTTGTTGCCCGTCATGTGCTTTCCACAACCACTATCAAAGTGTCAGATTGCATCGTTTGTCTCCGTGGCTGAAGTCTGCACAATCAAGAGCAAACAAGTTAATTATCCAATGATGGATGTCCATTAACATGTTCAAGAATGCGTCCAGTGGAAACCCAAGTCTTAAGTTTTTCAACTTTGACTTGTGTTCTACTTGCTGAGGAGCTAGGAGGTTTTGAGCTGAAAGACTTTTGACTCGTGCTGGTCAAATCCACTTTCTGATGTGATGTCTTGCTCTGTTGACCTTTTTGCTGAACATACTTTTCATTAAGTTCTTTTCTAGCAAGGTTCCTTCTAGTCCTAGCATTGGGAGTCTTTTCAGAACTCTTAGGCTTGATTTTCTTCATCTCTTTAAAGTATCTTTGCTGACTTTGCTTATACTCATGAAAGAGTTGACTTTGCTTGGTTTTGAAACCGAGTCCACTTTTCGGAGAATGCTGAGCTTTTGCGTCAGCAACCTTACTTGATTCAGGTTTGTCAGCAAAGGACTTCTGATTACTTTTAGTAATCTTGCCTTTAGTCTTAACAACTTTCTTTTCAGTAACTTGTTTGGCGGAATGCTTCACAGCATTCTTCTTCTTTCCAATTTGCTTCTCAGCAACCTGTTTTCCTTTTAAAGTCTTGTTACTTTGAGTAACAACAGCGGGCTTTTATGGTCATAGGTACTTGATTGCATGTTTCAGCAACCTTAGTTTGACCAAACTGATAGATTTCTGGTAGACTACTATCAGTAGCACGTACAAAGGAGATAGGTGATTTATCTTTTCTCAAGATTTCTACGTTGTCACCTTCGTACGTTGCTCCTAAACCTTCTTTCTGAGATGGATCTCTCAAATAAGAGTTTAGTTCAGTCAGCGTATTACTTGCTTCCACATAGGATTTGAAATTGATTTTCATCTTTTTCATTTCTTGGATTTCAGCAAGTAACTTTAGAATTGAGGACTGATATTCTTCCAATTCTAATGCCATTTGAGAATTTTTCTCTGCAGCCTCAGCAATCAACTTCTTAAGACGCCTTATTTCAGCATCCTTTTCTTCTGTCTCTTCCTTCAGCAAGACGTACTTTTCAGTAGTTTGCTTGGTCAGAGTTTCAGCAATTTGTAGTTTCTCTTGTTGTTTGCTGAGAGTTTTCTCAAATCTTTCGATTTCTCCTTGAATCTTGTCAAGGTCTATCTCGTCTTCACTTTCTGAGTCTGAGTCAGAGGTAGAGTTATTTACCTGACCGGCCATGAGGCAGAATTCGTAGTTTGACACATCTGGATAAGCTTCCATAGCTATTCCACAAACTTCTTTGCCAATCTCCACGTCTAGAGTGGCTTCTTCATCGTCGGTGTCTGAACTTTCATCCTCAATGTCTTCGGAGCTAGTATCAATGCACAATGCATCGACTTTTGCTTGAAGCTTCTTCTTTTCTTCAGCAATAAAAGTTCTTTTGAACTTCTTCTTCTTTTCAGCAGATTTACCTTTCAGCAAAGGGCAATTAGCTTTGAAGTGTCCAGGCTTTTTGCAGTAAAAACATAGATCATTTCCAACTGCTGGTTCTTCTGATGAAGTAGCTTGCTTGTTCAGCGAGCTAGTCTCATTCTTGTACTTATGGTAGTTGTTACCAAGATGTTTTTTCAGCTTCTCTTTTGCTTTCCGCCTTTCAAGTTCCTTGCTGATGAATTTCTTCATGTTTTTGACAACCAAAGCGTTTTCATCAGTAGGTTCTTTTTCATTCTTCTTTTCAGAAGATGATGGCTTTGCAGTAAGAGCAATGTTTTGCGATTTTTCAGCAAATACACTTTCTCTTTGCTTTGTCTCATAATTGACAGTAGCAAGATGAGGGAACAATTCTGTTGGTGTAATGTCTGGCATTCCTTGATTGTAATAAAAATTCTGAGTGTGGATCCATTCTTGATTCAGACTTCTGATGATAGTTTTCAGTTTCTGAGAATCTGAGTAGAGGTTTCCAACACCCAAGGCTGCCATTTCACTAACAAGAGTTGTGAATCTGAAATCCAAGTCTTCCAGTGACTCGTTTGTACCTTGCTTAAAGTTTTGAAACTTTAATTTAAGTACTTCAAGTTTGTTTTCCTTGGTTTTGTCAGATCCAGCACAAAGATCTTGAATCATTTTCCAAGCCTCCTTTGCAGTCTTAGCACCCCACAGTTTGCACTGTATGGTATCCGGAGTTGATCGAATGATGATATTTCTTGCTTGGCCATCAAGACGGAATCTCTTAGCTTCGTCAGAAGTCCATTCCTCTCTTTGTTTTGGCACAACCGTATCTGATGGTTCGCGTAGCATAATTTCCTTTCCAGCTTCAGTGGTCTTGTGAGGAAAACTCCTTTCAATCTTAGTGATCTTGATAGGTCCATCATTAATGACGGTGACCATCTCATCACTAATGGCCTCAAGATGTAGCATCATGTTGTTTTCCCATTTCTCGTAATTTTCCAGCTTCAGCAAGGGAGCATCTCCTAAAGACATCCTGTCAGCAAAGCACTACCAAACTGATCAAGTGAGAGTGATTTACGGAAAGCACCTAAGGGGATGTAGGTTCAGTGCTGAAGGTTAAAGAACCTCCTGCTCTGATACCACTTGTTGGTTCCTGTAAACAACAAGAAAAGACTAGGGGGGGGGTGAATAGTCTTTTCGAACTTTCGTCGTTTAAAACTTTCTCAGCAAGTGCTTATTACTTTTCAGTAATGAGTTTGCTGATACTTAACTTTCTCAGCAAGCGTAAGTTACTATACAGTAGCTTTGGTTTGCTAATACTTAAAATCAGAGAGCGGAAGTCTTTGATACAATAAGTGCTTTTTCAGTAAGTAATGGTTTCAGCAAGTGATGTGAGTGACTGTGTACAGACAGATATGAATTGCTGAAAGCTAAGTACAGAAAGTAAATCACACGAACACTTTTATAGTGGTATCTGAGAGTGGCGTAATCTCTCAACTAATCCACTTCATCCTTTCTAGGACTGAATCCACTAAGATATGATTGAGGTTCCTTACAATCTCCTATCTAGAGCAATTCAACAGAAACCAAAGCACACTTGCTTTGTCTCCAACGTAATCTAGAGAACGTAACCTTGTTCTCCACCAAACTTGGTACTTTTAATCAACAAAACTATGCTCGATTAAGTTCCCCCTGAATATCACGCCTGAAAGGGTGTATTTTCAGTTAGAGAGTTTTGGGGTGAGATAACTTAATTATAACTTATTCAGTTACAACAAGTAATCTAAGAAACACAACTTTCAATACTTTGGAGTAAACAAGTTTGATTGTTTATGGTGTCAAGACTTGTTCTTGTTCGAAAGAAAGAACACTTAACTAATTTCTTAGCTGAGTTTGTTCTACTTCTTCACAAGTAGCTTTTTCAAGCTTTAAGTCTTGGAACGGATCAATGGCAGTTTTAAGCATGTGAATTTGATCCTTTGAAGGTATGTGAGTTTTAAGCACAAGTGAGAGTTTGATCACGTTGTTGACACACTTCAACTCTTTGCCGGATGACCTCTATTTATAGTGTAAGTAAGGAGCCGTTTGAATTTCAAATCCTAAGGCTTTTGTTCCTTAACATGTCACTATCTTGCTTTCGTACTTTCAGCAGCGTCTTTGTTTGTCTTCTAGTCTTCATGTCCTTCGTGTGTAAGCTTTGCATTTAATGCATATTTGAATAGAATTCAAACAGTAACATTGGAGCGCAAATTCAAGTACTTTCAGCAAGGGGTCACATATGTTCCATCAGCAAGTGGTTAGTCTCAGTTTCAGCAAGCACAACCTACTCTGTCTTTCAGATTTTCACTTATGCAATGTTGTTGCTGAAATTTCCACTTTCTGAGCAACACGTGCCTTTGTAGATGCCAGTCTTCAGCAATCTTCTAGTCATCAGATCTTCGAATTCTTCAAGTCTTCAGATCTTCAAAAGTCTTCAAGATTCTGAGCGGTTTCTAAATGCTTCAATAGGTTATTGTCTTTTCAGAAAATAAGATATATCATAAGCTAAAGCATCAATAAGTTATTTTCTTTTCAGAAAATAAAATACATCATACGCAAAAGAAATAACTTATCTAGCACCTATACTAAGTCATCAGCAAACGTTCCTCTTTTACAATGTCCTTAAAATTCTAAATTCCTATGGACCTTAAGAGTACTAATCACTGGACATTCCTTAATTTAGCATGGTTAATTGCTCATCAAAATTACAAGTTTCCTAACAGAAAGGATGAGTCAACAAGATCCTTTGCCCCGGTATGTGATGCCTCGAGGACCTTGCATAACATTGAATGAAGATTCCAGGGATTATGACTTCGATACTTCGTACTACTCCATTCTCTCCACGTTTTCGATGGGTGATGATCCAAGAGGGTTCTTAGACACGTACGAGGAAGGTGTATTGAAGATACCTCGTGAGAATGAGGAGGGGGTTATTTTATCACATGAGAAACTTTGTATGAGAGGATTTATGGGAGCCTTGAAAGGGTACGCTCGAGGATGGCTCAGAATCTTGCCGGAAAAATCATTGCGCACTTGGGGTGAAGTAACCAACAAGTTTCTGGAACATTGGGATAGGGACTCACCTCCCAGGTCAAGGGCATGGACGTCTCGCTTCAGTAGTCAGCCACCATAAATCGACATTGCCGATGAAGAGGAATATGGAGAAGAATCCATTGATGAAGTCTCCTCAGTGCTTAGCTTGGATTCCACGTCCTTACTGGCGGATGTCGAGGTTGTTGGTCAAGAGGAAGTCGTGGAGGAGGTGATAACTGAATCCATTGCTTCACTTGAGTCAGAAGGTGATGGCGTGAGTTGTGTTGAGGTCGAGGAGCTAATCTTTGAAGATTTTGGTGTCTCTGAATCAATTGCGGCAGATACTCTTGATCTTGACTCCTACGTTCTGGTCCATGCACCCACCTATGAGTTCCAAAGGAGTTTTGATACTCTTTTCTCCTTTTATTTTCCATCTGATTCCCTTGGTTATTTTTTAGATTTAGATTTTTTTGGTTTTGTTAATTTTAGTTTTCAGGGAATCATGGACTTGCTTGAGCAGATACGGAGAGGAGCCAAGGATAGTTCCCAAGATGCGAGGAGTAATGGAACGGATGCACAAGATTCGTTTCCATTTGATAATGGATAACATTAGTGGTAATGGTTGCATATAGTTTAGTTTTATCGCTTTCTTGCATTGCATGCATTTATGTTTCGTGTGTTTTTGGTGATAAAATAGGTCTTAAGATGATAATTTTGCGTTTTGGGAGGAAAAAGGCGTCTCCAGGAGTCTGGAGATGCCAGGCGAACCGCCCCCCATGTGGGGCGATTCGCCTGGCAAGACAAGGCCGCCTGGGACGTTCTGGATGCCCCAGGCGAATCGCCCCCCACCTGGGGCGGTTCGTCCCGGGTGTCCAGAAACCCGGAGGTCCGGATTTTCGTTCGGAATCCCATTTTTCTCCAATTATGCTAAATTATTGATCTTTTTACTTCTTTTATCACCAGTTTTGGTTTCTCACGAGTTTCCTTTAGTCAAATAGGTTACAGGTACAAGTTAGCTCTCACCTTAAATCCACTTTCGACGTTCGGGACGAGCGACGACGTTCAGGTTTGGGGGGGGGGGTTATCCCTGGCTATCTCTATACTTGTTTTGCTTATGATAAACTCGTGAAACCCTTTGTTTGCATTTTCTCGTTTACCGCTTTCTTAGTATTTAGTTGCATACACTACATTCATCCTAGTATAGTTTTTCATGTTTTTGTGTGGAGTTTATTGCCAAATTTTTTGAACTTCTTTATTGGGTAGATTAACTAGTTATGACCTTTGACCATGCGTTTCATCTCTATGAATTTGTTTGAGGTTTTTCTCGCTCGCTTGGCTTGTCACATTTATGTTTGCACTTAGTTAAGCTTGGTAGTCTCGACATCACTTAGTGGTGTTTTCTCTACTGCGGTTCACGAAGGCCTTTATAATAGGATGATGCATGTTAGAGTCTTGTGGTTGTTTTCCCGTGTAATTATGTACCTAAGAGGCAACAAGTCTTCACCTTGCTTTGAGATTGCTAAATGCCTAGGAAGGAGGTAGTGTGAGATTGTGTGATCCTTTGTTTCCAACCTATTCTTTCGAATAGGTTTGGGGAGGGGGTTACGCTATCATTAGACTTGTTTTTCGATTTTGAGTGTTGTGAGTTTGTTTTCCTTTTTCGTAAAGTTTGTGCTTCAATCTATTCTTTCGAATAGGTTTGGGGAGGTCGTTTGTGAGTCATTGTAATTTCTTTTTCGTTGTGCTACTGCTGGCTATATATAAAAAAAAAACCGAAAAAAAGGAAGGAAAAATTCCAGGATAAAGAAAAATCTGGAAAAGAAAAAAAGAAAAAAAAGAAAAGACCCCAAAAAAGCAAAGAAGGGTCCAAAAAAAGCCAAAAAGCAGTTTAGCAAAGTGTTTGTCTCGTTTTTCAATTCTTGTAATGTTCGTAATCGAGTTGTAATTTTTTGTCTTTTGATTGTTTGAGTGTCATCTGTTCTAGACCACCCTCGTCCTACCATTCAGGAAGTGGTGATTAGTTTATGACTTTGCTTGAGAGATGGGTAGAATAGGGGAGTGTGAACTTTTAGGGAACCCTCCTTCGTTTGATGAGAGCCAGTATTGGTTCGACCTTTTTGAGAGCAAGTCTTAACTTGGTGAACAGTAGTAAGTCCTCAGTTTCATAGGCACGGGACAACCATTCGTATTTTAACATGTTTCATTACGTCGTCACTGACTAGGTCCAGGTAGAGAATGTTACGAGAGACTATCTTGTTTAACATAGTGCATGTGAATGTGTTTGAGTCAATCGAGGCATTCTTCAACCAATATCCATGTTATGATATGTATGGTCATTGTTCATAAGTTTTTGATAGATTCAATAGATTAGTTTATTACATTTGGCATGAGACTCCATTTTGCGTGTTGCATTGGTTTTTTGCATTAGAGTCTAGCTTAGTTGCTTGAGGACAAGCAAAGGTTCGGTTTGGGGAGTTTGATGAACGTGTATTTTACACCTTCATTCGAGTCTTTTTTCACCTATTTAGCTATCCTCTATGTTAATTTAGCTATATTTTAGTGCATTTTATTAGAATAGTGTCACGTTTCGCTTTTCTTTGCATATTTCAGGTTTTAGGTAAAAAAACGTGATTTTCCGGGCAATTATGTTGAAGAGAACGAAGATTCAGTGTTTCGTGGTCATCCGTGGTGTATCTAGAAGGTTCCGGACAAGATTTGAGGTCTAGGGGTCGAGTTTCAAGGCTTAAAGGTCACAAGAAGGCAAAATTCGAGTCCAAAAAGGAAATCAAGTCAAGAAAACGCGTCCACCGCCACTAGAGCTCCCGGGCGGTTCGCCCGGGATGTGGGAAGGTTCGCCCCACGCCAGGTGGTTCGCCCGGCCTCTGGGGCGGTTCGCCCCACGTCTTCCGCACTCCTATATATAGTTTCGCCTGTTTCTACGTTTTTCATACTTTTATCAATTCTTGCTTGTGAGTTAGCAATTCTTCGGAGATTGACGCCCTTCGTTGGTAACATTGTATCTCACGATTTTTCTACCTTTATTTATTTCTTTCAACATGTTTTCATTCAATCTTGCTTTGATTCTTGTTGATTGCAATTTATCTATGAGTAGCTAAATCTATCGTTGGTGATAGTATGTGATTTCTTAGCTAGGGTTCTTGATTATGCATGATTGGCTGTAACGCGATTCAGACTTGACTTATTGCTTTATTTATTTGATCTATCTAAGCCCTCTATCTTCGTAGTGTTGAATTGAACGGAACACATTGGACAATTCATGATCTTAGATTTCTATGCAAACGTTCAAGTACTTCATGCATGATTATTAACCTGATGCTTTGAATGATTATACTATCGCTAACTTCCATTATTATTGATAAGAAAATTTGTGCTAAGTCGTTTCTTGAGTTTATAGTTTAAGTTAAATTAGATAAAGCTAGTTATAGTCCTTTGAGATCGACACTCGAGGTTATTTTACTTCTACACTATGTACCTTGGTTTTCGTTGTAGTTGTGAATTGCCTTTGACTAAAAACAAATTTATTTGATTAATTGAGCCTGACAATCTCGTTTCATCATTTAGCAATCTCAAAAAGCAAGGTGAAGACTTGTTGCCTCTTTGGTACATAATTACACGAGAATACAACCAAAGACTCTAACATGCGACATTTTATAAGGCCTTCGCGAACCGCAGTAGAGAAAACACCACATAGTGATGTCGAGACTACTAAATTTAACTAGTGCACATACGAATATGACAAGCCAAGCGAGACAAACCTCAAACTACTCCATAGAGACGCAATGTATGGTCAATGGTCACAAACACTTAGTCTATACAATAAAAAAGTTCAAAAAATTTGGCAATAAACTCCACACAACATCTTGCAAAAACTAGACTAAGGATGAATGCATACGAACAAACTAAATCCTAAGAAAACGGTAAACGTGCAAACAAAGGCTTTCACGAGTTGAAATAAAAAATATAAGTCATTGGAATACCCAGAGATAACCCCCCCCCCCAAACCTGAACTTTGTCGTACGTCCCGAACGCCGAACGTGGATATTGGGTGAGAGCTGAAGGAGTACCTGTAACCTTGTTGGTCCCTTTAAACAACAAGAAAAGACTAGAGGGGGGGAGGTGAATAGTCTTTTCAAACTTTCGTCATTTAAAAACTTTCTCAGCAAGTGCTTATTACTTTTCAGTAATGAGTTTGCTGATACTTAGCTTTCTCAGCAAGAGCGAGTTACTTCTCAGTAACTAGGTTTGCTGATACTTCAAATCAGAGAGCGGAAGTCTTTGATACAATAAGTGCTTTTTCAGTAAATGAAGGTTTCAGCAAGTGATGTGAGTGACTGTGTACAGATAGATATGATTTGCTGAAAACAAGTACAGTAAGTAAATCACACAAACACTTTTATAGTGGTATCTGAGAGTGGCGTAATCTCTCAAACTAATCCATTTTGTCCTTTCTAGGACTGAATCCACTAAGATAAGTTTGAGGTTCCTTACAACACCTATCTAGAGCGATCCAAACAGAAACCAAAGCACACTTTGCTTTGTCTCCAACCTAACTAGAGAACGTAACCTTGTTCTCCACCAAACTTGGTACTTTTAATCAGCAAAACTATGCTCGATTAAGTTCCCCCTGAATATCACGCCTGAAAGGGTGTATTTTCAGTTAGAGAGGTTTGGGATGAGATAACTTAATTATAACTTATTCATTTACAACAAGTAATGTAAGAAACAAAACTTTGAATACTTTGCAGTAAACAAGTTTGATTGTTTCTGATGTCAAGACTTGTTCTTGTTCAAAAGAAAGAAAGAACACTTCACTAATTTCTTAGTCGTGTAAAATCTACTTCTTCACAAGTAGCTTTTTCAAGCTTTAAGTCTTGGAACGGATCAATGGCAGTAGAGAGTATTGAAGGGTATGTGAGTTTAAGCACAAGTGAGACTATGATCACGTGTTGACACACTTCAACTCTTTGCCGGATGACCTCTATTTATAGTGAAATAAGGAGCCGTTTGAATTTCAAATTCTAAGGCTTTTGTTCCTTAAAATGTCACTATCTTGCTTTTGTACTTTCAGCAGCGTCCTTGTTTGTCTTCTAGTCTTCATGTCCTTTGCGTGCATGCTTTGCATTTAATGCTTATTTGAATGGAATTAAAACAGTAACATTGGAGCGCAAATGCAAGTACTTTCAGCAAGAGGTCACATATGTTCTATCAGCAAGTGGTCAGTCTCCGTTTCAGCAAGCATAACCTACTCTGTCGTATAGATTTTCACTTATGCAATGTTGTTGCTGAAGTTTCCACTTTCTGAGCAACATGTGCCTTTGTAGATACCAGTCTTCAGAAATCTTCTAGTCTTCAGTCTTCGAAATCTTCAAGATTCTGAGCGGTACTAAATGCTTCAATAGTTTGTTTGTAAAAACAAAGTACATCATCAGCAAATGCTTCAATAGGTTGTATTTCTTTTCAGAAAACAAGATACATCATAAGCGGTAAAACCAACCTATCTAGAACCTATTCTAAGTCTTCAGCAAACGTTTCTCTTTTACAATTTCCTTAAAATTCTAAATTCCTATGGACCTTAAGAGTACTAGTTACTGGACTTTCCTTAATTTAGCATGGTTAATTGCTCATCAAAATTACAAGTTTCCTAACAAATTTCCCCCTTTTTGATGTTAGCAATCCATGGGTAAATTAATTGTTACCCTTTTAGAGGTTTCTGATGTTGAATAAATCAGTTGATTAATGCAAGCATACTTGAATAATTAAACAGTAAGCATAAGTAAATTGCATAATAAAAAACCAATAAGAGTCAAAAGCTTCATTTCTGATAGTTATCTTTCAGAAGTTTACAAGAAGTAGCAGAGATAACTAACTAAACAAAATCAGCAAATAAAAACTTTAACAAAAACTATTACATAGAGTTAAGCTCTTCCAGATGATTTTCTCAAAATCTCTCTCACACTCTTCTCAGCAAATGCAGTAAATTCAACACAGTCATTTTCGTAGTTCTCAAGAAGCCTACGGACTTGTAGTTGAAGAATTCTTGCATTTTTGCAGGCAGTATGGTGATGCTTTTCAGCATTCATTTCCATGTAATGAGTTACCCACAAATGCATGCCCCAATTGCTGGCATGGAGAAGCTATGTATCTGAAATGCTTTTAGGATGAATCTTTCTTAGCCAGATAAGATCTTGTTCTTGATCCTTAGCAGTGAGATAGAAGTACTCATAAGGAATCAATCCAAGTCTCTTCTTTGTTTTCTTGGTTATTGGGTCAGAGTAATAAGCAATGCCAACTGGTTTTATCAAATCAGGTTCTTGTCTAAAAGACTTACCAATTGCAGTTCTTCTTACTGAGACTTCAAGATTCAACCATCTCCCTGATGAACGCGCTGGTGTCGTGTTCCAATGCGAACGGATCAAATAAATTTGTAATTAGCCAAAGGCAATCCACAACTACAACGAAAACCGTAGTGTAGCAGTAGAATGACTCGAGTGTCGTTTTCTCAGGACTATAACTAGCTTTATCTATTTAACAAGAGAATATAAACAGCAGACAGATAACACAAGGGGTTTTTCTAACAGATAACGGAGATTGGTGATAGTATGGTCCTTCTTAACATAACGGGTCGATAATCATGCATAAATTCCTCGGTCTCGCATAGAGATCTTTGAATCAATCTAGTGTCCTGTTGCAAATATTAAGCACTACGAAGATAATTGGTCTGACAAGTCAATCACTATTGTCCTAATGTGTTCCGTAATTATTCAGCACTACGAAGATAATTGGTCTGATGGTCGACAAGTGTCCAATTGTGCATAATAATTAATACAACATACGAGAATTTAGGCTGTGCCTGATCAACGAAATAAAGCAATGACACAGAGTATAATGCGCGATATAGCCATTAGCATGATTATCTTCCCTTCGCTAAGAATTCACATACTACCACCAACGATAAGTTTAGCTACTCATAATAGGCATGCAATCAATAGAAATCATAGAAGAAAACATATTGAAAGATATATAAAATAAGTAGATTAAACTGTAAGATACAAGTTACCGAAGGTTGTCACTCTCCGAAGAATTGCGATCCTACGAGCTCCAATCCGCTATGAAAAGTGCCCCCTAAGCTACGGAACTCCCAGGACAGGCCCCGGGAAGTTCCTACCTAAAACTATAGAGAGAGGTGAGAAAGTAGGTCTGGAAAGATATGATTTTCGGAGTAAACTGAGCAACTATATATAGGCCGCGAATTACCACGGGGCGGTTCGCCCGGCGCTTTTTTCGCGGAATTCCGCGTTTTCGACGCGGTTTTGGATTTCTTCCCCTTTTCGGACTCGGTTTCTGACTTCTAGTAGCCTTCTAACCTCCAGATTCGGCCCCTAGACTTCAAATCCTATCCGGAAACCTTCAGATACTCCAAATAGGATTCTGGAACACCAATTCCTTGTCAACTTCAATATAATTGCCCGGAAATCTTCGAATTTCAACCAAAACCTGTAAAATAAAATCTAAAGGGAAACGTGATACTATTCTGATAAAATGCACTAAAATATAGCTAAATTAACATAGAGGATAGCTAAATTAGGTGA
This sequence comes from Plantago ovata, assembly GCA_028274465.1. Taxonomy (NCBI): domain Eukaryota; kingdom Viridiplantae; phylum Streptophyta; class Magnoliopsida; order Lamiales; family Plantaginaceae; genus Plantago; species Plantago ovata. The sequence goes on along the minus strand of CM051455.1, from coordinate 105,247,102 downwards.
AAAAGACTCGAATGAAAGTGTAAAATACACATTCATCAAACACCCCAAACCGAACATTTGCTTGTCCTCAAGCAACTAAGCTAGACTCTAATACAAAAAACATGCAAGACACAAAAATGGAGTTTCATGTCAAATAAAATGAACTAATCTACTGAATCTATCAAATAACATATGAACAAAAACCATATAAATCAAAGCATGAATATAGGTTGAAGAATACCTCGATTGACTCATACACATGCACATAACCACTTATGTCAAGACAAGATAGTCTCTCGTAACATTCTCTACCTGGACCTAGTCAGTGACGACGTAATGAGCATGCTAAGATACGAATGGTTGCCCCGTGCCTATGAAACTGAGGACTTACTGTTGTTCCACCATGTTAAGACTCTTCTCAAAAGAGGTCGAACCAGTACTGACTCTCATCAAACGAGGGAGGGTTCCCTATAAAAGATAACTCTCCCCTATTCTACCCATCTCTCAAGTAAAGTCTTAAACTATTCACCACTTCCTGAATGGCAGGACGAGGGTGGTCTAGAACAGATGACACTCAAGATAAAAAAGATAAAAACACGATTACGAACATTACAAAAAATGGAAAAGACTCAACACTTTGCTAACTGCTATTTTGCTTCTTTTTTGGACCCTTCTTTGCTTTTTTGGGGTCTTTTCTCTCTTTTTTTCTTTTTTTTTCTTCTTTCCAGATTCTTTTTTCTTTTTCTCTTTTTTCCTGGAATTTTTTCTTTCTTTTTTTTCGATTTTTCTAGCCAGCAGTAGCATAACAAAAAGAGAAACAAAATGACTCACACGACTTCCCCAAACCTATTCGAAAGAATAGGTTGGAGCACAAAATTTACGGAAAATGAAAAATAAACTCACGATACGAAAATGAAAAACAGAAACAAGTCTATGATGGTGTAACCCCCTCCCCAAACCTATTCGGAAGAATAGGTTATAAACAAAGGATCACACAACCTCACACTACCTCCTTCCTAGGCATTTAGCAATCTCAAAGCATGGTGAAGACTTGTTGCCTCTTAGGTACATAATTACTCGGGAAAACAACCATAAGACCCTAACATGCATCATCCTATTATAAAGGCCTTCGTGAACCGCAGTAGAGAAAACACCACTAATTGATGTCGAGACTACCAAACTTAACTAAGTGCAATACATAAATGTGACAAGCCAAGCGAGAAAAACCTCAAACAAATTCATAGAGATGAAGCATACGATTAATGGCATAGTTAGTTGATCTACCCAATAAAAAAGTTCAAAAAATTCGGCAATAAACTCCATATAAAACATGCAAGACTATCCTAGGATGAATGTAGTGAATGCAACCTAAAAAATCTAAGAAAGCAGTAAACGTGCAAATGCAAATGCAGACGGATAAAGCATGCGATAAAGCGGTAAAGAAAGCGATAAAAATCCAGGGTTGCCTCCCGGATAGCGCCATTGTTTAAAGTCTCTGACAAGTAAAGTCGACAAGTGTCCAATTGTGCATAATAATTAATACAACATACGAGAATTTAGGGTGTGCCTGATCAACGAAATAAAGCAATGACACGGAGTATAATGCGCGATATAGCCATTAGCATGATTATCTTCCCTTCGCTAAGAAATCACATACTACCACCAACGATAAGTTTAGCTACTCATAATAGGCATGCAATCAATAGAAATCATAGAAGAAAACATATTGAAAGATATATAAAATAAGTAGATTAAACTATAAGATACAAGTTACCGAAGGTTGTTACTCTCCGAAGAATTGCGATCCTACGAGCTCCAATCCGCTATGAAAAAGTGTCCCCTAAGCTACGGAACTCCCAGGACAGGCCCCGGGAAGTTCCTACCTAAAACTATAGAGAGAGGTGAGAAAGTAGGTCTCGAAAGATATGATTTTCGGAGAAAACTGAGCAACTATATATAGGCCCCGAATTACCACGGGGCGGTTCGCCCCACATGCGCGGCGGTTCGCCCGGTGTGGGGCGGTTCGCCCCAGCTCCGCGGCGGTTCGCCCGGCGCTTTTTTCGCGGAATTCCGCGTTTTCGATGCGGTTTTGGATTTCTTCCCCTTTTCGGACTCGGTTTCTGACTTCTAGTAGCCTTCTAACCTCCAGATTCGGCCCCTAGACTTCAAATCCTATCCGGAAACCTTCAGATATTCCAAATAGGCTTCTGGAACACCAATTCCTTGTCAACTTCAATATAATTGCCCGGAAATCTTCGAATTTCAACCAAAACCTGTAAAATAAAATCTAAAGGGAAACGTGACACTATTCTAATAAAATGCACTAAAATATAGCTAAATTAACATAGAGGATAGATAAATTTGGTGAAAAAGACTCGAATGAAAGTGTAAAATACACATTCATCACTCCCAGCAATGTTTCTTAGAAGGGATTCTTCCCTTTGTTTCCTTTTTACTTTGAGTTCAATCCATGTGAACATTTGGTTCAATATGGCTGTAGGAAAGAACACATTCACCAGCAAGTCTTCCAGCTTTAAGATCCACCAACCATGAATGTTTCTGATCACATTCTGAGTGGTTTCATCATTGCTGGTCTTTGTATACTCGATGCCGGAGCCAATAGCAATGTTGTCCAGCCTCTTTTCTTCCTGTTTTTGCCTTCTTCTTCTTGACTTTGCATTGTCTTGATCTCTTGCTGAAGATCTTGAGTCAGAAGAGAAATGCTTTGATTGGCCAGACGGAGTTAAGGTTGTAATTGGTCTAGCTCTTATGGCTTGAGCTATTGTCTGATTGTCATCATCATCATCATCTTCATTCAGATCTTGATGACTTTCAGTATGGCAAAAATCTTGAGTTTCAGCAGCAGTTTTTCTCTTTTTGGGACTTGCTGAATTTAACTCAGATTTTGCTTGCCTTTTAGAACTTTGCTCTCTTTCAACAAGAGGTTCTATGGGCAGTGGCTCATCAACAGTAGGAGGGGTTTGGGTTCTTTTTCTGGTACTTCTCTTTTCCCCCTTAGACATGGATTGCAACATCGGAGTGATGTGCAGAGAATAGAACTCATTGCAGTTTTCAGCAAGAGTACTTAAGCTGTTGTATTTCATGATGATTTGTTGCTGATCAGAAGTCATTTTTGACAACTCTTTTTGAATGCTCACCATGTTCTCCTCATGTCTTTTCTCTGTTGCGACCTTATCATCCATGAAAGTCTGAGCCTTTACTAGAGCGGTCTTTGCTAGCTTGAGTGCTTGACTTACATCTTCTTCATAGCTCTTGTGATAAAGACTGATGTCTTTCTGAGCTATTGTAAGAGTAGTAGTGCGTCTCAGCACTATTGCTAATATTTTTCCAATATCAAGCGGGCTCTCAGCAAGAAATGTCTCATCTTCTGCTTTGCAGGCATCATGGACTTTCTTCAGTGCCAGAATTCTAGGAGTAAACTCCTCAACCCGTGGGAACGGCACTAGGTTTGGGGTCAAGGAATGAACTTTCAGTTCTGAAGCAAACTGATCATCCTTCATCAGCAATTCTCCTCTCAAATCATCGTCTACATCATTTATATAATCAGGAGGAGGGATTTGAACCACTTTGGGGTCTCTCTTGGATTGTTCATCCTCATTTGCTGATAAATCATCGTCATCCTCAGATTCATCAAGGTCAGCAACCTTGGAACCTAAGTCAGCAGCTTCATTTCTTTTTGGTTGAGTGGTTGCTGATGGCAACGCTTCAGACTCAACAACTGGAGTTTCACCAGTAGTTAGTTTTAATTGAGTAGTTGCTGAGGGCAACGTTTGAGACTCAATTACTGGAGTTTCGCCAGTAGTTAGTTTTAATTGAGTAGTTGCTGAGGGCAACATTTGAGACTCAATTACTGGAGTTTCGCCAGCAGTAAGTGGAAGGGAGGGGACTTCCTGTGGTCTTACTCCTGAAGATTGACCAATTTCTAGATCCTGCGTATGTCTTGCATGGATCATGAGACTGTTTTGTAAAGCGCGTTGGTAATCTTCGTCCAATTCATCTTCATCGTCAAGGTTTGCATCAGTGACCTTGGCATCAGAAAGTTGGCTTTTGCCATGTTTCAAGGAAGCTCGCTTTCTGGCATATTCTTCTTCAGTATCAACACCTTGTACAGGTGCTTGATTTTCAGCATCAGCAGGAGCAGGTTGAGATTCATGCTGAGGTTGTGGTTGTTCAGCTTGCTGATTGTCTTGTGGTTCAGTTTCAGCAACTATCATTTTTAAACCACCAGCAGCAGGACTTGGACCTTGATTGTCATCATTGTCATCTTTCTTGTCCTTTGAATCTTTCCCTTCATCATCATTGGGATCAGTTGGAATGTTTTCATCTTCTTCCTCTTCATCATCATCAGTCAGAATTACTAGCTCGAGATGCTTGTATAAAGCAACACTCGTTACTTCCTCTTCCTCATTTATTTTGTGGGGATCAGCCACCACGGATACGAATAAACCATTAAGCATCACAGCTTGTTCAGCTGGAGAGGCAATCTTGAATTTTGCCTTCATATTCTCTCTGATTTGAGCAATCAGAGTTGAGCTCATTAGCTGAGAATATGACATGTCTTCAGGAAGTATGGAGTGGACAAACGTCTCGAGCTTCAGCAGAGAAGATCTCTTTTTCTCGTTTGAAAGATGAAGATGGAGATCAGAAAAATCCATTCTTCTGTACCTTTGCCAGTTGCTGACAGATTTAGCAACTCTTGACAAGGTTGTTCTTTTGAAGTTCAAGTACAGTTCCTCAGAACTTACTTGTGGATCTTCAGTGATGTGCACCACTTCAGTGGTCTCCTTTAGAGCCTGAAAAAGAACAATATTTAGATTAGGATAGGTTTGGATAATTGCTTTAGAGTTCAAAGATGAAACATGAATTACCTGCTGAGATTCAGCAAGCTCATGTTGTACAATTTCCATTCCTTGAGGAGCTTGAGTAGCATCCTCCATTTGTTCATCCTGAAATAAATATGAGTTAGACACAAGTAATAAGCTGTCAAACTTAGTTTTATTACAAAAAACGTTAACTACCTGCTGAGCAGGGAGTGTTGATTCTCTGGTGCAGAGGCTTCAGCAACCATCTGACTTGCATCTTGAGAAGTCTGTAGAGATAACATAATATTAGCAAAAGAATAAGTTTCAGAAAGTGAAGTTTTACTGATGGTTGAGTTGTCTACCTGCTGAAGAAGGACAAGTTGTGGCTCAGTCCGTTCAGCATTATCAGTTTCTTCATTTTCTGAGACTGTTTCTTCAGCAGACTTCTTGGCTTGCTCTGTTTGAGAAAGCTGCGCGGTTTCAACAATCTCCCTTGTCCCTTGTCATGAAGACATCAATTGATTTGTTGGATGATTCTTCAATCTCCAACTCCATTTGTTGGCTTATAGCTTCCAGTACAAGCTGGACTTTGTCAATTGATGTCTTTGGTGAACTTGGGCCAGTATTCTCAGCATCACGAGATGCGTCGTTGAATAGTGCTTATTGTGTTTCTTCAGCAACTTCTGGAACTTGAACCATTGCTGTCTCAGCAACTGGTTCTTCAGCAACCGTGGTTTCAGCAACTTGATGAGTTGCTTGTTCAACAACCATCTTTTCAGCAGCATCAGCAAGTGCCGCTTTTTGCGTAGATCAGCAACAATGTTACTTGCTGGTTCCAGAGTTTGATCATCTAGATTATCTACAATGTAGATATCTGGGACTTGGGCAGGAATTTCATTTCCACTGCCTTGTGTTCTGTTCTCAGTAGAAGGATCAATGTTGAGTCGATCATTGAAGGCTTCCGCAAACACTTCAATGTTGCTGACATAGGCTTCAGTAACCACCTTGTCAACATCTACTGGAACTTGTGTTTCAGCAATTGTCTGGGAATTGTCTGAGAGGTCATGGACAATAGGTACTGACTTGCGAGCCAATGTTTTCTTCCTTGTGTTACTTGTCCTTTTCCTCTTAGGGACAAGATTTGCTTATGACGCTGCAGTCTGAGTGTCATCATCAGCTTTCCTCTTTTTCTTGTTAGATTTCTTCAGTTTCCCAGATGCGTCAGTAGTTGCATTTTCAGCAACGGGAGTAGTGGTGTCAGCATGATCACCATCTAGAGCAGTTTCATCTTTGTCACCACCATCTACAACAGTTTCATCTCTAAGTCGCTGAGTGGTGACATCTGTAGATGTTGTATACCTTTCTAGCTGACTTGTGCTGACAACATCTGCAACTGTTGTCTTCTTAGATTTTTCAAGTTTCTTGCCAGCAATCTTAGGTACATTCTGCTTGTAGAAGGATCTTCCCACATTGCATACAGATTTCTTGATTGGCAATGGGTTTCTCAGCTGAATCCTGAAATGTTCAAGGATATAGCATATCTTTATTCCATACATAACTGGAAAGGAAGGTGAGACCTTGTTGTCTTCCACCTTAACCTTGAACTTAGTGACACAATCAACAAGCCTGTTAAAAATGTACTTAGCCCAGTTAAGTTCAGTTTTATTTTCATGGATATGCATCAGCAGTGGCCACCTTCTCAGGCCTACTTGGTCTATTCCTCCAACTTGGGAGTCCAAAACATTAATCAGTAGCAGAGCTACTAGACCAAGTGAATGGCAGAGATGCTTCCTCTTAATGTGCTTTGTCCAAGTCACGGGAGCAATCTCTCCTTTCTTCATTTTCTCATTTCTGACGTCACTGTAGAAAGCTTCAATTTCTTCGTCAGTGGTAGTGACGTCATCTTCAGCTCCAGTGGTTGGAATCTGAAAGATTTCCGCTAAATCAGTCCATTTCAGGACGATTTGTGTGTTCTGAACTGTAGTAAAGATCACTTTTTCAGTGACTCCTTTACTATCAGTTAGGGACTGGATTTCTGCATTATTGTAGAACTCCATTGTGTCCAACATACTCACTTGCTTAGTGTGAGCAGTTATAAAATTCATGAGGCCTTGCTGCTTGATAAATTCAGGCGCTTCTTCATTTTCATCATCAAGTTCTTGTTCATAGAAGTATCGAATATACTTCTCTTTTGCAAATCCACCCCATTGCTGATAGTGTATATGTCATAGAGACAGTCCTTACTAAGGGCATAGTGCCCTTATAGAGGGCATATATGTACTATTACACGGGTCAATGTAATATAATATATGTTTGTTGCATTTTACTATTGAGTATCACTTTCATATTTATATTACACCAGGCATGCAGCATGTCATATCTCTATTACTGTCTATATTGATATTAAACATGTCCCCTCGGATAGATGACCGATCACATAGATAGTGGGAGCTATGTGAGTTATCATCTATCCCAAACTCTCCCTAGTTGAGGTTCATTTAGGATGTAGGGGTCTGAATGAACCAGACGAGACTAGTATGCGTGGAGGTTATACTTGTTGGAGCAAGTGTGAGCCGATCCCACGGCCACGGAACAGATTGTTGGACAGTCGAGAAACGTTCCCATAACTGCGCATAGTTGTTCAAAGAAGGATTATCGAACAATGGAAGTACCCACCGGACACTCCCATCGATGTATACTCTACACCGAAGTGTCTATGGGAACCGGTAAGTTGTCGAAGTGATGCCAGTCGTCCTTTGTACTTACAGGACTTTATCATCACATTTGTTGCCCCATATCCTTTGTGGACCCGTCGATGTCAGCTCTGAATAAGCAGTTGACCTAAGACACGATACAGGATTATGGCTACATACAAATGGGGATGATAAGTGATTCTGTGAAGGATTCATCTCTCAAGTGTAGCACAGGAGAGCATTGCTCATAGTCTGCATAGTTGTGTTGGTAAAGTCACTGGCCAGTGAAAATGATATATTATGATGGTCATAAGTATATCTTAACCATGCAACTCCCTGAGACGCCCGTGGATGTATTATTGGGATACACACTTCATCGATCCTAGATATATTCGAGCAAGTCAGATGAAGGGACGTTACCATCGCCGCGTTGAGCGCAACAGGATTCGCAACGAAAGGGTTAGCTTTGAGAAACCTCTCAAACGTCCTCACGTATTAATATTGCAAATGGAACCGTCTAGGAATTCCATGTTGCCTAGTCTAGGACTTGCTTAATATGATGAGGCCCTATGGGTCACACTATGTGGTGATTCAACTTATCAGAATATCCTTGAAGATGGAATCGCAATTAATTTGGAATTAATTGTGATTGATGGATTATAATTGATTTGGAATTAATTATAATATTTGGTGGCTCAATTAATAATTTGGAATTATTAATTGAATTGGCTAATTAATTGTATTTTATGTAAACACAATTAAAGATTATATTTTGGAAATATAATAGAGGTTTGATTAGAAAGGATATGTTAATTTAGAATTAACATATGCACTTGGGCAAAATCTACTTGGAGTTTGAATTGCCTTAGAACTATGAGTGGGTCCCAAAATTGGGACCCACCTACTGTCCCTGGGATAGCGCGCGCGCGCATGACGGAGAGGGGAAGGAGTTCGACTCCTTCCTCTATTAGAAGTCCAAGGAATAAGTTAGATTTTCCTGATTGAGTTTTAATTTGATTGGGAATGAATCTAGACTTGATATTGGTTTTCTTGTGCGGTAAGAATTAGATTCTTATTCCTTTACGAAGTCTAATTGCTTATGCTTTAGGCTTCTATAGACTACTATATATAGTAGACTATTGGAGAGCTTTTTACACACAGTTTCAGACATAGACTTTCACAGTTATTCTACCCAGTTTTCTTAGAGAAAATAAAAGCTCTCCCCTCCTCTTAGCCACCCGCGCGCGCCACCTCACCGGAGGAATCGCAGCCCCGTCTTCTTGGTCACACAAAGAATATCCTAGCATTCTTCCGATAGGTTGTTCATCCGTGGATACCAAGGTTGAGGTTCTAGGAGCTGGAAACTAACTCTTATTGTCTTGTAGATATACAGAGTATTGTAGATATCTTCGACGAAGGAGAAGATACACCGGAATATTACGAAGACTTGGAAGCTGCTTTGAAAGTAAGGCTAGTCTTCTAATTGACGTGTTTATATATATATATACGACATATGCATAATCAATTAACCTGTATGTTAAGAAATTTTTTTGAAATTCCGCTGCGTACCCTAGGGGTGACTCTGACCATATTTTCTTACAATTGCATCATCATCTCACACTTTGTAGTGTCAAGATATGAAGGAGGCATAGGTTTTTCAGAGATTCTATCATTTTTCAACACAACTTTCGTTGTGTTTGATACCGGAGTAGTCACCGGAGCAGTGCGTTTTTCAGCACTGTCAACCTTAGACGACTTGGAGGTCTTGGAGGACTGTCTCTTTGGTGCCATTTCTTTTTATAGAGAAGAGAATGTGTACGAAAAAAGATAGTTTGCTTTTTGACCGGAGGTACAGTAGATTTAGGCTAAAATTTACAGAGAAAGGAAATGTGAGTTAAAGAATTTTGTCATTTCTCTAACTCCTTCTTTATATAGTGCCTCTGATGTGTGAGAAACTCAATCGATTTGAGTTCTCAGCAAGGGCAAAACAGAGAAACAAAGGCGTTAGTGGAGCCTTTGCATTGAATGCGTAGTAGCCCACTAACTAAAACCGTCAGAGCACTCTCTCTCTTTGTTTTGTTAACCGTTAGATCAATAACTCCTTTTAATCAATGGCCACGATTGTATTTCATGTCATGATTATTACGAGTTTATCTGTGCCCGATTAACGTCACAAATTGATTTTACCGAGTTTTATGGGATTAAATTGCTTGCTGAAATAGACAAGAATCTTTTCAGCGAGTTTGCATAAATAGCCTATATACTTGATGAATGTGTATTTTACACTTTCATTCAAGTCTTTTTCACCTATTTTAGCTATCCTCTATGATAATTTAGCTATATTTTAGTGCATTTTATTAGAATAGTGTCACGTTTCCCTTTAGTTTTTATTTTACAGGTTTTGGTTGAAAAACGAGGTTTTCCAGGCAATTATATTGAAGTTGACAAGGAATTGGTCTTCCAGAAGCCTATTTGGAGTATCTGAAGGTTTCCGGATAGGATTTGAAGTCTAGGGGTCGAATCTGGAGGTTAGAAGGCCACTAGAACTCAGAAACCGAGTCCGAAAAGGGGAAGAAATCCAAAAACGCGTCGAAAACGCGTTTATTCCAGAAAAATACTCCCGGGCGGGCGAATCGCCCCACACCAGGCGCCTCGCCCGGTGTGTGGGGCCCTTCGCCCCACACTATTTCGAGGCCTATATATAGTTGCTAAGTTTTTCTCCGATTTTCATACTTTTCCAGACCTATTCTCTCACCTTTCTCTGTAGTTTTAGGTAGGAACTTCCCAGAGCCTGTTCTGGGGGCTCATAGCTTAAAAAATACTTTTTCATAGCAGTTTGGAGCTTGTAAGATCGCGATTCTTCGGAGACTGACAACCTTCGGTAACATTGTATCTTACAGTTTTTCTACTTATTTTTATATATCTTTCAACATGTTTTCTTCTATGATTTCTGTTGATTGCATGACAACTATGAGTAGCTAAACTCCTCGTTGGTGATAGTATGTGAATTCTTAGCGAAGGGTTGATAATTATGCTAATGGCTATATCGCGCATGATACTCCGTGTTATTGCTTTATTTCTTTGATCTATCCAAATCTATATCTTCGTATTGTTGATTAATTATTGCACACAATTGGACAATTAATTGGTCTTCGACCTATCTAAATCTTTATCTTCGTAGTGTTTGATAATTACAACAGGACAATTCATTGATCAAAGATCTCCATGCAAAATCGAGGAATTTACGCATGATTATTAACCCGTTATGCTTTGAAGGACCATACTATCACCAATCTCCATTATCTGTTAAGAAAAACCTTTGCTAAACCGTCTGCTGTTTTATATTCTAAATTAGATTAGATAAAGATAGTTATAGTCCTTAGAGATCGACACTCGAGGTTATTCTACTACTACACTACGGTTTTCGTTGTAGTTGTGAATTGCCTTTTGCTAAATAACAAATTTATTTGATTCGCGTTGGAACACGGCATCCAGCGTGTTCATCAAATTGGCGCCGTTGCCGGGGACTATACTCCTTTTTTCTGTTTAATTTGTTTATATTTTCAGCATTCGATTCCCTACAGAAGAACGGGCTCTAGGGGTTTGCTCTCAGGAAATCTCACTTTCTTACCCTATTTCTTCCCCCCTATCTTCTTCAGAAAATTCATCTAATCTGATCTCGGTTACCTTACGTGCTTGCGCTCTCGTAGTTCTCGGTTACATTGTGTTTGTTTGCACTCTTTGTGCTTTTCTTTGCAAGTTTTTGTTTTTCTTTTGTGGATTCTGCTCCTTGGTTTCTTGTTTCCTCCTGTGCAGAAACTAGTTATATGAAGGATGAGTCAACCACCGTTGCCCCGGTATGTGATGCCTCGAGGGCCTTGCATAACATTGGATGACGATTGCAGGAATTATGACTTTGATCCTGCGTACTACTCCATTCTCTCCACGTTTTCAATGGGTGATGATCCAAGAGGGTTCTTAGACACATACGAGGAAGGTGTGTTGAGGATACCTCGTGAGAATGAGGAGGGGGTTATTTTATCACATGAGCAACTTTGTATGAGATGATTTATGGGAGCCTTGGAAGGGTACGCTCGAAGATGGCTCAGAATCCCGCCGGAAAAATCGTTGCGCACTTGGGTGAAGTAACCAGCAAGTTTCTGGAACATTGGGATAGGGACTCACCTCCCGGGATAGGGGCATGGACGTCTCGCTTCAGTAGTCAGCCACAAGAAATCGACATTGCCGATGAAGAGGAATGTGGAGAAGAATCCATTGATGAAGTCTCCTCAGTGCTTAGCTTGGATTCCACGTCCTTACTTGCGGATGTCGAGGTTGTTGGTCAAGAGGAAGTCGTGGAGGAGGTGATAACTGAATCCATTGCTTCACTTGAGTCAGAGAGTGAAGGCGTCAGTTGTGTTGAGGTCGAGGAGCCAATCTTTGAAGATTTTGGTGTCTCTGAATCAATTGCTGCAGATACTCTTGATCTTGACTCCTACGTTGTGGTCCATGCGCCCACCTATGAGTTCCAAAGGAGTTTTGACCCTCTTTACTCTTTTTATTTTCCATTTGATTCCCTTAGTTATTTTTTAGATTTTGTTTTTCTTGGTTTTGTTAATTTTAGTTTTCAGGGAATCGTGGACTTGCTTGAGCAGATACGGAGAGGAGCCAAGGATAGTTCCCAAGATGCGAGGAGTAATGGAACGGATGCACAAGATTCGTTTCCATTTGATAATGGATAACATTAGTGGTAATGATCTCCTATCCGACATGTGGAGGGACTATTATGGGGATTTCAATCCCGATAATTAGTCTTTTCACATGTCCGCTCTCAGCCGACCGAGGCCAAACCGTTCGGTAACATCTAGTATCACTTTTTATTTACTCATTCTCTTTTGCTAGGGACTAGCTTAAGTTTTATGAGGGGGATGGGATGTGAACCATGATGTTAAGTATTGTTTGGCTTTGTGATGTTGAGTATGGTATCTTATTTTTTGCATTTGCACGTTTACTGCTTTCCTAGGATAGTCTTGCATGTTTTATATGGAGTTTATTGCCAAATTTCTTGAACTTTTTTATTGGGTAGATCAACTAACTATGCCATTAATCATATGCTTCATCTCTATGAATTTCTTTGAGGTTTTTCTCGCTTGGCTTGTCACATTTATGTATTGCACTTAGTTAAGCTTGGTAGTCTCGACATCACTTAGTGGTGTTTTCTCTGCTGCGGTTCACGAAGGCCTTTATAATAGGATGATGCATGTTAGGGTCTTGTGGTTGCTTTCCCGAGTAATTATGTACCTAAGAGGCAGCAAGTCTTCACCATGCTTTGAGATTGCTAAATGCCTAGGAAGGAGGTAGTGTGAGGTTGTGTGATCCTTTGTTCGTAACCTATTTTTTCGAATAGGTTTGGGGAGGGGGTTACGCTATCATTAGACTTGTTTTTCGTTTTTCATTTCCGTATTGTGAGTTTATTTTTCCTTTCTCGTAAATCTTGTACTCCAACCTATTCTTTCGAATAGGTTTGGGGAAGTCGTTTGTGAGTCATTTTGTTTCCTTTTCGTTATGCTACTGCTGGCTAAAAAAATATCGAAAAAAAAAGAAAGAAAAATTCCTGGAAAAAAGAAAAGAAAAAGAAAAAAAAGAAACTGGAAAGAAAAAAACAAAAAAAAAAAAAAAAGAAAAAGACCCCAAAAAAGCAAAGAAGGGTCCAAAAAAAGAAAGCCAAATAGCAAATTAGCAAAGTGTTGTGTCTCAGTTTCCAATTCTTGTAATGTTCGTAATCGTGTTGTAATTTTCTATTTTTTGTCTTTTGTCTTTGAGTGTCATCTGTTCTAGACCACCCTCGTCCTGCCATTCAGGAAGTGGTGAATAGCTTAGGACTTTACTTGAGAGATGGGTAGAATAGGGGAGTGTTATCTTTTATAGGGAACCCTCCTTCGTTTGATGAGAGCCAGTACTGGTTCGACCTCTTTGAGGGAAAGTCTTAAACTTGGTGAACAGTAGTAAGTCCTCAGTTTCATAGGCACGAGACAACCATTCGTATCTTAACATGTTTCATTACGTCGTCACTGACTAGGTCCAGGTAGAGAATGTTACGGGAGACTATCTTGTCTTGACATAAGTGCTTATGTGGATGTGTATGAGTCAATCTAGGCATTCTTCAACCTATATTAATGTTTTGATTTATATGGTTTTTGTTCATATGTTTTTTGATAGATTCAGTAGATTAGTTCATTTTATTTGGAATGAGACTCCATTTTATGTGTTGCATTGTTTTTTGCATTAGAGTCTAGCTTTGTTGCTTGAGGACAAGCAAAGGTTCGGTTTGGGGAGTTTGATGAATGTGTATTTTACACTTTCATTCGAGTCTTTTTCACCTATTTTAGCTATCCTCTATGATAATTTAGCTATATTTTAGTGCATTTTATTAGAATAGTGTCACGTTTCACTTTATTTTTTATTTTACAGGTTTTGGTTGAAAAACGAGGTTTTCCGGGCAATTATATTGAAGTTGACAAGGAATTGGTGTTCCAGAAGCCTATTTGGAGTATCTGAAGGTTTCCGTATAGGATTTGAATTCTAGGGGTCGAATCTGGAGGTTAGAAGGCCACTAGAAGTCAGAAACCGAGTCCGAAAAAGGGAAGAAATCCAAAAACGCGTCGAAAACGCGTTTATTCCCGAAAAATACTCCCGGGCGAATCGCCCGGGATGTGGGGCGAATCGCCCCACACCAGGCGACTCGCCCGGTGTGTGGGGCCCTTCGTCCCACACTATTTCGAGGCCTATATATCGTTGCTCAGTTTTTCTCCGATTGTCATACTTTTCCAGACCTATTCTCTCACCTTTCTCTGTAGTTTTAGGTAGGAACTTCCCAGAGCCTGTTCTGGGGGTTCATAGCTTAGGAGATACTTTTTCATAGAAGTTTGGAGCTTGTAAGATCGCGATTCTTCGGAGACTGACAACCTTCGGTAACATTGTATCTTACAGTTTTTCTACTTATTCTTATATATCTTTCAACATGTTTTCTTCTATGATTTCTGTTGATTGCATGACAACTATGAGTAGCTAAACTTCTCGTTGGTGATAGTATGTGAATTCTTAGCGAAGGGTTGATAATTATGCTAATGGTTATATCGCGCATTATACTCCGTGTTATTGCTTTATTTCTTTGATCTATCCAAATCTATATCTTCGTATTGTTGATTAATTATTGCACACAATTGGACAATTAATTGGTCTTCGACCTATCTAAATCTTTATCTTCGTAGTGTTTGATAATTATAACAGGACAATTCATTGATCAAAGATCTCCATGCAAAACCGAGGAATTTACGCATGATTATTAACCCGTTATGCTTTGAAGGACCATACTATCACCAATCTCCATTATCTGTTAAGAAAAACCTTTGCTAAACCGTCTGCTGTTTTATATTCTAAATTAGATTAGATAAGCTAGTTATAGTCCTTAGAGATCGACACTCGAGGTTATTCTACTGCTACACTACGGTTTTCGTTGTTGATGGATTAGTGCAGTAGTAATCTCCATCGAAGAAGAAGGCCTCGAACATGGGGGAAAAATGCCGAGGCAGTTTGAGATCGATTGTTTTGTCATGAAGAAATTCACAATTGGTAGATTTCGGATCGAATAGTGGGGATTCCATAAATGTCCCGAATATGATTCGTCCACTAATTCATTACATTTTTCCTCTAGGGGCTAGCTTTTAAGGGGGAAACCCAACAGCATAGCTTAGCTCGGCGGAGCTATACTAGTTGTGAATTGCCTTTGGCTAAATAACAAATTTATTTGATAATCTGGAACTGACAATCCGCGCGTTCATCAATACTTGCTGAAAGTTCTCCCTTACTTAGATATCTCATATTTTCTGATTTCCCGTATCAGTAAATTCTTTTGTTCTTGAGATATCCTTTGGTAAAATCTGAGAAATGAGTTTTGCTCTTTTTCTGAGTTCCCGTCTCAGAATATTCCCTTGATACTTGAATACCTGTTTCAGTATCTTTGATTGTCTGAATGCCCGTTTCAACAATCCTTAAGGTTTTTCTCTTACTGAGTGCCTGTCTCAGCAAGTGATCAAGTTTCCTAACAAATGCCCGTTTTGAAGGAATTACTTGCTGAATGCCTGTTTCAGCAATCATGTAGTGACCTATCATTTCTTAGAAGAAATTAGTGGATGGAGCTTTTAAGTAAGAATACTTTGGCTTGATGAATACCTGTTTCAGCATTCTGCCAAATGTATCCTTTATTGAGGTAGTTCAATCAATCCAAGGTTATACCTTAGCATTGCAAACCTATTATCTGGTAGGGGCTTGGACAGCAAGTTGATTATCAGTACCTACTTTCACAACCTCAATATCTCCTTTTTCCACATGATCTCTAATGAAATGATGTCTAATATCAATGTACTTAGTCCTTGAGTGAAACTTAGGATTTTGCGTGATAGCAATAGCACTTGTATTATCACAAAAGATTGGTGTTTTATTTGCAGAAATACCATAATCTTTTAATTGTTGCTGAATCCATAGGATTTGAGCTGTGCAACAACCAGCTGCAATGTATTCAGATTCAGTGGATGAATTGGCAACACATGTTTGCTTCTTGCTGAACCATGATATTAATCTAGTACCCAAAAACTGACAAGTTCCAGAGGTACTTTTTCTATCAAGAGTTGATCCTCCGTGATCAGCATCAGAATAACCAACCAATTCTAGTCCAGAATCTTTAGGATACCATAATCCAACATTGACTGTACCTTTAACATATTTCAGTATTTTGATTGCCTTTTTGTAGTGTGATTCTCTTGGATCAGATTGGAATCTTGCACACACACAAACAACATACTGAATGTCAGGTCTACTTGCTGTTAAATACAACAAGGAACCAATGAGCTTCCTATACTTGTGTTCTTCAACACTTTTATCTTCTTTAGTATAGCCCAATTTTGTACCAACACTCATAGGGATCTTTTCAGGTTTCTCTTCCTCTTTGATCCTAAACTTTATGAGCATTTCTTTTGCATACTTTGCTTGATTTATGAATATTCCATCTTTGAGTTGCTTGACTTGCAATCCTAGGAAATAATTCAATTTTCCCATCATACTCATTTCAAACTTGTTTGTCATGAGTTTGGCAAAATCATCACAAAGTTGTTTGTCCTTAGATCCAAAAATTATATCATCCACATAAATTTGAACTAAGAGTATTTTACCATCATGGTTCATGGTAAATAAGGTTTTGTCAACTTCACCTTTCTTGAAACCATTATCTAGCAAGAACTTAGCCAAGGTATCATACCATGCTCTTGGTGCTTGGTTTAGACCATATACAGCTTTCTGAAGCTTGTATACCATCTTGATTTCTGAGGGAAGTTCAAAGCCAGGGGGTTGTTCTAAGTAGACTTCTTCAACAAGTTCACCATTCAAGAATGCACTTTTAACATCCATTTAGTAAACAATGAAGTCATTGTGAGCAGCAAAGGCCAAGAAAAGCCTAATTGCATCCAATCTTGCAACTGGTGCATAAGACTCATCATAGTCCAATCCTTCAGTCTGATAGTAACCTTGAGCAACTAAACGTGCTTTATTTGTTGTTTCTTCACCAGACTCACTCAGCTTGTTTCTGAACACCCACTTTGTACCAATAGCTTTCTTGCCTTCAGCAAGTGGTACAAGTTTCCAGACTTTGTTCCTTTCGAATTGATCCAATTCTTCTTGCATTGCCTTTATCCATTCATAATGCTTTAAAGCTTCTTC
Source organism: Plantago ovata (assembly GCA_028274465.1). Classification (NCBI taxonomy): domain Eukaryota; kingdom Viridiplantae; phylum Streptophyta; class Magnoliopsida; order Lamiales; family Plantaginaceae; genus Plantago; species Plantago ovata. The sequence continues at coordinate 105,229,836 of CM051455.1, read as the reverse complement.
TATGGTTTTAGGTTCAATTTCTGAAACAAAGCAAGAGAACAATGATTCTACTTCTACGACAGTTGCTTCTTCAGCAAGTCCATGAGTAGTAGATGCTTTGGATCTAGTCACTTGGCATTTATTAATATCGCCAATCATATCCGTAGAGGGATGATCTCTAATCCATTTATTAACAGGTTTTCTGCTTGTTGGATCTGGATATGTTTGCTCATCAGCATGTGACTCTTCAATATGTACTTGTTCAGTACTACTGGGATTTTGTGTCTCTGCTGAGATTGGTTCATCAGCAACTGCTTGTTCAGCATTGCTTGATTGTGGTAGTTCATCAGCATGCACTGGAGGTTGCGTAGTTTCAGCAACTTCCGGAGCAATTGCGTCTTTTGCTGGAAATTCCTTGTCGTGAACTATATTTATCTTGTCATGACTTGGGGGAGGAGAGTCATTGTCAGAATCATCATTTAGTTCAATTGACTTGATTTGCCTAGCATTAGATTGAGTTCTTTGCTCATGTATGATTAACTTTTTCATACATTCTGATATTTCTTCTTCAGCAGGCACTCCTTGTGTCTTTTCATAGAATACAACATGCACTGATTCTTCAATCTTTTGTGCCTTTTTGTTGAAAACTCTATAAGCTTTACTATGCAAGGAGTAACCGAGAAATATCGCTTCGTCTGCCTTTGGTTGAAATGTTCTTAGGTATTCTCTACCGTTATTAAGAACGAAACACTTGTAACCAAATACTCTTAGATGATTGATATTAGGAGGTCTTCCAACAAACAATTCATAAGGAGTTTTGTTGTATTCCTTAGTAATCAAACATCTGTTTTGAGTGTAACAGGCGGTATTAATCGCTTCAACCCAGTAAGCCTCACTTATTTCAGTGTCAGCAAGCATTGTTCTTGCGGCTTCTTTCAGGGTACGATTTTTCTGTTCAGCAACACCGTTTTGTTGTGGTGTCCTTACTGAGGATAACTGATGTTGTATGCCTTTTGAGGTGCAATACTCAGTTCTGTACTGGTTTACAAACTCAGTACCATGGTCTGTCCTTATGACTTTTACCTTGTCATTTTTCATGACTTCAAGCTTATTCAGCGAGTTAGGTATTTCAGTCCTAGTTTCAGATTTGTGCTTGATGAATACTACCCAAGTGAATCTTGAATAGTCATCCACCACGACCAGACCATACTTCTTACCAGCATAGCTTGTTGAAGACGATTCAAACAAGTCCATGTGCAAGAGTTGTAAAGGTTTTGTAGTTGACGGTACTGCCTTGTTCTTGAAAGAAGATTTGGTTTGCTTTCCTTGCTGACATGCATTGCAAACACCATCCTTCTTAAAAGTAACCTTAGGTAATCCAACTACAAGTACCTTTTTAGACAGCTTATTCAGCGTCTTGAAGTTTAGATGACTTGTACGTTTATGCCATAAACATGCTTTTTCAACAAGGCAATCGTGATCTGAGACAAGGCATTTTTCAACAATTGCTGAAGACCAATCTACGATGTACAAGCCTCCTGATCTTCTTGCAATCATAATTACCTTTTTAGTCTCAAAATCTATAAGTTTACATTCATCACTTTTGATTTTGATGAAGTATCCTTTGTCAGCAAACTGACTCATGCTGAAAAGGTTAAACTTAAGATTTTTGACATAAAGAACTCTAGTAATGGTTATGCATCCTAACTTCACGTCACCATAGCCTTTTGTAGAACCAGAGCCTCCACCAGCAAACCTTATTGTTGGACCTTTAGACCACCGTCTATAGTTTATAAGGTTATGCTTGTTGCCCGTCATGTGCTTTCCACAACCACTGTCAAAGTGCCAGATTGCATCGTTTGTCTCCGTGGCTGAAGTCTGCACAATCAAGAGCAAAACAAATTAATTATCCAATATTGGATGTCCATTAACATGTTCAAGAATGCGTCCAGTGGAAACCCAAGTCTTAAGTTTTTCAACTTTGACTTCTTTTCTACTTGCTGAGGAACTAGGAGGTTTTGAGCTGAAAGACTTTTGATTTGTGCTGGTCCACTTTCTGATGTGGTGTCTTGCTCGGTTGACCTTTTTGCTGAACATACTTTTCAGTAAGTTCTTTTCTAGCAAGGTTCCTTCTAGACCTAGCATTTAGAGTCTTTTCAGAACTCTTAGGCTTGATTTTCTACATCTCTTTGAAGTATCTTTGCTGACTTTGCTTATACTCGTGAAAAAGTTGACTTTGCTTGGTTTTGAAACCGAGTCCACTTTTCGGAGAATGCTGAGCTTTTGTGTCAGCAACCTTACTTGATTCAGGTTTGTCAGCAAAGGTCTTCTGATTACTTTTAGTAATCTTGCCTTTTGACTTAACAAATTGCTTTTCAGCAACTTGTTTGGCGAAATGCTTCACAGCATCCTTCTTCTTTTCAGATTGCTTCACAGCAACCTGTTTTCCTTTTAAAGTCTTGTTACTTTGAGTAGCAACAGCGGGCTTTATGGTCGTAGGTACTTGATTGCATGTTTCAGCAACCTTAGATTGACCAAACTGATAGAGTTCTGGTTGACCACTATCAGTAGCACGTACGAAGGAAATCGGTGATTTGTCTTTACTCAAGATTTCTACGTCATCACCTTCATACGTTGCACCTAAACCTTCTTTCTGAGATGGATCTCTCAAATAAGAGTTTAGTTCAGTCAGCGTATTACTTGCGCCAGCATAAGATTTAAAATGGATTTTCATCTTTTTCATCTCTTGGATTTCAGCAAGTAACTTTAGAATTGAGGACTGATATTCTTCCAATTCTAATGCCATTTGAGAATTCTTCTCTGTAGCTTCAGCAATCAACTTCTTAAGACGCCTTATTTCAGCATCCTTTTCTTCTGTCTCTTCCTTCAGCAAGACATACTTTTCAGTAGTCTGCTTGGTCAGAGTTTCAGCAAACTGTAGTTTCTCTTGCTGTCTGCTCAGAGTTTTCTCAAATCTTTCGATTTCTCCTTGAATTTTGTCAAGGTCAATCTCGTCTTCACTTTCTGAGTCTGAGTCAGAGGTAGGGTTGTTTACCTGACCGGCCATGAGGCAGAACTCGTAGTTTGACACCTCTGGATAAGCTTCCATAGCTATTCCACAAACTTCTTTGCCAATCTCCACGTCTAGAGTGGCTTTTTCATCGTCAGTGTCTGAGCTTTCATCCTCACTGTCTTCGGAGCTAGTATCAATGCACAATGCATCGATTTTTGCTTGAAGCTTCTTCTTTTCTTCAGCAATAAAAGCTCTTTTGAACTTCTTCTTATTTTCAGCAGATTTGCCTTTTAGCAAAGGAAAATTTTCTTTGAAGTGTCCAGGCTTTTTGCAGTAAAAGCAGAGATCATTTCCAACTGTTGGTTCTTCTGATGAAGTTGCTTACTGAGCTTGCTTGTTCAGCGAGCTAGTCTCATTCTTGTACTTATGGTAGTTGTTACCAAGATGCTTTTTCAGCTTCTCTTTTGCTTTTCGCCTTTCAAGTTCCTTCCTGATGAATTTCTTCATGTTTTTGACAACCAAAGAGTTTTCATCAAAAGGCTCTTTATCATTCTTCTTTTCAGAAGATGACGGCTTTGCAGCAAGAGCGATGTTTTGCGATTTTTCAGCAAACACATTTTCTCTTTGCTTTGTCTCATAGTTGACAGTAGCAAGATGAGAGAACAACTCTGTTGGTGTAATATCTGGCATTACTTGATCGTAATAGAAATTCTGAGTATGGATCCATTCTTGATTCAGACTTCTGATGATGGTTTTCACCTTCTCAGAATCTGAGTAAAGATTTCCAACACCCAAGGCTGCCATTTCACTAACAAGAGTTGTGAATCTGAAGTCCAAGTCTTCTAGTGACTCGTTTGTACCTTGTTTAAAGTTTTGAAACTTTAATCTAAGATCTTGAACCATTTTCTAAGCTTCCTTAGCAGTTTTAGCACCCCACAGTTTGCACTGTATGGTATTCGGAGTTGATCGAATGATGATGTTTCTTGCTTGGACATCAAGACGGAATCTCTTAGCTTCGTCAGAAGTCCATTCCTCTCTCGGTTTTGGCACGACGGTATCAACCGGTTCGCCTAAGATAGTTTCCTTTCCAGCTTCAGTGGTCTTGTGAGGGAAACTCCTTTCAACCTTAGTGATCTTGATAGGTCCATCATTAATGACAGTGACCATTTCATCACTAATGGCCTCAAGATGTAGCATCATGTTGTTTCGCCATTTTTCGTAATTTTCCAGCTTCATCAAGGGAGCATCTCCTAAAGACATCCTGTCAGCAAAGCACTACCAAACTGATCAAGTGAGAGTGATTTACGGAAAGCACCTAAGGGGATCTAGTTTCAGTGCTGAAGGTTAAAGAACCTCCAGCTCTGATACCACTTGTTGGTCCCTTTAAACAACAAGAAAAGACTAGAGGGGGGGGTGAATAGTCTTTTCAAACTTTCGTCGTTTAAAAACTTTCTCAGCAAGTGCTTATTACTTTTCAGTAATGAATTTGCTGATACTTAACTTTCTCAGCAAGAGCGAGTTACTTCTCAGTAACTAGGTTTGCTGATACTTAAAATCAGAGAGCGGAAGTCTTTGATACAATAAATGCTTTTTCAGTAAATGAAGGTTTCAGCAAGTGATGTGAGTGACTGTGTACAGATAGATATGATTTGCTGAAAACAAATACAGTAAGTAAATCACACAAACACTTTTATAGTGATATCTGAGAGTGGCGTAATCTCTCAACTAATCCACTTTGTCCTTTCTAGGACTGAATCCACTAAGATAAGTTTGAGGTTCCTTAAAACACCTATCTAGAGCGATCCAAACAGAAACCAAAGCACACTTTACTTTGTCTCCAACCTAACTAGAGAACGTAACCTTGTTCTCCACCAAACTTGGTACTTTTAATCAGCAAAACTATGCTCGATTAAGTTCCCCCTGAATATCACGCCTAAAAGGGTGTATTTTCAGTTAGAGAGGTTTGGGATGAGATAACTTAATTATAACTTATTCAGTTACAACAAGTAATCTAAGAAACAAAACTTTGAATACTTTGCAGTAAACAAGTTTGATTGTTTCTGGTGTCAAGACTTGTTCTTGTTCGAAAGAAAGAAAGAACACTTAACTAATTTCTTAGTCGTGTAAAATCTACTTCTTCACAAGTAGCTTTTTCAAGCTTTAAGTCTTGGAACGGATCAATGGCAGTAAAGAGTATTGAAGGGTATGTGAGTTTAAGCACAAGTGAGAGTATGATCACGTTGTTGACACACTTCAACTCTTTGCCGGATGACCTCTATTTATAGTGAAATAAGGAGCCGTTTGAATTTCAAATTCTAAGGCTTTTGTTCCTTAAAATGTCACTATCTTGCTTTTGTACTTTCAGCAGCGTCTTGTTTGTCTTCTAGTCTTCATGTCCTTCGCGTGCATGCTTTGCATTTAATGCTTATTTGAATGGAATTCAAACACTAACATTGGAGCGCAAATGCAAGTACTTTCAGCAAGAGGTCACATATGTTCTATCAGCAAGTGGTCAGTCTCAGTTGCAGCAAGCATAACCTACTCTGTCGTATAGATTTTCACTTATGCAATGTTGTTGCTGAAGTTTCCACTTTCTGAGCAACTTGTGCCTTTGTAGATACCAGTCTTCAGAAATATTCTAATCTTCCGTCTTCGAAATCTTCAAGATTCTGAGCGGTTCTAAATGCTTCAATAGTTTGTTTGTAAAAACCAAGTACATCATCAGAAAATGCTTCAATAGGTTGTATTTCGTTTCAGAAAACAAGATACATCATAAGCGGTAAAACCAACCTATCTAGCACCTATTCGAAGTCTTCAGCAAACGTTCCTCTCTTACAATGTCCTTAAAATTCTAAATTCCTATGGACCTTAAGAGTACTAGTTACTGCACTTTCCTTAATTTAGCATGGTTAATTGCTCATCAAAATTACAAGTTTCCTAACAAACATGTATTACTCAATGAAACGCGTGAGAAACCAAAACGGGTGATAAAAAGGATAAAAAGATCGATAAATTTGAACATGGGACAAAATGGGGTATCCGGATGAAAATCCGGACACCCAGCGCTGTGGACCCCCCAGGCGCACCGCCCCTTGTGGGGGGCGGTTCGCCTGGGGCATCCAGAGAGCCCCAGGCGGGCTGGCCCTCCCGGGCGCACCGCCCCGTGTGGGGGACAGTTCGCCTGGGAGCTCAAGATCCCGGCGCCGAGTTTTTTCCGTCCCATACACAAATTTACCATCTTTTTACCTATTCTATCACCAAAAACATACTTAAACATAGGAGAAAAATCAATGAAGTGCTCAAAATAAATATGCATGAAATGCAAGAAGGCGATAAAACTAAACTACATGCAAGCAATACCACTAAGGCTATCCATTATCAAATGGAAACGAATCTTTTGCATCCGTTCCATTACTCCCGGCATCTTGGGAACCATCCTTGGATCCTCCCCTTTGCTGCTCAAGCAAGTCCATGATTCCCTGAAAACTAAAATTAACAAAATCAGTAAAATCAAAATCTAAAAAATAACTAAGGGAATCGGATGGAAAATAAGAAGAGAAAAGTGGATCAAAACTCCCTTGAAACTCATAGGTGGGTGCATGGACCAGAACATAGGAGTCAAGATCAAGAGTGTCTGTAGCAATAGAATCTATAGCAATAGAATCCAAACATGTCGATTCAGAAGCACCAAAATCTTCAGAGAGTAGCTCCTCTATCTCAACACAGCTCAAGACAACACTGTCTGACTCAGGTGAAGCAATGGATTCAGTCATCACCTCCTCCAACGACTGCTTCTTTACCAACAGTCTTGACATCCTCAATTAAGGACGTGGAATCCAGGCTAAGAACTGAAGAGGCTTCATCAATAGATTCTTCACCACATTCCTCTACATTGGCTATGCTGATTTCTGGTGGCAGACTAGCGAAGCGAGACGTCCATGTCTTCGAACAGGGAGGGGAATCCCAATCCCAATGTTCCAGAAACTTGTTGGTTATTTCACCCCAAGTGTGCAATGATCTTGCCGGCGGGATTATGAGCCATTCTCGAGCGCTCCCTCTCAAGGCTCCCATAAATCCTCATATACAAAGCTGCTCATGTGATAAAATAACCCTCTCCACATTCTCACGAGGTATCCTCAACTCACCTTCCTCGAACGTGTCTAAGAACCCTCTTGGATCATCACCACTCGAAAACGTGGAAACAATGGAGTAATACGAAGGATCAAAGTCATAATCCTTGCAATCTTCGTCCAATGTTATGCAAGGCCTCGAGGTTGCACATACCTTGTCAAAGAAACTCACATACTCATCCTTACAAGGAACTAGTTTCGGCACAGGAGGAAACAAGAAACCAAGGAGCAGAATCCACAAAAGAATAACAAAAAACTTGCAAGGAAAAAATCCTCTAATCTAATAATATATACAAAGAGCGCAAGGACGCAAGGTAAACAAGAGCAGATTAGATAAATTTGCTGAAAAAGATAGGGGGGAAAGAAATGAGGTAAGAAAGTGAAGTTGCTAAGAGTAAACCCTAGAGCTTGGTAGTTTAGTTTGATGACAATGAGGTGGTACTATGGAGATAATCTAGCTAAGGTTTTTGCACTTAATATTTAGCATAACTAACATGCAATCTCAACCATAAGCATCGATTTCCGAAGGTTGTTGCACTTATATTTATCATAACTAACATGCAATCTCAACCACAAGCATTGATTTCAAAAGTACCACCAACAAGATAATCAGTTACTCATGATCGTAAAACACATAGCTTACGCAGGATATGAATATGAAAACATGATAAATACGATAAGGAGATCTGAATTATCAGACACAAACTAAACTACTAATTCTGAGAATTGAATGCTGAAAATATAAATAAGCTAAAAAGTAAAAAGGAGTAATAGTCCCCGGCAGCGACGCCAATTTGATGAACGAGATTGTCAGACTCGAAGAATCAAATAAATTTGTTTGAAAGCTAAGGGCAACTCACAACTACACAAAACACGTAGTGTAGAGGTAAGATGACCTCGCTATCTAGGGACTAAACTAGCTTTAACTAAATAACTATATATAATTTCTGAAAACAAATTTATATTAACTCGACTTAACAATAGATGGAGAAAGTTGGTGATAGTATGCTCGTTCTAAGCATCAAGTTCTAATTATGCATGAAAGTGTAACTCGTACTGCCTTAAAAGTACTTCGATTTACAAACACCAAAGACAGATTTGTAAACGTGTATTTTGAAAGCTTCCTATCTATACTAATACTTGGCTAAGGTTGTCAGTCTTAGTTCAAGCAGTACTTGCAAATTATATATAATCGAAACGATGATCTGGAATTGTCCTAGTGTTTCTAACACTTTTCTACAAAGATATATGGCTTAGTCGGATCAAAGAATCGAATTAAGATAATTAAACAAGTAAAAGACTCAGAAACTCAATCATGCATAATACGAACCCTAGCTACGAATTCACATACTATCACCAACTAGATGCTTAACTACTCATATCAATAACACAATCAACAATCATAATTGAAGCAATAATGAATGAAAACATGTTGAATTGAAAGATAAATAGCAGAATTGTGAGATACAAAGTTACCACCAAAGGTTGTCAATCTTCGGTGAATTTCTAAACTCACAAAGATCTAGCAAGGTGAGATCAATTGATGTCCAAATCTCTACTCTAGCTCCAAAATCGCTAAGAAATAATGCTTCTAAGTCAAAGAATACCCAGAACAAGCTCTAGGGTTTATGTCTCTCCAAATATGAAGATGGAATGTGAAAATTCGACATTTATATATAAAGTAACGCAAACTTCTGGAAACTGTGGGGCTGTCCGCCCCCGTACCCGGCGGTCCGCCTGTGGCTGGCAGCAAGTTTGCCAGTTTTTTGTCTATGTTCGAAGAGAGATTCCGGGCGCGTCCGAACTCGGATTGGCATGTAACACCCACCGTTGGATAGCTCTTTGAGTTAGCTACGTCTAGGTAATAACCGTATACCAATCCAATACCGTATGAAAGACAGGTACCCAAAATACTGAGACTATGCAAATGAAACTTCCAGATTTCACTTCAAAGGTTCCAAAATTTTCATCCGAACTCCGAATGAACTACCGTTTCCGCCTCATACAAGATATCTCGAATCTTTCATGTTCTCCTTGGCCTTGGGCACGGTGTTGAGCTCTGAATATTGGTCTTTTGGCCTGGAAACACGTCCCAGTACTCCTTGACACACCACGGGTGATCTTGTTGCACCAAAACTTCAATGTTTCGCCATGATTTACATCCAAAAGTGAGATTTTCACCTAAAACCTTAAAATAACAAAAGAAATGGAAACATGACACTATTCTAACAAAATACACTAAAATGCATGCAAGAGGATAGCTAAATTGGTGAAAAAGACCCGAATGATAGTGTAAAAAATACTGTCATCAAACTCCCCAAACCGAACCTTTGCTTGTCCTCAAGCAACTAGCTAGACTCTATGCAACCTACATGCAACACAAAGAGGAGTCTCATACCAAACATGAAGAACTAATCGATTGTATCTACCAAATTCTTATGAACAAAGACCATATACAAATCATAACATGGAAGTAGGTTGAAGAATGTCTCTATTGAACCTATACACATTCACATATGCACTTTGATAAACAAGAGAGTCTCTAGTAATATTCTCTACCTGGACCTAGTGAACGACGACGTAATGATGCATATCAAAATACAAATGGTTGCGTCGTGCCTATGAAACTGAGGGCTTACTTCTGTTCAGCAAGGGAGACTTTCCCTCAAGAGAGGTTGAACCAATACTGGCTCTCATCAAACGAAGGAGGGTTCCCTAAAAGACAACACTCTCCTATTCTACTCGACTCTAAAAGAAAAGCTCTTCACCACTTCTTGAATGGCAGGACGAGGGTGGTCTAGAACAAACCTTGGACTAGGCGACACGAGAACACAAGGAAGAATTTACAACTTGATTACGAACTACTAAAAAAGTTTAAAAAACAATGCAATACTTTGCTAAAACTGCTTTTTGGCTTGCTTGGACCCTTCTTTTGTTTTTGTTTTCGGGTCTTATTCTTTTTTTCTTTTTCCATATTCTGGAAATTATGATTTTTTTCTTTTTTTTCGACTTTTTTTTATAGCCAGCAGTAGCACAATGGAAGTACAATGAAATGAAATAACAATGACACTACAACGACCTCCCCAAACCTATTCGAAAGAATAGGTTGGAGCAAAAACTCACAAAAAAAAAAAGCAAACACAACATGACTCAACAAGACGAAAAACAAGTCATAAAAATGGTAACCCCGTCCCCAAACCTATTCGTTAGAATAGGTTTCAAACAAAGGATCACACACTTCACTCTACCTCCTTCCTAGGCATTTAGCAATCTCAAAAAGCAAGGTGAAGACTTGTTGCCTCTTAGGTACATAATTACACGAGAATACAACCAAAGACTCTAACATGCGACATTTTATAAGGCCTTCGCAAACCGCAGTAGAGAAAACACCACATAGTGATGTCGAGACTACCAAATTTAACTAGTCACATAAGAATATGACAAGCCAAGCGAGACAAACCTCAAACTATTCCATAGAGATGCAATGTATGGTCAATGGTGACAAACACTTAGTCTATACAATAAAAAAGTTCAAAAATTTTGGCAATAAACTCCACACAACATCATGCAAAAACTAGACTAACGATGAATGCATACGAACAAACTAAATCCTAAGAAAACGGTAAACGTGCAAACAAAGGCTTTCACGAGTTGAAATGAAAATATAAGTCATTGGAATACCCAGAGATAACCCCCCCAAACCTGGACTTTGTCGTACGTCCCGAACGCCGAACGTGGATATTGGGTGAGAGCTGAAAGAGTACCTGTAACCTGTATTACTCAATGAAACTCGTGAGAAACCAAAACGGGTGATAAAAAGGATAAAACAATCGATGAATTTGAACATGGGACAAAATGGGGTATCCGGATGAAAATTCGGACACCCAGCGCTCTGGACCCCCCAGGCGCACCGCCCCTTGTGGGGGCGGTTCGCCTGGGGCATCCAGAGAGCCCCAGGCGGGCTGGCCCTCCCGGGCGCACCGCCCCGTGTTGGGGGCGGTTCGCCTGGGAGCTCAAGACCCCGGCGCCGAGTTTTTTCCGTCCCATACACAAATTTACCATCTTTTTACCTATTCTATCAACAAAAATATACTTAAACATAGGAGAAAAAACAATGAAGTGCTCAAAATAAATATGCATGCAATGCAAGAAGGCGATAAAACTAAACTACATGCAAGCAATTCCACTAAGGCTATCCATTATCAAATGGAAACGAATCTTGTGCATCCGTTCCATTACTCCCTGCATCTTGGGAACCATCCTTGGCTCCTCTCCTTAGCTGCTCAAGCAAGTCCATGATTCCCTGAAAACTAAAATTAACAAAATCAGTAAAATCAAAATCTAAAAAATAACTAAGGGAATCGGATGGAAAATAAGAAGAGAAAAGTGGATCAAAACTTGCTTGAAACTCATAGGTGGGTGCATGGACCAGAACAGGAGTCAAGATCAAGAGTGTCTGTAGCAATAGAATCTATAGCAATAGAATCCAAACATGTCGATTCAGAGGCACCAAAATCTTCAGAGAGTAGGTCCTCGATCTCAACACAGCTCAAGACAACACTGTCTGACTCAGGTGAAGCAATGGATTCAGTCATCACCTCCTCAAACGACTTCTTCTTTACCAACAATCTTGACATCCTCAATTAAGGACGTGGAATCCAAGCTAAGCACTGAAGAGGCTTCATCAATACATTCTTCACCACATTCCTCTACATTGGCTATGTCGATTTCTGGTGGCAGACTAGCAAAGCGAGACGTCCATGTTTTTGAACCGGGAGGTGAGTCCCAATCCCAATGTTCCAGAAACTTGTTGGTTATTTCACCCCAAGTGTGCAATGATCTTGCCGGCGGGATTTTGAGCCATTCTCAAGCGCTCCCTCTCAAGGCTCCCATAAATCCTCTTATACAAAGCTGCTCATGTGATAAAATAACCCCCTCCACATTCTCACGAGGTATCCTCAACACACCTTCCTCGACCGTGTCTAAGAACCCTCTTGGATCATCACCACTCGAAAACGTGGAAACAATGGAGTAGTACGAAGGATCAAAGTTATAATCCTTACAATCTTCGTCCGATGTTATGCAAGGCCCTCGAGGTTGCACATAACTTGTCAAAGAAGCTCGCATACTCATCCTTACAAGGAACTAGTTTCTGCACAAGAGGAAACAAGAAACCAAGGAGTAGAATCCACAAAAGAATAACAAAAAACTTGCAAGGAAAAATCCTCTAATCTAATAATATATACAAAGAGCGAAAGCACGCAAGGTAACCAAGAGCAGATTAGATAAATTTGCTGAAAAAGATAGGGGGTAAAGAAATGAGGTAAAAAAGTGAAGTTGCTGAGAGTAAACCCTAGAGCTTGGTAGTTTAGTTTGATGACAATGAGGTGGTAGTATGGAGCTAATCTACCTAAGGTTGTTGCACTTAATATTTAGCATAACTAGCATGCAATCTCAACCATAAGCATCGATTTTCTACGGTTGTTGCACTTATATTTAGCATAACTAACATGCAATCTCAACCACAAGCATCGATTTCCAAAGTACCACCAACAAGATAATCAGTTACTCATGATCGTAAAACACATAACATACGCAGAATATGAATATGAAAACATGATAAATAAGATAAGGAGATCTGAATTATCAGACACAAACTAAACTACTAATTCTGAGAATTGAATGCTGAAAATATAAATAAGCTAAAGAGTAAAAAGGAGTAATAGTCCCCGGCAGCGGCACCAATTTGATGAACGAGATTGTCAGACTCGAACAATCAAATAAATTTGTTTGAAAGCCAAAGGGCAACTCACAACTACACAAAACACGTAGTGCAGAGGTAAGATGACCTCGAGTGTCGATCTCTAGGGACTAAACTAGCTTTAACTAAATAACTATATATAATTTCTGAAAACGAAATTATATTAACTCGACTTGACAATATATGGTGAAAGTTGGTGATAGTATGCTCGTTCTAAGCATCAAGTTCTAATTATGCATGAAAGTGCAACTCGTACTGCCTTAAAAGTAATTCGATTTACAAACACCAAAGACAGATTTGTAGACGTGTATTTTGAAAGCTTCCTATCTATACTAATACTTGGCTAAGGTTGTCAGTCTTAGTTCAAGCAGTACTTGCAAATTATATATAATCGAATCGATGATCTTGAATTGTCCTAGTGTTTCTAACACTTTTCTACAAAGATATATGGCTTAGTCGGATCAAAGAATCGAATTAAGATAATTAAACAAGTAAAAGACTCAGAAACTCAATCATGCATAATACGAACCCTAGCTACGAATTCACATACTATCACCAACTAGATGCTTAGCTACTCATATCAATAACACAATCAACAATCATAATTGAAGCAATAATGAATGAAAACATGTTGAATTGAAAGATAAATAGCAGAATTGTGAGATACAAAGTTACCACCAAAGGTTGTCAATCTTCGGTGAATTGGTAAACTCACAAAGATCTAGCAAGGTGAGATCAATTGATGTCCAAATCTCTACTCTAGCTCCTTTAAGAAATAATGGTTCTAAGTCAAAGAATACCCAGAACAAGCTCTAGGGCTTACGTCTCTCCAAATATGAAGATGGAATGTGAAAATTCGACTTATATATAAAGTAACGCAAACTTCTGGAAACTGTGGGGCTGTCCGCCCCCGTACCCGGTGGTCCGCCTGTGGCTAGCAGCAAGTTCGCCAATTTTTTGTCTACGTTCGAACAGAGATTCCGGGCGCGTCCGAACTCGGATTGGAACGTAAGTCCCACCGTTGGATAGCTCTTGGAGTTAGGTACGTGTAGGTTATAACCAAATCCCAATCCAATATCGTATGAAAGACAGGTAACCAAAATACTGAGACTATGCAAATGGAACTTCCAGATTTCACTTCAAAGGTTCCAAAATCTTCATCCGAACTCCGAATGAACTACCGTTTCCGCCTCATACAAGATATCTCGAATCTTTCATATTCTACTTGGCCTTGGGCACGGTGTTGAGCTCCGAATCTTGGTCTTTTGGCCTGGAAACACGTCCCGGTACTCCTTGACACACCACAGGTGATCTTATTGCACCAAAACTTCAATGTTTCGCCATGATTTACATCCAAAAGTTCGATTTTCACCTAAAACCTGAAAATAATAAAAGAAATGGAAACGTGACACTATTCTAACAAAATGCACTAAAATGCATGCAAGAGGATTGCTAAATTGGTGAAAAAGATCCGAATGATAGTGTAAAAAACATTGTCATCAAACTCCCCAAACCGAACCTTTGCTTGTCCTCAAGCAACTAGCTAGACTCTATGCAACCTACATGCAACACAAAGAGGAGTCTCATACCAAACATGAAGAACTAATCGATTGTATCTACCAAATGCTTATGAACAAAGACCATACAAATCATAACATGGAAGTAGGTTGAAGAATGTCTCTATTGAACCTATACACATTCACATATGCACTTTATTAAACAAGAGAGTCTCTCGTAACATTCTCTACCTGGAACTAGTCAATGAAGACGTAATGATGCATATCAAAATACAAATGGTTGCCCCGTGCCTATAAAACTGAGGGCTTACTTCTGTTCACCAAGTGAGACTTTCCCTCAAGAGAAGTCGAACCAATACTGGCTCTCATCAAACGAAGGAGGGTTCCCTAAAAGACAACACTCCCCTATTCTACCCGACTCTTAAAGAAAAGCTCTTCAACACTTCCTGAATGGCAGGACGAGGGTGGTCTAGAACAAACCTTGGACTAGGCGACACGAGAACACAAGGAAGAATTTACAACTCGATTACGAACTACTACAAAAGTTGAAAAAACAATGCAATACTTTGCTAAAACTGCTTTTGGCTTGCTTGGACCCTTCGTTTGTTTTTTTTTTTGGGTCTTATTCTTTTTTTCTTTTTTTTTTCATTTTCCAGATTTTGGAATTTTTTATTTATTTATTGTTTTTTCGATTTTTTTTTATAGCCAGCAGTAGCACAATGGAAGTACAATGAAAGGAAATAACAATGACACTACAACGACCTCCCCAAACCTATTCGAAAGAATAGGTTGGAGCACAAACTCACAAAAAATAAAAACAAACTCAACAAGACGAAAAACAAGTCATAATAATTGTAACCCCCTCCCCAATCCTATTCGTTAGAAAAGGTTTCAAACAAAGGAACACACACCTCACTCTACCTCCTTCCTAGGCATTTAGTAATCTCAAAAACCAAGGTGAAGACTTGTTGCCTCTTAGGTACATAATTACACGAGAATACAACCAAAGACTCTAACATGCGACATTTTATAAGGCCTTCGCGAACCGCAGTAGAGAAAACACCACATAGTGATGTCGAGACTACGAAATTTAACTAGTGCACATACGAATATGACAAGCCAAGCGAGACAAACCTCAAACTATTCCATAGAGATGCAATGTATGGTCAATGGTCACAAACACTTAGTTTATACAATAAAAAAGTTCAAAATTTTTGGCAATAAACTCCACACAACATCATGCAAAAATTAGACTAAGGATGAATGCATACGAACAAACTAAATCCTAAGAAAACGGTAAACGTGCAAACAAAGGCTTTCACGAGTTGAAATGAAAAATATAAGTCATTGGAATACCCAGAGATAACCTCCCCCCCAAACCTGAAATTTGCCGTACGTCCCGAACGCCGAACATGGATATTGGGTGAGAGCTGAAAGAGTACCTGTAACCTGTATTACGCAATGAACCTCGTGAGAAACCAAAACGGGTGATAAAAAGGATAAAAAGATCGATAAATTTGAACATGGGACAAAATGGGGTATCCGGATGAAAATCCGGACACCCAGCGCTCTGGACCCCTCAGGCGCACCGCCCCTTGTGGGGGGCGGTTCGCCAGGGGCATCCAGGGAGCCTAAGGCGGGCTGGCCCTCCCGGGCGCACCGCCCCGTGTGGGGGGCGGTTCGCCTAGGAGCTCAAGACCCCGGCGCCGAGTTTTTTCCGTCCCATACACAAATTTACCATCTTTTTACCTATTCTATCACCAAAAACATACTTAAACATAGGAGAAAAACCAATGAAGTGCTCAAAATAAATATGCATGCAATGCAAGAAGGCGATAAAACTAAAGTACATGCAAGAAATACCACTAAGGCTATCCATTATCACATGGAAACGAATCTTGTGCATCCGTTCCATTACTCCATGCATCTTGGGAACCATCCTTGGCTCCTCTCCTTAGTTGCTCAAGCAAGTCCATGATTCCCTGAAAACTAAAATTAACAAAATCAGTAAAATCAAAATCTAAAAAATAACTAAGGAAATCGGATGGAAAATAAAAAGAGAAAAGTGGATCAAAACTCCCTTGAAACTCATAGGTGGGTGCATGGACCAGAACATAGGAGTCAAGATCAAGAGTGTCTGTAGCAATAGAATCCAAACATGTCGATTTAGAGGTAGCAAAATCTTCAGAGAGTAGCTCCTCGATCTCAACACAACTCAAGACAACACTGTCTAACTCAGGTGAAGCAATGGATTCAGTCATCACCTCCTCAAACGACTTCTTCTTTACCAACAGTCTTGACATCCTCAATTAAGGACGTGGAATCCAAGCTAAGCACTGAAGAGGCTTCATCAATAGATTCTTCACCACATTCCTCTACATTGGCTATGTCGATTTCTGGTGGCAGATTAGCGAAGCTAGACGTCCATGTCTTCGAACCGGGAGGTGATTCCCAATCCCAATGTTCCAGAAACTTGTTGGTTATTTCACCCCAAGTGTGCAATGATCTTGCCGGCGGGATTTTGAGCCATTCTCGAGCGCTCCCTCTCAAGGCTCCCATAAATCCTCTTATACAAAGCTGCTCATGTGATAAAATAACCCCCTCCACATTCTCACGAGGTATCCTCAACACACCTTCCTCGAACGTGTCTAAGTACCCTCTTGGATCATCACGACTCGAAAACGTGAAAACAATGGAGTAGTACGAAGGATCAAAATCATAATCCTTGCAATCTTCTTCCAATGTTATGCAAGGCCCTCGAGGTTGCACATGTTGCACATACCTTGTCAAAGAAGCTCCATACTCATCCTTACAAGGAACTAGTTTCTGCACAGGAGGAAACAAGAAACCAAGGAGCAGAATCCACAAAAGAATAACAAAAAACTTGCAAGGAAAAAATCCTCTAAGAAAGTGAAGTTGCTGAGAGTAAACCCTAGAGCTTGGTAGTTTAGTTTGATGACAATGAGGTGGTAGTATGGAGCTAATCTTGCTAAGGTTGTTGCACTTAATATTTAGCATAACTAACATGCAATCTCAACCATAAGCATCGATTTCCTAAGGTTGTTGCACTTATATTTAGCATAACTAACATGCAATCTCAACCACAAGCATCGATTTCCAAAGTACCACCAACAAGATAATCAGTTACTCATGATCGTAAAACACATAGCATACGCAGAATATGAATATGAAAACATGATAAATACGATAAGGAGATCTAAATTATCAAACACAAACTAAACTACTAATTCTGAGAATTGAATGATGAAAATATAAATAAGCTAAAGAGTAAAAAGGAGTAATAGTCCCCGGCAGCGGCGCCAATTTGATGAACGAGATTGTCAGACTCGAACAATCAAATTAATTTGTTTGAAAGCCAAAGGGAAACTCTCACAACTACACAAAACAGGTAGTGCAGAGGTAAGATGACCTCGAGTGTCGATCTCTAGCGACTAAACTAGCTTTAACTAAATAACTATATATAATTTCAGAAAACAAATTTATATTAACTCGACTTAACAATATATGGAGAATGCTGGTGATAGTATACTCGTTCTAAGCATCAAGTTCTAATTATGCATGAAAGTGCAACTCGTACTGCCTTAAAAGTAATTCGATTTACAAACACCAAAGACAGATTTGTAGACGTGTATTTTGAAAGCTTCCTATCTATACTAATACTTGGCTAAGGTTGTCAATCTTAGTTCAAGCAGTCCTTGCAAATTATATATAATCGAATCGATGATCTTGAATCACTACAAGAAATCAGCCATGTAGCGACGGAAGAGTTGCTACGGATGGGATCCGTCGCTATTTAGCGACGGATCGCTACCGTTAATGACGGATAAAGACGAATTGCGCTCTAAGCTCAGTTCGTCATTGGAAAGAGTCAATTCGACATTAACTTAGCGACGAATATTGTTCATCCCTCCAATTTAGAGACGGATAAATCTATCCGTCACTAATTATAGTTGACCAGAATAAAGAAAATGAGAAATAAAAATAAAAATAAATAAATAGCGACGGATGGACTATCCGTCGCTATATTTCCAATAAACAGACGCGATCGTCTTCCTCCCCAGATCATTTCCCCATTTCTTCAGACCCTAATCTCTTATCCTTCTTCTCCTTCTCCTCCTCCCATCTCAAAAATCCACCACCATGCCATCACCGTCGGAGCCACTACCGGAGTCGACACCACCACCTTCTCTTCTCCTTCCGATCTCTGTCCAATCGGTAAGTTCATTCCTCTCATTCTCTCTTCTCAATTTGAATTTCATTGTCAATTTCAATTTCTTGTCTTAATTCTTCTCTTTTGCTGAATTGGTAGATCGAGCCACCTCCTCTTCGCCTCTCCGATTCAATCTGTACCGTACCCAAAACAGGTTAGAACCCTAACCCTAATTTTTGGGCCTTTTTTAGCTTTTTCGTAATTATGATTGTTTAAATTGTAAAATGGTAAATTATATATGTTGAATAGAAACAATCAGTTTAAATATTTTATTTTAAATTTATTCTGTAATTTTTTAAATTAGTTAGAATTAACTAGAGGCTGTTAATTGATTATGTTAACTGAAATTTAATATAATTCTATAATTTAGTATTAATTTATTATAGTTATACTGTAATTTACTATGATTATGTTGCTGTTAAATTGCTTAAGTTAGTTCTGTTTTCATGTTATTATATTCATGCTTAATATTTATGTTAAATTTGCTTAATATTTTGTTAAATTTTGAATTAAGTTGGATTAAGGTTGATTAATTAAAAGATTAAAATTCTGCCTACTTAGTTCTGATAATTATAATTATGTTAATTATTTTAATTATGTTATATAAGCTATTAAGTGTGATGATGCTATTATAATCGGTTTCTGTGTGTTGGTAAGATTTTTCTTGGGCCCTAACTAATAGTATATGCTTACTATCGACCAGTGAGCGTTACATTGGTTAGGTCTCATAGAAAAGTCTCCCCAACATTTAATCGAACTGATTGTATTTGACTGAACACACATAAGAGTTTGTTTTTCATTTGTTTTTCATTGAAATGAATAGGTGTGATGATGATATACATATATTAGTTTGGAAGTGTTGGATTAGGCTTACATTGGGTGATAACTAATACTATATGTTTACTGTCGATCAGTAAGCGTTTTATTGGTTTGCACCCATTGGTAAGCCTTACTGATATTTAAGCTAACTGATTGTATTTAACTGAACACCCATTGTGTTGTGAATGATTGTAGTAGGCAGGCACCGTAATAAATGAACTTTATTTCCTGGTATCCATAGAGTAAACATTACAAATTTTCCTTGCTTTCCGAGTCCTCGTGTATACTTATTAAGTGACAATAAGTTAACTAACAATCAAGTGTAGTCGGGGTCTTGAAAAGCAAGGAAAGTTTGTATTGCGGTAATCATGTCATGCAAGGAAATGTTAGTTAAATATGATTTACATGTATAAAAAATACAATCACATTGGCCTTCGAACACACCATTATTTCCGAGTCCTCGTCTGTACTTATTAAGTGACAACTTATTAACTGACCATAAGTTAACTAACAGTCAAGACAATGAACGTCGATGGTCAAGCACAACCCCAGGGCGGCGACGATGGTCAAGGACTGCCCCAGGGCGGCGACAATGGGCTGCCTGTCTTGTCTGTTGGGCAGGGTTCCATGTAAGTTTTGTACTTAAAGTTTTGTACTTAAAGTTTTTATATATAGTTGTGGGTATCCATAATTATTTTTTTAATATGTGTTACAGGTTTCACCCGCCTGAAGCTAATAGAAAGTTGGGTAACATCATCCGTAGAAGATTTCATACGCTTCCAGAGCCAGGGAGTGGGGGTGAAAGGTGGAGTACGCTTCCTATATCCGCAAAGGAGCAGTTTTTCGAGGAATTGAAGGTACTTTATTTGTATTTAATAACTTTACGCCCGTATTCATGATGTTGGGTAGGCGGCGTCCATGATTATGTTAGACCGCAACCTTAGGTTATTGAGTAGGCGGCGCTCACTAATTAAGTGTAACATTTAGGTAAATTGTGTTTCATTTCACTTATATGTACATTGAATATATATTGCAGAACTACTACTATATGCCTCCTGCTCATATGGAGGAGTTGTGGAATGCGTTTCTGGTCCGAGGATCTAGCATCCACATGCATACGATGATGAGAGTCAAAACTGACTGGAGCAAGGAGGGAAAATGGCCCCTATGAATTGACACGGCTTCTCGGCCGCTGTGGGAAGTGTACTAGAACTGGGACCCTCCCCTCATCCAGCCGCACCACCATGCTGGAGCTTTGGGTGGGGTGGAGAACGCAGAGGCCGAGGAGAACGCAGAGGCCGAGGAGAACGCAGAGGCAGAGGAGTAGCTAGTAGTTTTAGTATTTTTAGTTTATGTTCGTACATTGTAGGATTGCATCTCCGTACATTTTGAGATGCTCGTTTTTTATGTTTATGTTCGTACATTTTAGTATTTATGTATGTACAATTTTAGTTTGTTGAATGAAATTTATAGTTTCGTACCGTCAATCATCAAACATAAGTCTCTGGCGCCTTCAATTTTAACTCGAATAACAAACATTATTTGAAAACAATAACAGAACGACGGATGACTCTATCCGTCGCTATTAGCACTTTGTCAGGGAAGGACACGTGTCCCATACATTTAGCGATGGTTAAACCCAACCGTCGCAAAATAATAGCGACGGCTAATTTATTCCGTCTCCATAATGGTCAACGACCACTAGGGAGACGGATAGGTTTATCCGTCGCTATTATTTTGTGACGGTTGGGTTTAACCGTCTCTTTTTGTTTTAGCGACGGATGACTTTTCGCGACGTCCTATTTAGCGACGGACAATCCGTCGCTAATCGCCTTTAACGACGGATCGCAAACATATAGCGACGGATGACATCCGTCGCTAAAATCCATTTTCCATGTAGTGAATTGTCCTAGTGTTTCTAACACTTTTCTACGAAGATATATGGCTTAGTCAGATCAAAGAATCGAATTAAGATAATTAAACAAGTAAAAGACTTAGAAACTCAATCATGCATAATACGAACCCTAGCTACGAATTCACATACTATCACCAACTAGATGCTTAGCTACTCATATCAATAACACAATCAACAATCATAATTGAAGCAATAATGAATGAAAACATGTTGAATTAAAAGATAAATAGCAGAATTGTGAGATACAAAGTTACCACCAAAGATTGTCAATCTCCGGTGAATTGCTAAACTCACAAAGATCTAGCAAGGTGAGATCAATTGATGTCCAAATCTCTACTCTAGCTCCAAAATCGCTAAGAAATAATGGTTCTAAGTCAAAGAATACCCAGAACAAGCTCTAGGGTTTATGTCTCTCCAAATATGAAGATGGAATGTGAAAATTCGACTTTTATATATAAAGTAACGCAAACTTCCGGAAACTGTGGGGCTGTCTGCCCCCGTACCCGGCGGTCCGCCTGTGGCTGGCAGCAAGTTTGCCAATTTTTCGTCTACGTTCGAACAGACATTCCGGGCGCGTCCGAACTCGGATTGGCACATAAGACCCACCTTGGATAGCTCTTTGAGTTAGATACGTGTAGGTTATAACCGCATCCCAATCCAATATAGTATGAAAGACGGGTTCCCAAAATACTGAGACTATGCAAATGGAACTTCCAGATTTCACTTTAAAGGTTCCAAAATCTTCATCCGAACTACGAATGAACTACCGTTTCCGCCTCATACAAGATATCTCGAATATTTCATGTTCCTTGTCCTTGGCACGGTATTGAGCTCCGAATCTTGGTATTTTGGCCTGGAAACACGTCCCGGTACTCCTTGACACACCACGGGTGATCTTGTTGCACCAAAACTTCAATGTTTCGCCATGATTTACATCCAAAAGTGCGATTTTCACCTAAAACCTGAAAATAACAAAATAAATGGAAACGTGACACTATCATAACAAAATGCACTAAAATGCATGCAAGAGGATAGTTAAATTGGTGAAAAAGACCCGAATGATAGTGTAAAAAACACTGTCATCATTTGTGCTCCAACCTATTCTTTCGAATAGGTTTGGGGAGGTCGTTGTAGTGTCATTGTTATTTCCTTTCATTGTATTTCAAGCAAAAGAAGGGTCCAAGCATGCCAAAAGCAGTTTTAGCAAAGTGTTGCATTATTTTTCAACTTTTGTAATAGTTCGTAATCGAGTTGTAAATTCTTCCTTGTGTTCTCGTGTCGCCTAGTCCAAGGTTTGTTCTAGACCACCTTCGTCCTGCCATTCAGGAAGTGGTGAAGAGTTTTCCTTTAAGAGTCGGGTAGAATAGGGGAGTGTTGTCTTTTAGGGAACCCTCCTTCGTTTGATGAGAGCCAGTATTGGTTCGACCTTTCTTGAGGGAAAGTCTCACTTGGTGAACAGTAGTAATCCCTCGGTTTCATAGGCACGGGGAAACCACTTGTATTTTGACATGCGTCATTACGTCGTCATTGACTAGGTCCAGGTGGAGAATGTTACGAGAGACTCTCTTGTTTAACAAAGTGCATATGTGAATGTGTATAGGTTCAATCGAGACATTCTTCGACCTACTTCCATGTTATGATTTGTATGGTCTTTGTTCATAAGCATTTGGTAGATACAATCAATTATTTCTTCTTGTTTGGCATGAGACTCCTCTTTGTGTTGCATGTAGGTTGCGTAGAGTCTAGCTAGTTGCTTGAGGACAAGCAAAGGTTCGGTTTGGGGAGTTTGATGACAGTGTTTTTTATACTATCATTCGAGTCTTTTTTCACCAATTTAGCTATCCTCTTGCATGCATTTTAGTGCATTTTGTTAGAATAGTGTCACGTTTCCATTTCTTTTGTTCTTTTCAAGTTTTAGATGGAAATTGTGTTTTTGGATGTAATTCGTGGCGAAACAATGATGTTGTGGTGCAACAAGATCACCCGTCGTGTGTCAAGGAGTACCGAGATGAGTTTCAAGGCCAAAAGACCAAGTTTCGGAGCTCAAAACCGTGCAAGGAGCCAAAATCGAAGATCCGGAGGAAGAATTTGGCACGAGCCGCATTCTGCCCGTGCGGGGCGCACCGCCCGCTGTAACGGTACCGGTTTTTAAAAACAAACAATTTTTTTGAAAAAGGAAAATCCGAAATAATTATAAAAGCAACGGTCGGCAATAAAGGCCATAATGATATTTGACGCGCACAGCGCTAACAGAATCAAGTAAATATCCAATAGTAACTTAGAAATCAAATGAATAACAACTATTGAAGACAGTGAAAAGTTTCATCTTCTTATTTTGAAATCAATTCCCAAAGACACCCCAGACCCTTCTCTCAGTCGCTGACATCCTACTCGCGTGCATCCTCAGTAGTATATGAAAGGAAGGAATTTTGAAAACAAAGAGAGTGTGAGATAAAGGATCTCAGTGAGGTTCTAAGTTAACAAACAGAAAGTAAATAGTTTTTTAAATCAAAATCCTTTTCAGCAAATAATATAACAAACAGAACAGATAACAGAACAGAAATACAGAACAGATAAGTCGAAGTCCGTTGGTGCAGCCCGCCTTATTGCTCCTACTCCCAATAGCCCTTATAGCTACCTCCAGAGGGTATACAACTCCGGACAGAAACAGAAACCCCCGTGTACTTTGGGGAAACAGAACCTACGACCCTAATAGACCTCAGCGACTTCTGCCTCGCGTCTAAAAGGGATTAGACTAGGCAATAACCAAGCAAACCCGATAGTCCTCTACTACCCAAGCCTACCTAGTTACGACCTAATCGACCGGTCACACAGAAACAGACAGAACAGATACAGATACAGAACAAACAGATAATAACAATCGGATCTCGAAACATCTAGAAGTGTTCCTGCAGAAGAGTTAATCCAGAACAGAGTAGCAACAAACAAAGCTGAGTAAATAGTCATACTTAGGACTTAGTTATTTTTACGCGGAAGCATACAGTATAACAGAATATATAGTAATAGATACAGATAGTCACATAGCCTTCCAGTTTTTCACAAATAGATAAGTTTAGGGGTGAACACTCACCTTAAGCCTTGCAAGCAATGCTCCACCAAAAACACAGCGAACTAAGAGCTAACGGACGAAGCACCTAAACAGAAAGTATCTAGTTACTAACTAGAAGTCGAACAAAAGCTAAACGGATAAGAATGAAAAGGTCGGTGAAGGAGTGGCAAAGGAGGGGCTCGAACTCGGGACCTTTCAGTTAGTCACACAACTCTTAACCAACCGAGCTAGAAGACAACTAGTTACTCGACTTCACCAAGACATAAAGCAGTTCACTCGCTTTTAGAAAACACTTTCAAACTCGGATTTCAGAATTACCAAAATAACCCCACAGAAGATTGCAAATCAGTACTATAGTTTCTTACAACTTCAGAACAGTCCTCAAAGGAAATTCGATTTAACAGTTTAGTCCAGGGGTTGTGAAATTACTAACCTACCCTCAAACAAGTATTGTAGAAAAGTCCTTTTTAATTTTCAGAAAGCACAAACAAGCCCAACAAATTTCTAAACATACTAAACCGTCCACCAAAAACCCATAACTCTCCCGAACTAGTCCACTTGTCAGTCCACATTGGTCAAACCTATTTGCAAAAAGGTCCTTTAGATTTTCAGAAATCCCAAAACAGTCCTCAAGGTTTGCTTATTACAGTTCAGTCCCAATTATCCAACCAGTTCAATTTTCAGTCCTAGCTCAATTCGAAAAAGGCAACAGACGAGGTCAGGGGTCAAACAGTCAACGACAACAACATTCAAACTATCCTAAGTCCCGGTTCTCAAATAGATTCGAGGTTAAGGCAGCTGATGAATGTGTATTTTACACTTTCATTCGAGTCTTTTTCACCTATTTTAGCTATCCTCTAGTTAATTGAGCTATATTTTAGTAAATTTTATTAGAATAGTGTCACGTTTCCCTTTAGATTTTATTTTACAGGTTTTGGATGAAATTCGGGGATTTCCGGGTAATTATATTGAAGTTGACAAGGAATTGGTGTTCCAGAAGCCTATTTGGAGTATCTGAAGGTTTTCGGATATGATTTGAAGTCTAGGGGCCGAATCTGGAGGTTAGAAGGCTACTAGAAGTCAGAAACTGAGTCCGAAAAGGGGAAGAAATCCAAAAAAGCGTCGGAAACGCGGAATTCCGCGAGAAAAAGTCTGGGGCGAACCGCCGCACCATGGGACGAACCGCCCCGTAGTTTTTCGAGGCCTATATATAGTGCTCAGTTTTTCGCCGAAAATCATATCTTTCCAAACCTTCTCTCTCACCTTTCTCTATACTTTTAGGTAGGAACTTCCCGGGGCCTGTCCTGGGAGTTCCGTAGCTTAGGGGATACTTTTTCATAGCAGTTTGGAGCTCGTAGGATCGCAATCATCCGGAGACTGACAACCTTAGGTAACTTTGTATCTTACAGTTTTATTCTACTTATTTTATATTCTTTCAACATGTTTTCTTCTAAGATTTCTGTTGATTGCATGCCTATTATGAGTAGCTAAACTTATCGTTGGTGGTAGTATGTGAATTCTTAGCGAAGGGAAGATAATCATGCTAATGGCTATATCGCGCATTATACTCCGTGTCATTGCTTTATTTCGTTGATCAGTTGTAACCAAAATTCTCGTATGTTGTATTAATTACTATGCACAATTGGACACTTGTCGACCCACAGACCAATTATCTTCGTAGTGTTGAATAATTACGGAACACGTTAGAACAATAGTGGTTGACTTGTCAGACCAATTTATCTTCGTAGTGCTTAATATTTACAACAAGGACACTAGATTGATTCAAAGATCTCTATGCAAGACCGAGGAATTTATGCATGATTATCGACCCATTATGCTAAGAAGGACCATACTATCACCAATCTCCATTATCTGCTAGAAACCCCCTATTGCTATCTGTCTGTTGCTTTATATTCTCTTGTTAAATAGATAAAGCTAGTTATAGTCCTGAGAGAACGACACTCGAGTCATTCTACTGCTACACTACGGTTTTCGTTGTAGTTGTGGATTGCCTTTGGCTAAATATAAATTCTATTTGACTGAACCAGAACCGACAAATCCGCGTTCATCAAATTGGCGCCGTTGCCGGGGACTATACTCCTTTTTTCTATTTAATTTGTTTATATTTACAGCTTTAGATTCCTAATTCTACTAGTTTTAGTTTTCCTTTTCAATCTCTCTCTGATACTGCTTTCCTAGTCTGTTTCTAATTTCCCTTTCCTAGCCTTAGTAGTATTCGATATCTAGATTTATTCTCGATTTTTCGAAATTTCTAACGAGGCTAATTTTTAGTTTTGAATTACTCTTACTACAGACATACAGGTATGATGTCCATGCGCGCTCGCATGACACCCCAATTCTCGCAGGTGAGGAGAGGATCTTCCATATACCTGGAAGACGAGTTAAGGAGGTATGAGGTGACGACGTCCATGGTGAGGTATTTACCGAGGTACGAAGATGGAGTAGGGATGGACCCATGGAGTTTCATTCGATCCTATGAGGAGGAAATAGAAAGAATTCCAGCAGAAAGTTTTACTAAGGACCAATTATGCAGGAAACTATTTTCTTTTGCTCTTGGGTATGAGCCGAGGCGTTGGATTGCAAGGTTTGAACCAGGATCGCTGAAAACTTGGGGCCAAGTAGTAGAGGAGTTCTTGGCGCGGATCATGCCTTATCATGAGACAATTTCCTTACGTGATAGGATCCAATATTTCGAGCAATGAGAGTATGAGCAGTTTTGTGACGCCTACGAACGTTTTGAGATGTATAAATGTGAGTGCCCCCATCACCGTTTCGAAGATGGGGAGTTGATTTGGTGCTTCGTTGGTGGACTTCATGAAGAGGAACGACTTAGAGTGGATCAGTTGAGCGGCGGTCTGGGAGAATGTACGGTCGACGAGGCAGAAGAAGTCCTCCGTAAGTACGCCAGAGGTTCAACACAATCCGATGAGGTCATACCAATTCACATCACCGCAAAGGAAGTAGATCGAGGTGAAGCAGGAAGCTCATCCGAGGAGTATTTTGAAACCAAAGAAATCAGTGAGGAAGATGCACATGTCGAGCAAGTTGAAGATGACCTTCGTATAGCAAAAGTTGTTGAAGAAGTTGAAGTAGCTGAGCATCTTA
The DNA here is from genome assembly GCA_028274465.1 of Plantago ovata. Lineage (NCBI taxonomy): Eukaryota > Viridiplantae > Streptophyta > Magnoliopsida > Lamiales > Plantaginaceae > Plantago > Plantago ovata. The sequence goes on along the minus strand of CM051455.1, from coordinate 105,202,275 downwards.
CGGAAGAATTCAGCTTGTTGAATTGTGTTGAAGTAGAAGAGGTTCGAGAACTTGAAGAGGAGAAAGGATTGGAAGGCGACGCCCCCTGGAGGTGGGGGGCGAGTCGCCCAACATGGGGGGAGAACCGCCTCCCATGACCAGTGAGGTGGACGACCCCAGCTCCCCTGTTTCTTTACTCCCAGACATTCGCATCAACCCAAAACCACTTCCTTCCGTTACTACTGAGGTTCTTAAGTACAAAGAGGTGAATCTACTTCTCCGAGGTGGAAAGCTTGACAAGCAAGATACACAGGAGCCACCACTAAACAAGCACCTCGATGAAGTCAAAGTGAATGTCCTCCTATTGATGAAGTCCTTATTGGATATGCCTGCAAAGCAAACCAGTCCATTCACCATGGAGAGATCTTTGAGGCTTCCTAGGTCTCTTTGCTAAATCGGACCAAGAGAATGGCGGCCACCGTGGGGAGGTACTCTTGAGTCCATTCTTGAATACTCAGCCGACCGAGGCCAAACCGTTCGGTAACATCTAGTATCACTTTTTATTTACTCATTCTCTTTTGCTAGGGACTAGCTTAAGTTTCATGAGGGGGATGGGATGTGAATCATGATGTTAAGTATTGTTTGGCTTTGTGATGTTGAGTAGGATAGTCTTGTTTTTTTAATTGCATTTGCACGTTTACTGCTTTCCTAGGATAGTCTTGCATGTTTTATATGGAGTTTATTGCCGAATTTTTTGAACTTTTTTATTGGGTAGATCAGCTAACTATGTCACTAATCGTATGCTTCATCTCTATGAATTTGTTTGAGGTTTTTCTCGCTTGGCTTGTCACATTTATGTATTGCACTTAGTTAAGCTTGGTAGTCTCGACATCACTTAGTGGTGTTTTCTCTACTGCGGTTCACGAAGGCCTTTATAATAGGATGATGCATGTTAGGGTCTTATGGTTGTTTTCCCGAGTAATTATGTACCTAAGAGGCAACAAGTCTTCACCATGCTTTGAGATTGCTAAATGCCTAGGAAGGAGGTAGTGTGAGGTTGTGTGATCCTTTGTTTATAACCTATTCTTCCGAATAGGTTTGGGGAGGGGGTTACACCGTCATAGACTTGTTTCTGTTTTTCATTTTCGTATCGTGAGTTTGTTTTTTATTTTTCCGTGAATTTTGTGCTCCAACCTATTCTTTCGAATAGGTTTGGGGAAGTCGTGTGAGTCATTTTGTTTCCCTTTTTTGTTATGCTACTGCTGGCTAGAAAAATCGAAAAAAAAGAAAGAAAAATTCCAGGAAAAAAGAGAAAAAGAAAAAAAGAAAAAAGAACCTAGGAAGAAAAAAAGAAAAAAGAAAAGACCCCAAGAAAAAGCAAAAAAAGGGTCCAAAAAAAGAAAGCCAAATAGCAGCTTAGCAAAGTGTTTTCCATTTCTGTAATGTCCGTAATCGTGTTTTTTATCTTTTATCTTTTTTGTCTTGAGTGTCATCTGTTCTAGACCACCCTCGTCCTTCCATTCAGGAAGTGGTGAATAGCTTAAGACTTTACTTGAGAGATGGGTAGAATAGGGGAGTGTTATCTTTTATAGGGAACCCTCCTTCGTTTGATGAGAGCCAGTACTGGTTAGACCTCTTTTGAGGGAAAGTCTTAACATGGTGGAACAGCAGTAAGTCCTCAGTTTCATAGGCACGGGGCAACCATTCGTATCTTAGCATGCATCATTACGTCGTCACTGACTAGGTCCAGGTAGAGAATGTTACGAGAGACTATCTTGTCTTGACATAAGTGCTTATGTGGATGTGTATAAGTCAATCGAGGTATTCTTCAACCTATATTCATGCTTTGATTCGTATGGTTTTTGTTCATATGTTTTTTGGTAGATTCAGTAGATTAGTTCATTTTATTTGGCATGAATCTCCATTTTGTGTCTTGCATGTTTTTTGTATTAGAGTCTAGCTTAGTTGCTTGAGGACAAGCAAAGGTTCGGTTTGGGGAGTTTGATGAATGTGTATTTTACACTTTCATTCGAGTCTTTTTCACCTATTTTAGCTATCATCTATGTTAATTTAGCTATATTTTAGTACATTTTATTAGAATAGTGCCACGTTTCCCTTTAGATTTTATTTTACAGGTTTTGGTTGAAATTCGGGGATTTCCGGGCAATTATATTGAAGTTGACAAGGAATTGGTGTTCCAGAAGCCTATTTGGAGTATCTGAAGGTTTCTGGGTAGGATTTGAAGTCTAGGGGCCGAATCTGGAGGTTAGAAGGCTACTAGAAGTCATAAACCGAGTCCGAAAAGGGGAAGGAATCCAAAAACGCGTCGGAAACGCGGAATTCCGCGAGAAAAAGTCTGGGGCGAACCGCCGCACCATGCGGCGAACCGCCCCGTAGTTTTTCGGGGCCTATATATAGTGCTCAGTTTTTCTCCGAAAATCATATCTTTCCAGACCTTCTCTCTCACCTCTCTCTATAGTTTTAGGTAGGAACTTCCCGGGGCCTGTCCTGGGAGTTCCGTAGCTTAGGGGATACTATTTCATAGCAGTTTGGAGCTCGTAGGATCGCAATCATCCGGAGACTGACAACCTTCGGTAACTTTGTATCTTACAGTTTTATTCTACTTATTTTATATTCTTTCAACATGTTTTCTTCTATGATTTCTGTTGATTGCATGCCTATTATGAGTAGCTAAACTTATCGTTGGTGGTAGTATGTGAATTCTTAGCGAAGGGAAGATAATCATGCTAATGGCTATATCGCGCATTATACTCCGTGTCATTGCTTTATTTCGTTGATCAGTTGTAACCAAAATTCTCGTATGTTGTATTAATTACTATGCACAATTGGACACTTGTCGACCCACAGACCAATTATCTTCGTAGTGTTGAATAATTACGGAACACGTTAGAACAATAGTGGTTGACTTGTCAGACCAATTTATCTTCGTAGTGCTTAATATTTACAACAAGGACACTAGATTGATTCAAAGATCTCTATGCAAGACCGAGGAATTTATGCATGATTATCGACCCGTTATGCTAAGAAGGACCATACTATCACCAATCTCCATTATCTGCTAGAAACCCCCTATTGCTATCTGTCTGCTGCTTTATATTCTCTTGTTAAATAGATAAAGCTAGTTATAGTCCTGAGAGAACGACACTCGAGTCATTCTACTGCTACACTACGGTTTTCGTTGTAGTTGTGGATTGCCTTTGGCTAAATACAAATTCTATTTGACTGAACCGGAACCGACAAATCCGCGTTCATTAGCAGCAGGGGCAAAACCGTCCAATAAAAAAAAACGAAGAAGATAGAGGCAGCGTGACTACCTTTGTCAAAACTGAAACTGAACAGAGTATGCGAATCACGAACTAGAACCGGACAACTACGAGCAATAATCGAAGCTGGACCGAACAGCAACGAAACAGGGCACGCGGAAAAGAGCAACGATCAATAAAGAACGGAATCGAGCTGCGAATCACGAGAACAATAAGACCAGATCAAGATTTCAACTGAGATTTGGATCCAAAAAAACAAAACGAGTTGTACGGAACTTACCGGGCAGAACTGAACGGAAATGGGCAAGCGAGACCGGAGGGGGTTGGCGGCGTGACTGAAACGGACGGAGCCGGTGGAATTCGATCAGAAAGATCGAACGACGCGCGAAATGGAAGAGAGGGCGGCGCGGCGGAACAGAATCGGAGCAGCGAGCACGCGAATCGGTGCGGGCAGAACGGAACAGAGGCGACGGTGGACGGAGCGACGGCGCGGCACGGGACCGGAGATGATGGCGGCGGCGGTTCTGGGAAGAAGCAGCAGCCGCGGTTCTTCTTCTCTCCTCTCTCTCTCTCGTTTTCTTTCTTTCTTTCTTTCTTTCTTTCTTTCTCTTTGTCGGCAAGTGAATGAAGAGTGAAGATGGGTAAGGGTTAGGGTTAAGATATGGACTTGGGCCCAGATTGGGTTTTAAAATAATGGGCTCAAACAATGGACTTAGAAAATCAGATTTCACTAGCCCGGTAGCTAGTTTTACGAACTCGGTCCAGCAACTTCTCACTTGACTTTTAATTCGATATGTTCAACGCAGAAAGGTATCGAGAATTAAATAAAAACATAAATAATATAATGATAATTAATTAACTATTAAAAGAGTTAAAATTAATTAAAATAAAATAATATTAGAAAAAACAATAAATAAAAAAATACGGGGTATTACAGCCGCGTGCGCGGCGGACCGCTGGGGAGCGTCCGACCGCAACTATATATATTTCCAAAATCTGCGAATTTTCATATCTTTCATCATTATTTTACAGACTTAAAACCTAGAGCTTGTTCTGGGTATATTTTCTCTTAGAACCTTTGTATCTTAGCGAATTTGGAGCTAGATGAGAGATTTGGACACGTATTGATCTCACCTTGCTAGATCTTTGTGAGTTTAGCAATTCACCGGAGATTGACAACCTTTGGTGGTAACCTTATATCTCACAATTTTTCTATTTATCTTTCAAGTCATTCATTATTGCTTCGATTATGATTGTTGATTGTGTTATCGATATGATTAGCTAAGCATCTAGTTGGTGACAGTATGTGAATTCGTATCTAGGGGTGTATTATGCATGATTGAGTTTATGAGTCTTTTACTTGTTTAATTATCTTAATTCGATTCTTTGATCTGACTAAGCCATATATCTTCGTAGAAAAGTGTTAGAAACACTAGGACAATTCAAGATCATCGATTCGATTATATATAATTTGCAAGTACTGCTTGAACTAAGACTGACAACCTTAGCCAAGTATTAGTATAGATAGGAAGCTTTCAAAATACACGTCTACAAACCTGTCTTTGGTGTTTGTAAATCGAATTACTTTTAAGGCAGTACGAGTTGCACTTTCATGCATAATTAGAACTTGATGCTTAGAACGAGCATACTATCACCAGCTTTCTCCATATATTATTAAGTCGAGTTAATATAAATTTGTTTTCTGAAATTATATATAGTTATTTAGTTAAATCTAGTTTACTCCCTAGAGATCGACACTCGATGTCATCTTACCTCTGCACTACGTGTTTTGTGTAGTTGTGAGTTGCCCTTTGGCTTTCAAACAAATTTATTTGATTGTTCGAGTCTGACAATCTCGTTCATCAACGACACTCGGGGACAACTTACCATTACACTACGTGTTGTGTAGTGTTGAGTGTTCTTTGGCCTTAAACAAATAAATATTAATTTTGATTCTAACGACATCATAGAGCATAGATCAAGTTCCCAAGATAGGGATGCATCTTCGAATCATTCTTCCTTGGCACCAGATTGGCCATGATAAACTTCATCATCAACCTTGCGGACACCGACAAATCACTCTGGTCAACTGTGCGAGGCTGTAGTGGTGGGAACTGACAAGTGGAGTGGGTGATAGCATTAGCCACTCGCTGACTATATGTCTCCGCATCCCGATCATAGAGGTAGAGCTCCGCGGCGTTATAGGTGAAAGGGTTCTCATCTTCACCCCACTTGCCCAAGTGGTCATTGTCGTCCTCCTACAAATCGACCTCCAACCCCATCAAGATGCTAGTAATCTTCAAAGGAGAGAATGGGACCCCAACTCCTCTCACCTCGGTCACCACAGAAAAAGTAAGTGTTGCTAGAAAGAAGTCAAAGCGAATTCGGTGGCAGACCCCTTCCGGTAGGATTTCGGCTTTGCACAGAACCCGGGGTCATCATAGTCCTCAAACCCGATGTAGAACTCCTCAACAACAACGCAATCCCAATGTGGAAGCTCCATGGAATAAAATGCCCAACCACGGTCCGAAATCAACTCCATAAGTTGTCTAGGTCGGTCAAGAGCCGCATCATGCTACGGTCACCAATCACTGATCGCTCTCCCTCACTCAATAACTGTTGTCAGTAAGCCTTGAGGCTATCCGACTCACAGGGTGCCTCGGGACTGTTCTTCGCTTTCTTCTTGCCCTTGGAGGTACCTTCGCGTCCAACTCTCTTCGCTCTCGTATTCATGGTACCTACATAGGTTTCATTAGTTCCCTTCAAAGATAAATGACAACGAGACTCTTCTACACACAAACAACTACTCTTAACTAGTTTGCAACCGTTCCGTTTGACAAAACCTAGCACAACTAGTTAACACGTACAAGACTCGAACAAATCAACTAGCTCTTAAAATCGAGTTTGAGGGCTTGCTAAGGTTCATACAAACACAATATAAAAAGAAGCTTTAACACTTTGATTCTACAAGCTCATTCGAACCAAACCAAGCAAACAAACTCGAATATAAGCAAACCAACAACTTCACACCATGCTCAAGCACTTAAATTACCAACAACACCTCAACAAATACTCAAAAATCAAGCTAACAATCATCATAACAATCATAAGACAAAATTCGAGTTCAATCATTCATCCAAAAATGGAAATGAGTAAAATTCGTAATTGAACATCTAATCAACTTAGAAACATGCTCAATAGTCATAATCAAACTCATAAATAACAAATCATAACACAATTGATGCTAATTAAGAGAAATCCCCAAATTCAAAAAGTTAGGGCTCATGAAGAGTACCTTGATCCTTGAAATTGAAGCAACAATCGGATTTGTTCAGTTAGGATGATAGGGGATGTTATGGGCTTCTCAAAATGCCCAACAATGCAAGAATTGGTGAATAATTGAGTGAATTTGAGTTTTGGAGGTGGAGAATTCGGGATGGAGAAGAAAAAGGGGAGTAGGGAGAATGAGCTGGGCACCCTGCCCAGCAACTGCTGCTGGGCGATCCACCTGCATAGCTGGGCGATTCGCCTGCCTGGAAACTCCGAAAACTCCCAAGTTTCTTCACTTTTTCCCAAAGTTTTCACCTCTAAACTTGTCTACACAACTAAAACAAAAATGAAACGTGCTACTAGACTACATGCATGACTCACCACCTCGGGTTGCCTCCCAAGAAGCGCTTTTTTTTATCAAGTCGTTCGATCGACTCTTCCAAGCTCATGCCGGATCAATCTTGCATAGGGTACTAGACTTCCCCATCCATGCATCCTTCAACTCTTGAAGCTCCTGCACATCTGAACGAACATAAAGATGACCAAAACATCCTACAAGCTCGTTAATAGCATTGTCATAAGTACACGAATTATCTATGGCACACAATGAATATTCTTTACCATTTACCTAAAAGTTACATGTACATCTATACATGTCTATTACCATGTGTACCTTATTGATGAAAGCTCTCCCCAAAAGAACTACATCGTTAAGCTTAGCCTGAGACGTAGGCATGACAATGAAGCTCGTCTTCACGCTAACTACAGCAACACGGACCACCAGGTCCTTGATCACACCCAAAGGTCTCTTCATAGACCCATCTGCCAATTACACCATGCATTTTATTGGCATCATACCATACAAACCAGATTCCTCATACACGGTCTATTTAGTGTTGGAACCTCAATCATATCAGCCATCTCATCCTTGCCATTAGTTCCCTTCAAAGATAAATGACAACGAGACTCTTCTACACACAAACAACAACTCTTAACTAGTTTGCAACCTTGCCATTTGACAAAACCTAGCACAACTAGAATGCCTTGCGAATATACACATTCTCATGTGCACTTTGTTAGACAAAGGAGTCTCTATCTTCTACCTGGAACTGGTCAGTGACGACACAATGATGCATATTATCTTACTACAAATGGCCCGTGCCTATGAAACCGAGTGCTTACTACTATTCACCAAGCGAGACTTTTCCTCAAGAGAGGGCGAACCAATACTGGCTCTCATCAAATGAAGGAGGGTTCCCTAGAAAGATAACACTCCCCTATTCTACCCAGACTCTCAAAGAATGAGTTTCCTTCAACCACTTCTTGAATGGCAAGAAGAGGGTGGTCAAGAACAGGCCTTGGACAAAGGCGACACGAAACAAAAGATAGGATTTACAACTCGATAACTTCACAAAAACAAAAACATTTATATGAGACTTGACACTTTACAAAGACTACTTTTGGCTTGCAAGGACCCTTCTTTTGCTTTTTGGGTCTTATTCTCTTTTCTTTTCTTTTCTTTTTTTTTTTCTCTTTTTCTTTTCTCTTTTTATTTTATTTATTTATAAAGAGATAATTTCACTTTAGTACCCTATTAAAGCACCCATTCTCAAATTAAGTCATCTTAGATCAACAATTACAAATTGGGACCAAATTCACATTTTGATTTGACCAAATTCAAAATCTGAAATTTTGGTTTTCAAACCAAACATGCCCTAACCTTGTGAGTTTTAAAAATAAATAAGTAAGCTAAAGTATAGAAAAACTAAAAAAATACAACTTGGTGGAGCTTTACCTCCACCATGAAGGCGGAGCTAAGCTCCATCCAGTTTTCCGGTGGAGCTCTGATCCACTGGAAAACAATGGAGCTAAAGCTCCACCACGGTGGTGGAGCTTCGCTCCGCAAATTACAGGCGGAGTATGCTCCGACATTGATGTCGGAGCTTCTGCTCCGTCCAGATCCGACGGAGCATAGAGCTCCAGCATTAATGGCGGAGCAAGCTCCGCCAAGATCTGGCAGTGCAGAACTCCGCCATTAACAGGTGGAGCTTCTGCTCCGCCCAGATATGGCGGAGCAGAGAGATCTACCATCATGGCTGTGCTTCAGCTCTGCCATTAATGGTGGAGTTGAAGCTCCACTTTTCTTTTAGAGTTAATCTCACATTAGTACCCTGATAGACGTCCTAATATCATATTTGTTCCCATTAGATCAACAATTACATCCTAGTACCTGAAAATGGATTTTTGGGTTGACTTTGTTGTAATTACACAATTGCCATTGGGTGATCCAAACAAGGCCTTAACTTTCTTTTTCTTTTTTCTTTGTTTCTTAAATTACATAATTCTAAAACTTATTACCCTATAAACTTAATATTAAAAATGAAATGTCACAAAAAGTAAAATATATATTAAAAAATAAAAAAATAAAAAAAAATAAAGAAGATCGGTGCTCCGGTGACCGAAGCTATCGAAACTTCACATATCCGATTTGGGGCGTGAAGCTCCAGATCGGAGCTTCACATCCCCAAATTGGGGCTGTGAAGCTCCGATTCGAGCTTCACTCATGGAGACAGTGAAGCTCCGATCGGAGCTTTCACTGTTACAGTGAAGCTCGGTCGGAGAGCTTCACTGTCTCCATGAGTGAAGTTCAATCGGAGCTTCACTGTCGGAGTTCTGGTACCGACAAATTGAAGAAGAAGAAGATGAAAAAATAAAAAGGAAGAAAATAGAAAAGAATAAGGGTGAAAAGAAAAAGGAAAAAAAAAAAGAAAAAGAAAAATTATGAAAATTCTTATTCAATTTATGAAAAATTATGAAAATGAAAAATTAAGAAAATCATGTTTTTCACTAACGTTGTTTGGATCAGCCAAAATTCAGTAATTGAAAAGTGAAAAAGTCAATTTTGGGTACCAAAATGTAATTGTTAGTCTAGTGGGAACAAATATGATATTAAGGTATCTTGTAGGGTACTAAAAAGATATGGACCCTTTTTTTAATATTTATTTATAATTATTATTTTTTTAAATTTATGATGAATTTTTTAATGATTTTTTGGTTTATTTAAAACATTTTTATTAGTTTTTCTTTTTTAAAGCTAAGGCTGTTTGGTTTGAAAACAAATATTTTAATAATTAGATTTGGTCAACTCAAAATGTCCTAATATGTAATTGGAATGTTGTAAGAAGCCCTTACTCGATATTGTTGATCTGTGGGGGATTAATCTGTAGTTAGAATCTCTAAGAAGGTACTAAAAAGTTATGGACCCTTTTATATATATAGGCAAGCAGCAGCACTAACAACGAAACAACGAAAAACACCTCCCCGAACCTATTCGAGAGAATAGGTTTGAGCACAAAAGACGAAAAAAAAGGAACAAACTATACAAGACGCCTCCCCAAACCTATTCGAAAGAATAGGTTGGAGCACAAAACAAAGAGAAAAAAGAAAATACTTTACAACGACTCAAGAACGAAGGACAAGAACAAGAAAGCAACCCCCTCCCTAAACCTATTCGTTAGAATAGGTTTGATACAAGGAATCACACACCTCACGCTACCTCCTTCCTAGGCATCTGGCAATCTCTAATCGAGGTGAAGAACTTGTCGCCTCTTACGTACATAATTACACGGGTTACAACCATAGATTCAAACATGCATCATTTTATAAGGTCATCGTGAACCGCAGTAGAAGAAACTCTACTCAAGGAGGTGTCGAGACTACTAATAAGCTTAACTAGTGCACATGCGAATGTGACAAACCAAGCGAGACAAGCCTCAAACTACTTCAAAGTGATGCAAAATATGATCAATGGTCATGAACACTTAGTCTACTCAATAAAAAAGTTCAAGAAACTTAGCAATAAAATCCACACACAACAACGTGCAACAACTAATCTAGAGATGATATACATGCAAAAATTTGAAAAACACGACAAATCGCAAGAGCTTGAGCTAACAACAGGCATACATGAACCAAAAGAGCACTACCGTCCTCGAGCAAAGAAAAGTTTATTCGAAAGGGAAAATTGGATTGAAAGTACACTTCCCTGAGATAAAGGTTCGTGTGCAACTCCTATAAATGAGTAGTACCTGCAAGGACTCAAGAAACAAGTGAAAACGGGTGCGCAAAGGTGATAAGAATGGAAAAACGGGGAAATTTTGGGAACAGGGTCCAAGTGGACCGCTTGGCTGGTTCCAAGCGGACCACTTGTCCTGTTTTACCAAAATTTCGACGTTTTTCCTATCTTAAGTCACCTAAGGCACCAAAGCAAGGACTAAACTAAACTAAGACGACAAAAAGGCACACATGCCACAACTACTAAAAAACGAAAAAGTACAAGAGTCATAAGTTACATCATCATACAACCAAATCGAAGAGAGAAGAATTCCAACCAACAATAGTAAACAAGCCAAAACAATGATAATATGGAAATACTACCAATAAGTGTGGCTTCTATCGGCTGAGATTCTTAAGGTCGTAGAGTGTCCTCGTATCCAAGCTGATCTCCATAGACTCGGAGCATTTGTTCAGCCATCTCAAGATCAAATGGCTCCCGCGAAGTCTCGGTGAGCTTAATGTCTGGAACTCCCGGCTTTTCTCACATAGCGGTGATCAAGTGTGGGAAGACTAGAGGTTTGCCCCTCGTGCGGTTGTTGTCAAATTGTTCGAAGATGATGGCGCCAGGAGTAATAGGAAAATCGTGCAAGAGGGCGTAAATCAATAATCCTAGTTCCGATGTGATCTCAGAAGGTATGAGCCCTGGAATCAGATTGGCGACCACAAATGCTAACATGAAGCGAGTACGCAAAGAGAGATCCGTGTACTTCAAGGTATAATTAAAGCGCGTCTTGCGGGGCTTATAAGTGTGATGCGTCAAGGCATTAGCTATTGCTCTAGGGAATTTCTCAATGGCTAGGTCATAGATATAATGCTCCAATGGATTGGATTCAAGAAGTTGTCCATTGCGAATATCATTCGCATCCTCAAACAAAGGTTCGCTTAGTCCCATCAAAAAGTCTAGTTATGCTCAGTGGGCCAAAAGGCACCTTGACCCCTCGTATTGTAACTGCCATGGCTCTTCCATCATAGTCTTCAAATGCGATATTGAATTCCTCTACAAGTGCTCTATCCCAACCAGAGAGTTTTTTCCCATAAAAGGTCTATCCTCTTTCGGTTATAAGTCTCACTAGGGGTGCATACGGTAGTTCCCTTTCTGGTCCCTTGTTCTCTTCCTTTGTTCCCTCCAAAAGAGTTAATTCTTTAGGTGCAAAGGATATGCTACGGTCCCACACCATTGGATGTTCACCTTCCATATAGAACCGGTACCGAAATTTACGTAAGTCATCCGATTCCCTAGGTAATGCTTGGCTTTCGTGAACCTTAGGAACTTCCTTAGAAGTAGACGTTTCTAAAGTTCATTCGATAAGTTCATTCGAAACAAATCGAGAAGCTTTAATACTTCGTTTCGATAAGTTCATTTGAAACTAGACCAAGCAAACAAACGCTCTCCAATCGAACCACGAAACAATCCTACACTTTCTCATGCACTCACAACATAATCATCATCATATCATCACTCAAATTCGAAGCCAAAAATCATCAAGCAATCATATAGGCAAAAATTCGAGTACAAGAATTCTCCAAAAATCAAGATGAGCAAAATTCAAGATTAGATATTACATCTAGTAAGAAACATGCTCAACAATCAATATCAAACTCATAATCACCAATGCATAACCAATTGAAGCTAAATTAAGCATAATCCCAAATTCAAGAAAGTTAGGGTTCTTGAGGAGTACCTTGATTGCTTGAGAATGATGCTACAATCGTACAATATGATCGGTGTAGATGATAGAGGAGGTTATGGGCTCCTTAGAATGCACAAGATTGCAAGAATTGGTGGAGAATTGAGTGAGATTGAGATTTTTGGGGTGAATATCGGGCAAGGGGAGAAGAATGGAGGAGGGGCTTTGATTTCCAAGTGATCCGCTTGGTTGCCTATAAAGGCAGCCAAGCGGACCGCTTATGGCCTGCCAAGCGGAGCGCTTGTTCAAGCGATCCGCTTGGCTGTTTCCAAGCGGTCCGCTTGGTTACTGGCCAAACTCTCTGGAAATTCCAGAGAGTTAGTCAGTTTCCAAGCGGTCCACTTGGAAATTACCAAGCGGTCTCGCTTGGCCTTTTCCAAGCGGTCCGCTTGGTCACTGGCCGAACTCTCTGGAATTTCAGAGAGTTTGGTCAGTTCCCATGCGCCTCACTTGGAGAAACCAAGCGGTCCACTTGGGACCTGAATGCTCCAACTCCATTTTTTTCTGACTTTTGCTAAATTTTCAACTCAAAAACCTTGTCCACTCACAAAACAAAATTTAAACGTGCTTCTAGTCTATATGCAAGTACCTACAACCTCGGGTTGCCTCCCGAGAAGCGCCTTTGTTTAGAAGTCATTGGCTCGACTATTCATAACTCATGCGGGATCAATTTCGCATTGGGTACTAGACTTCCCCATCAAAATGCTTGTCAAAGCATCAAGCTGCACATCTCGACGAACATAAAGTGGACCAAAAAATCCTACAAGTTCGTTAGTATCAACATAAGCACATGAATTAACTATGGCTCGCAACGTGTGTTGCTTGCCATTTACCTCAAAACTATTTGTACGGCGATACATGTCTATGACCATATGTACTTTGTTGATGAAGGCTCTACCCAAAATAACCACATCCTTGAGCTTTGCAGAAGATGTAGGCATGATAATGAAATTCGTCTTCACCTCTACACCGGCAACTCGAACCACCAGATTCTCAATCACACCCAATGGCTTCTTCATGGACCCATCCGCTAATTGTACCATACATTTCATGGGTCTCAAGCCAGACAAACCCGACTCTTCATACACGTTCAAAGGTATGACATTCACACCCGCTCCCGTGTCAAGAGTTGCCACTATTCCATCCTTCTTTCCCAAGCCGATTCTACATCAAATCTCTCTTGGATAGGCACTTCCACCATATCCACCATCTCATCCTCAGACGATGAGCTTTCTTTCACTTCCTCAACTATCGAATCAGATTGTGCGACTATCTCCTTTTCCATATCCACCTTAGGAGTCTCAAGCTCCTCACTCACCTTGCAAGTTTCAGTTATCTTGCAACTTGGCACCTCAACTCGTGCATTATCCCTCACAACCGTAATTTCTACGGCCAGATCAGTCACCACGGTTATAGCCATAGGTTTTTCCGTGTTTTCGGGAAACTTCCCTTGCTCTCTACTAGCTCCTCGGTCTATCAAATCTTGCAACTTCTTATGAAGGTTGCTACTACTAGCCTCAAGCTTTTCGAACCGCTAATTGTTAGTAGCCTCATTGCGATAATAGTGCTCCATGAACTTGTTCGTTTTAACCACTAGATCATTGAGAGAAGAGACAAGAGGCGATGGAAGCATTCCTCCACCTTGCGGCCCTGAATTAGAAACCAGAGGTGGAGGTGTAGGATTAGAAGGCGGTGCTCCTTCATACCAATTTTTCCCATAGCTGAGACGGCTTTTATCTTGATTCGGCCCATAGGCATATTGATCGGGATTATTAACATAACCACGATTGCCTTGGTTTTGGTATCCACCTTGTGGTCCTTGCCCTCCACGGTTTTGTGGCCTCACATTGCCATACCCCTGGCCATAATTCACGTCCTCAACACTTTGCTCTCCATCGACTGCAACATACACTTCTTGACTGACCTCGTTCTTGACAAATTGCTCTCTAGCAAATTGAGAACGGCATAAGTAGGTCGGGTGCCCATAGTTCTTGCACACACCACAAACTTCCGTAGAAGGAATAGGAACGCTTTGCCTCAAAGCTTGCTTCACTTCATGGGCGAACCCATCGAACGCATCTTGCTCCACCACTACCTTGGCCTCACCTCTTTACTCCTTTTGAAGCACACGAGCTCTCACATTCAGGTTTTGAGAATTCCGGTACATGGTGTCTAGCTTCAATTGAGCTTGAGTAGGCGTCAACTCTTCCATACTACCTCCACATATACTATCCATTTGATATTGAATCTCAGGATGTAAGCCATTGTAAAAGTATTGGAGAAGCTGACCTTTATCGTACCCATGATGTGGGCACCGATGTTGCAACCCCATGAATCTATCATAAGCTTCATCATATTTCTGATCAAATGTGATAATTTGGCTCTTCATAGTCATTGTCTTGGAAGCGGAGTACCGATCCATGAACTTATCAAATCTGCCATGTTGTCAAAGACCCGGCCTCTAGAGTGTTGAGCCAAGCCTTTGCTCTATCGCCAAGACCCATAGAAAATACCTTCATACGAAGATCAGCATCACTCACACCAGTCCCTGGTCGCCCAAGATGGAGAACAAAATTCTCAAGCTCGTTCAAGAATCCAATGACATCCTCATTAGCCATCCCATAGAACTTGGGAAGTTGTTGGAACATGTGATTCTTGATTTACAAATTTCTTGTGGCATCATTGAGGACAATTGCTGGCCCTCTAGCCCCAACCGTAGGCTTGGTAAGAGTATGAATAGGCTGCTCCGCCATTTCACCTCCTAAATAGACAGATTCGAGAACTGGTTCCGAGAGATGAGAGAAAGATTCCTCCCTAGTTCTAGGAGTAGAAGCTCTAGATGCTATCTCCTCAAACTGGAGATTCAAATTCCTCCTTCTACTACGAAACAATCTATCAATCTCGTCCACAAAAGGTTCAATATCAGGCCCACCCGTTCGGGTTCTAGGCATGAACTCACCGGAAACAAAGAGTAGTGAGTATCCAAAGCACAAAGAAACAAATAAAAGAAATGAGACAAAGAAGAGATGTTGGCTGAAAAACCAAAACAAAAACACCAACGAAAGGAGTTAAGTCCCCGGCAACGACGCCAAATTGATGAGTCGCTTTTTCACCAATTAAATTTGTTTAAAAGCCAAAGAACACTTATCACTACACAAATTTGAGTGCAATAGCAAGTTGTCTCCGAGTGTCGTTCTCTCGGGACCTAACGTGGCTTTGTTTGAGGTTTATGTATGAGATTTTAGTCAACGAGTTCAAGTTGGTTTTGAAAACGGTTTTAGACCACAACAAACTGGAGTCAAACTTATTTGTAATCAAAGATGGAAAACGGTTGGTGGTAGAAATCGAATTAACATGTATGGGTTACGAATATGCTCACAAGTTCAGTGCGTAAAACCTTCGACTAAGTCTGCTAAGCAACCGTCTAGGTCACTTTCAAGACACACATCATAAAAGATCACTATCAATACTTTAGAGGTGTTTGTCACTAACACCATTTATCTAGCATGCTGCAAATTACAAACATACAACCCTATAGCTTTCATTGACCATGATTTTGTCACATACTCTATTCGAATATATTTAATAGGCAACTATGAATCATATGAAGCAATTTGCAGCAAGATTGAATCACAATCTCATGTAAGCATAAACATAATCCAACACATGTAAATTCTACATTTTACCACCAACACAAAGGATTTAGCTACTCATATTCAATAATAAAAACATCAAATCATATGAATTGTTACAGGAAGACATTTGATCAAACTACTAGACAAGAGATTGATACAAAGTTACCACGAAAGCTGTCACTATTCGGTGGAAATTGATAGAAACCTCTCCATAGATGAAAATAGCATGCAATCCTATGGCCAAATCTTCAATCCAATGTGAATTACAATGTAAATTTGAATTCTAGGGCGAATATTGGGGCTTAGAGCTCTCCATAATTCGAATGCTAAGTCTCAATATGAAAAAAGTAACTGAAAATTGAGTTCAAGGACAAAATACCAATTCTGTAACTAAAGCCAAGCGGACCGCTTGGGCTCTGCAAAGCGGACCGCTTGGCTCCTGCCAAGCGGTCCACTTGGTTTCTGGGCAACTCTCTGGAAATTCCAGAGACTTCAGGCGGAGGGCTTGGCTTCTGGAAGCGGCTCACTTGCTCTGTGGGGCAGATTTTGTCTTGGAAACTCAATCCCTTGCCCACGATCGGTCCTCGGGTGCCTTGGACTCGTCCTTCTCAATGCTTATTGGGGCTCGGGCATGGAGATCGAGGAACCTCAACGGGGCCATTTTCCATCAAAACATGCTTGTTTTTAGCTCCAAAAACACCGTTTCGTACCTAAGTGCCTGAAAAATGCAAAAAACACAAAACGTGACACTATTCTACAAAACTAACCAAAAAACTAATCAAAAGGATAGCAAAAGAAGGCAAAGAAGACAAGATGAACGCGTCAAAAATACGTTCATCATAGACCACCCTCGTCCTACCATTTAGGAAGTGGTGAACAGTTTTTTCTTTAAGAGTCGGGTAGAATAGGGACGTGTTGTCTTTTAGGGAACCCTCCTTCGTTTATGAGAGTATTGGTTCGCCCTCTCTTGAGGAAAAGTTTCACTTGGTGAACAATAGTAAGCCCTCGATTTCATACACACGGGGCAACCATAGTATGATAATGTGCATCATTGCGTCGCTATTGACCAGGTCCAGGTAGAGAATGTTACAAGAGACTGCTTTGTTTAACCAAGTGCACATGGGAATGTGTATGGTTCAATCGATACATTCTTCAACCTACTTCAATGTTATGATTTGCATGGTCTTTGTTCATAAGCATTTGGTAGATACAATAGATTAGTTCTTCTCGCTTGGCATGAGACTCCTTTTTGTGTTGCATTTAGGTAGTTGGTTGCTTGAGCACAAGCAAAGGTTTGGTTTGGGGAGTTTGATGAACATATTTTTGACACGTTCATCTTGTCTTTTTAACCTTCTTTTGCTATCTTTAAGCTTAGTTTTGTTGGTAGTTTTGTAGAATAGTGTCACATTTTGTTTCTTTTGCATTTCTCAGGTGTTTAGGTACGAAATGGTGGAATCGAGCTTAAAACCCAGAATTTTGGATGCATTTGGTTCACGTTTGAGAACCTTGACCTCCATGGACGTGCCCGTGAGCACCCGAGCCCTTAATAAGTGCCTGAAGATGTATTCCCGTGGAATTTGGAGACTTCCCCAAGGCTCGAGACTGAAGAAATAGTCGTAGCGGCACATCAAAACCTCAGGGGAACCGCCCAGGACTGCAGGGGATTCGCCTGGGGTGAGCAGAAAGTCCCCAGAAATCGACTCCAGTGGGGCAAACCGCCCCAGGAGCCAGGCGGTTCGCCTGGCTGGGCGAATCGCCCAGCTCTGCTAGGCGGTTCGCCCAGCATCGTCTGCAAGCCAAATTCTGCATATTGAATATATATTTTGCAGTTATATTTTGGGACACTTTTCACTTTTCAGACATCTCCTTTGCGTTTTGGGAGATTATCCTAGCCCTAATTTTTAGATTTGAAGATCTGAACCATTGTAATTCAATAAGGATTGTGGATGTGGCATCTAGAATACATTTTACATTGATCTACCGAAGGATTTTACGATTCCACTCAAGAGTGACAGCTTGTGGTAACATTGTATCAAATCCCTTGTAGTTTGATTATTATGTTTTCTATGGATTATTCATATGAATTGTGTATGTTTAGCATGATTATGAGTAGCTAAATCTCTTATGTTGGTGGTGCAATGTGGGTGCAAACATGATATGAAATTCACTATGCTTGTATGAGGTTTTGATTCGATCTTGTTGCATATTATCTTACGTTTATCATAGTTGACGGTAAGATATCTTCGAATATGAGTATGTCACAACTCTCGGTCGACTAAGGCTATGGTAAATGATTCGAGTATGCAGCATGCTAGATAAATAGTGGAGTGACACCACTTCTAAAGTATTGATAGGAACCTTTCAAGAAGTGTGTCTTAAATCTGTCTAGACGGTTTACATTGTAGAACTTGTTGAAGGTTATACGCACTGAACTTACAAGCATATGTGTGTTTCATTACATGTTTGACCCCGTTGTTACCACCAACCCTTTATTCTATTGATACAAAACTCGTTCAAGTTGCTTCTAGTCTGATTTGTGTTAAAGTTACAAACTTTATTTCCAAAAACTCTTCTCGAAACTGATTCGTTGACCGAATTACTAGCAAGAAACCAACAAAGCCACGATAGGACCTGATGAATGTGTATTTTACACTCTCATTCGAGTCTTTTTCACCTATTTTAGCTATCCTCTATGTTAATTTAGCTATATTTTAGTACATTTTATTAGAATAGTGTCACGTTTCCCTTTAGATTTTATTTTACAGGTTTTGGTTGAAATTTGGAGACTTACGGGCATTTATATTGAAGTCTACAAGGAATTGGTGTTCCAGAATCATATTTGGAGTATCTGAAGGTTTCCGGATAGGATTTGGAGTCTAGGGGCCGAATCTGGAGGTTAGAAGGCTACTAGAAGTCATAAACCGAGTCCGAAAAGGTGAAGAAATCCAAAACCGCGTCGAAAACGCGAAAATTCCGCGTTTACACTGTGGGGCGAACCGCCCCAGCACTCGGGCGAACCGCCCCAGAAGAATTTCGGGCCTATATATAGTTGCGAGTTTTCTCTCCGAAAATCATATCTTTCCAAGCCTACTTTCTCACCTCTCTCTATAGTTTTAGGTAGGAACTTCCCGGGGCCTGTCCTGGTAGTTCCATAGCTTAGGGGATACTTTTTCATAGCAGATTGGAGCGCGTAGGATCGCAATCATCCGGAGATTGACAACCTTCGGTAACTTTGTATCTTACAACTTTTTATCTACTTATTTTATATTCTTTCAATATGTTTTCTTCTATGATTGCTATTGATTGCATGCACATTATGAGTAGCTAAATTTATCGTTGGTGGTAGTATGTGAATTCTTAGCGAGGGAAGATGATCATGCTAATGGCTATATCGCGCATTATACTCCGTGTCATTGCTTTATTTCGTTGATGAGTTGAACACCAAAATTCTCGTATGTTGTATTGATCATTATGCACACTAGGACACTTGTCGGCCAATCAGACCGGATTATCTTCGTAGTGTTGAATGATTACGGAACACAATAGGACGTTAGTTGTTGACAGGTCAGACCCATATTATCTTCGTAGTGCACAATACTTACAACAGGACCCAAGATTCATTCAAAGATCTCTATGCAAGACCGAGGAATTTATGCATGATTATCGACCCATTATGTTAAGAAGGACCATACTATCACCAACCTCCATTATCTGCTTGAAAACCCCCTATTGCTTTCTATCTGCTGTTTTATTTTCTCTTAATTAAATAGATAAAGCTAGTTATAGTCCTGAGAGAACGACACTCGAGTCATTCTACTGCTACACTACGGTTTTCGTTGTAGTTGTGGATTGCCTTTGGCTTATTACAAATTTATTTGACTGAATCTGACACGTTCATCAAATTGGCACCGTTGCCGGGGACTATACTCCTTTTTTCTGTTTAATTTGTTTTTATTTACAGCTGTAGATTCCTAATTCTCCTAGTTTTAGTTTTCCTTTTCAATCTCTCTCTGATACTGCTTTCCTAGTCTGTTTCTAATTTCCCTTTCCTAGCCTTAGTAGTATTCGATATCTAGATTTATTCTCGATTTTTCGAAATTTCTAACGAGGCTAATTTTTAGTTTTGAGTTACTCTTACTACAGACATACAGGTATGATGTCCATGCGCGCTCGCATGACACCCCAATTCTCGCAGGTGAGGAGAGGATCTTCCATATACCTGGAAGACGAGTTAAGGAGGTATGAGGTGACGGAGTCCATGGTGAGGTACTTACCGAGGTACGAAGATGGAGTAGGGATGGACCCATGGAGTTTCATTCGATCCTATGAGGAGGAAATAGAAAGAATTCCAGCAGAAGGGTTTACTAAGGACCAATTATGCAGGAAACTATTTTCTTTTGCTCTTGGGTATGAGGCGAAATGTTGGATTGCAAGGTTTGAACCAGGATCGCTGAAAACTTGGGGCCAAGTAGTAGAGGAGTTCTTGGCGCGGTTCATGCCTTATCATGAGACAATTGCCTTACGTGATAGGATCCAATATTTCGAGCAAGGAGAGTATGAGCAGTTTTGTGATGCCTACGAACGTTTTGAGATGTATAAACGTGAGTGCCCCCATCACCGTTTCGAAGATGGGGAGTTGATTTGGTGCTTCGTTGGTGGACTTCGTGAAGAGGAACGACTTAGAGTGGATCAGTTGAGCGGCGGTCTGGGAGAATGTACGGTCGACGAGGCAGAAGAAGTCCTCCGTAAGTACGCCAGAGGTTCAACACAATCCGATGAGGTCATACCAATTCACATCACCGCAAAGGAAGAAGATCGAGGTGAAGCAGGAAGCTCATCCGAGGAGTATTTGAAACCGAAGAAATCAGTGAGGAAGATGCACATGCCGAGCAAGTTGAAGATGACCTTCGTATAGAAAAAGTTGTTGAAGAAGTTGAAGTAACTGAGCATCTTACGGAAGAATTCAGCTTGTTGAATTGTGCTGATGTAGAAGAGGTTCGAGAACTTGAAGAGGAGAAAGGATTGGAAGGCGACACCCCCCTGGAGGTGGGGGGCGAGTCGCCCAGCATGGGGGGAGAACCGCCTCCCATGACCAGTGAGCTGGACGACCCCAGCTCCCCTGTTTCTTTACTCCCAGACATTCGCATCAACCCAAAACCACTTCCTTCCGTTATACTGAGGTTTTTAAGTACAAAGAGGTGAATCTACTTCTCCGAGGTGGAAAGCTTGACAAGCAAGATACACAGGAGCCACCACTAAACAAGCACCTCGATGAAGTCAAAATGAATGTCCTCCTATTGATGAAGTCCTTATTGGATATGCCTGCAAAGCAAACCAGTCCATTCACCATGGTGAGATCTTTGAAGTTTCCTAGGTCTCTTTGCTACATCGGACCAAGAGAATGGCGGCCACCGTGGGGAGGTACTCTTGAGTCCATTCTTGAATACTCAGCCGACCGAGGCCAAACCGTTCGGTAACATCTAGTATCACTTTTTATTTACTCATTTTCTTTTGCTAGGGACTAGCTTAAGTTTCATGAGGGGGATGGGATGTGAACCATGATGTTAAGTATTGTGTGGCTTTGTGATGTTGAGTAGGATAGTCTTGTTTATTTTAATTGCATTTGCACGTTTACTGCTTTCCTAGGATAGTTTTGCATGTTTTATATGGAGTTTATTGCCGAATTTTTTGAACTTTTATATTGGGTAAATCAACTAGCTATGCCATTAATCGTATGCTTCATCTCTATGAATTTGTTTGAGGTTTTTCTCGCTTAGCTTGTCACATTTATGTATTGCACTTAGTTGAGCTAGGTAGTCTCGACATCACTTAGTGGTGGTTTCTCTATTGCGGTTCACGAAGGCCTTTATAATAGGATGATGCATGTTAGGGTCTTATGGTTGTTTTCCCGAGTAATTATGTACCTCAGAGGCAACAAGTCTTCACCATGCTTTGAGATTGCTAAATGCCTAGGAAGGAGGTAGTGTGAGGTTGTGTGATCCTTGTTTATAACCTATTCTTCCGAATAGGTTTGGGGAGGGGATTACACCATCATAGACTTGTTTCTGTTTTTCATTCTCGTATCGTGAGTTTGCTTTTCCTTTTCCGTAAATTTTGTACTCCAACCTATTCTTTCGAATAGGTTTGGGGAGGTCGTGTGAGTCTTTTTGTTTCTCTCTTTGTTATGCTACTGCTGGCTAGAAAAAAAATCGAAAAAAAAGAAAAAGAAAAATTCCAGGAAAAAAAGAAAAAGAAAAAAGGAAGAATCTGGAAAGAAAAAAAAGAAAAAAGAAAAGACCCCAAAAAAGGCAAAGAAGGGTCCAAAAAAGAAAAGCCGAATAGCAGTTTAGCAAAGTATTGAGTCTTTTCCATTTTTCGTATTGTTCGTAATCGTGTTTTTCTATTTTTTATCTTTTCGTCTTAAGTGTCATCTGTTCTAGACCACCCTCGTCCTGCCATTCAGGAAGTGGTGAATAGCTTAATACTTTACTTGAGAGATGGGTAGAATAGGGGAGAATTATCTTTTATAGGGAACCCTCCTTCGTTTGATGAGAGCCAGTACTGGTTCGACCTCTTTTGAGGGAAAGTCTTAACATGGTGGAACAGCAGTAAGTCCTCAGTTTCATAGGCACGGGGCAACCATTCGTATCTTAGCATGCATCATTACGTCGTCACTGACTAGGTCCAGGTAGAGAATGTTACGAGAGACTATCTTGTCTTGACATAAGTGCTTATGTGGATGTGTATAAGTCAATCGAGGTATTCTTCAATAACTTATTTGGAGTATCTGAAGGTTTCCGGATAGGATTTGGAGTCTAGGGGCCGAATCTGGAGGTTAGAAGGCTACTAGAAGTCATAAACCGAGTCCGAAAAGGTGAAGAAATCCAAAACCGCGTCGAAAACGCGAAAATTCCGCGTTTACACTGTGGGGCGAACCGCCCCAGAAGAATTTCGGGCCTATATATAGTTGTGAGTTTTCTCTCCGAAAATCATATCTTTCCAAGCCTACTTTCTCACCTCTCTCTATAGTTTTAGGTAGGAACTTCCCGGGGCCTGTACTGGGAGTTCCATAGCTTAGGGGATACTTTTTCATAGCAGATTGGAGCGCGTAGGATCGCAATCATCCGGAGATTGACAATCTTCGGTAACTTTGTATCCTACAACTTTTTATCTACTTATTTTATATTCTTTCAATATGTTTTCTTCTATGATTGCTATTGATTTAATGCACATTATGAGTAGCTAAATTTATCGTTGGTGGTAGTATGTGAATTCTTAGCGAGGGAAGATGATCATGCTAATGACTATATCGCGCATTATACTCCGTGTCATTGCTTTATTTCGTTGATGAGTTGAACACCAAAATTCTCGTATGTTGTATTGATCATTATGCACACTAGGACACTTGTCGGCCAATCAGACCAAATTATCTTCGTAGTGTTGAATGATTACGGAACACAATAAGACGTTAGTTGTTGACAGGTCAGACCCATATTATCTTCGTAGTGCACAATACTTACAACAGGACCCAAGATTCATTCAAAGATCTCTATGCAAGACCGGGGAATTTATGCATGATTATCGACCCATTATGTTAAGAAGGACCATACTATCACCAACCTCCATTATCTGCTTGAAAACCTCCTATTGCTTTCTATCTGCTGTTTTATATTCTCTTAATTAAATAGATAAAGCTAGTTATAGTCCTTAGAGAACGACACTCGAGTCATTCTACTGCTACACTACGGTTTTCGTTGTAGTTGTCGATTGCCTTTGGCTTATTACAAATTTATTTGACTGAATCTGACACGTTCATCAGGACCCGAGAGAACGATACTCGGAGACAACTTACCATTACACTAAGTGTTGTGTAGTGTTGAGTGTTCTTTGGATTTAAACAAATAAATATTAATTTTGATTCTAACGACATCATAGCGCATAGATTAAGTTCCCAAGATAGGGCTGCATCTTCGAATCATTCTTCCTTTGCACCAGATTGGCCATGATAAACTTAATCATCAACCTCGCGAACACCGACAAATCACTCCGGTCAAGTGTGCGAGGCTGTAGTGGTGGGAACTGATAAGTGGAGTGGGTGATAGCATTAGCCACTCGCTGACTATAAGTCTCCGCATCCCGATCATAGAGGTAGAGCTCCGCGGCGTTGTAGGTGAAAGGGTTCTCATCTTCACCCGACTTGCCCAAGTGGTCATTGTCATCCTCATTCAAATCGACCTCCAACTCCATCAAGAAGCTAGTAATCTTCAAAGGAGAGAATGGGACCCCAATTACTCTCACCGGTCCCTCCTCGGTCACCGCATCATAGTCCTCAAACCCGATGTAGAACTCCTCAACAACAGCGCAATCCCAATGTGGAAGCTCCGTGGAATAAAATGCCCAACCACGGTCCGAAATCAACTCCATAAGCTGCCTAGGTCCGTCAAGAGCAGCATCAGCCTCGGTGAATGAGATGCTACGGTCACCAATCACTGATTTCTCTCCGTCACTCAATAACTGTTGTCGGTAAGCCTTGAGGCTATCCGACTCAAGCGTGCCTCGGGAGTGTTCTTCGCTTTCTTTTTGCCCTTGGAGGTACCTTCGCGTCCAACTCTCTTCGCTCTCGTATTCATGGTACCCACATAGGTTTCATTAGTTCCCTTCAAAGATAAATGACAACGAGACTCTTCTACACACAAACAACTACTCTTAACTAGTTTGCAACCTTGCCATTTGACAAAACCTAGCACAACTAGTTAACACGGACAAGACTCGAACCACTCAAATAGCTCTTAAAATCGAGTTTGAGGGCTTTCTAAGGTTCATACAAACAGAATAGAAAAAGAAGCTTTAACACTTCGATTCTACAAGCTCATTCGAACCAAACCAAGCAAACAAACTCGAATTTAAGCAAACCAACAACTCCACACCATGCTCAAGCACTTATATCACCAACAACACCTCAACAAATACTCAAAAATCAAGCTAACAATCATCATAACATTCATAAGCCAAAATTCGAGTTCAATCATTCATCCAAAAATCAAAGTCAGTAAAATTCGTAATTGAACATCTAATCAACTTAGAAACATGCTCAATAGTCATAATCAAACTCATAAACAACAAATCATAACACAATTGATGCTAAATAAGAGAAATCTCCAAATTCAAAAAGTTAGGGCTCATGAAGAGTACCTTGATTCCTTGAAACTGAAGCAACAATTGGATTTGTTCGGTTAGGATGATAGAGGATGTTATGGGCTTCTCAAAATGCCCAAGAATGCAAGAATTGGTGAATAATTGAGTGAATTTGAGTTTTGGAGGTGGAAAATTCGGGATGGAGAAGAAAAAGGGGAGTAGGGAGAATGAGCTGGGCGCCCCGCCCAGCAACTGCTGCTGGGCGAACCGCCCAGGTTCTCTGGGCGAAGCGCCCAACCGGGCGATTCGCCCAGCTCTGCTGGGCGCTTCGCCCAGATAGGAGCAGAATTGAGGCCAATTCTGGCCAATTCTGCTCCATTTCTGGGCGATCCACCTGCATAGCTGGGCGACTTGCCTGCCTGGAAACTCCGAAAACTCCCAATTTTCTTCAATTTTTCGCAAAGTTTTCACCTCTAAACTTGTCTACACAACTAAAACGAAAACGAAACGAGCTACTACACTACATGCATGACTCACCACCTCGGGTTGCCTCCCGGGAAGTGCCTTTTTTTATCAAGTCGTTCGGTCGACTCTTCCAAGCTCATGCCGGACAATCTTGCATTGGGTACTAGACTTCCCCATCCATGCATCCTTCAACTCTTGAAGCTCCTGCACATCTGAGTGAACATAAACATGACCAACAAATCCTACAAGCTCGTTAATAGCATTGTCATAAGTACACGAATTATCTATGGCACGTAATGAATATTGTTTACCATTTACCTCAAAGTTACATGTACATCTATACATGTTTATTACCATGTGTACCTTATTGATGAAAGCTCTCCCCAAAATAACTACATCGTTAAGCTTAGCCTGAGAAGTAGGCATGACAATGAAGCTCGTCTTCACGCTAACTACAGCAAGACGGACCACCAGGTCCTTGATCACACCCAAAGGTCTCCCATCTGCCAATTGCACCATGCATTTTATTGGCATCATACCAGACAAACCAGATTCCTAATACACGATCTCTTTAGTGCTGGAACCTCAATCATATCAGCCATCGCATCCTCAGACGATGAGTTTTCTACCACCTCATCAACCATCGCATCAGATTGTGCGACAACTTCCTCAACCTTCCCAACGAAAGGAGACTCGGGCTCCTTACTAACTGTGCAAGTTTCAGCTATCTTGCAACTAGGCACCTCAACTCGTGCACTATCACGTACCACCGTGATCTCAACGGGCATATCAGTAACCACGGTTATAGCCATGGCTTTTTCCGTATGTCTCGAAAATTTCCCTTGCTCTCGGCTTGCACCTCGATCAATCAACTCTTGCAATTTCTTTTGGAGGCTTTGTGTGTAAGAAAATATGGTCAGAGTTACCCCTAGGGTACGCAGCGAAATTTCAAAAATTTTCTTAACATGCAGGTTAATTGATCATGTATATAGCGTATATAACAAACACATTAATCAGAAGACTTACAATACTCCAAAAGCAAGAACAGGTATCGAATCGATACGCCAATCGATGAAGTCTTCGTAATAGTCCGGTGAATCATCTCGTTCGTCGAAGTCGAAGATATCTGCAATACATTAATTATCTGCAAGACAATAAAAGTTAGTTTCCAGCTCTTTGAACCTCAACCTTGGTATCCACGGATAAACAACTTATCGGAAAGAATGCTAGGATATTCTTTATGTGGCCAAGAAGATGGGGCGGCAATTTTCCTCCGGCGGGAGTGGGCGCGCGCGGCTAGAGGAGAGGTAGGGGAGAGCTTTTATTTTCTCTAAGAAAACTGGTAGAAAGAATGATCTTGAATCAACTGTATTCAACCATGTCAAAAGCTCTCTAATAGTCTACTATATATAGTAGTCAATAGAAGCCTAAAGAATAATCAATTAGACTTCACAAAGGATTAAGAATCTAATTCTTATTGCACAAGGAAACCAATTCAAGTCTAGATTCATTCCCAATCAAATTAGAACTCAAACAGGAAAATCTAACTTATCACTTGACTTCTAATAGAGGAAGGAGTCGAACTCTTTCCCTACTACTACTGCTTCGCGCACGCGTCTAAGGGGGATAGGTGGGTCCCGATTTTGGGACCCACTTATAATTCTAAGGAAATTCAAACTCCAAGTAGATTTTGCCCATGTGCATATATTAATTCTAAATTAACATATCCTTTCAAATCAAACCTCTATTATATTTCTAAAATATAATCTTTAATTGTATTTATATAAAATACAATTAATCAGCCATTTCAATTAATAATTCCAAATTATTAATTGAGCCACAAATTATTATAATTAATTCCAAACCAATTATAATTCATCAATCACAATTAATTCTAAATTAATTGCGATTCCATCTTCAAGGATATTCGGATAAGCTGAATCACCACATAGTGTGACCCATAGGGCCTCATTGTATTAAGCAAGTGCTACACTAGGCAAAATGAAATTCCTAGACGGTTCCATTTGCAATATTAATACATGAGAACGTTTGAGAGGTTTCTTAAAGCAAACCCTTTCGTTGTGAAGTCTGTTGCGCTCAACGAGGCGATGGTAACGTCCCTTCATCTGACTGACTCGAATGCATCTACGATCGATGAAGTGTCTATCCCAATAATACATCCACGGGCGTCTTCAGTGAGTTGCTTGGTGAATCCAATATCTATTATGACTATCATAATAATATTGATACGCTGGCCAGCGATTTGACCAATCACAACTATGAACGATTATGAGCAGTGCTCTCCTGTGCTACACATGAGAGATGAATCCTTCACAGAAGCACTTATCATCCCCATTTGTATGTATCCATAATCCTGGATCGTGTCTTGGGTCAACTGCTTATTCAAAGCTGACATCGACGGGTCCACCAAGGATATGGGGCAACAAATGTGATGATAAAGTCCTGTAAGTCCAAAGGACGACTGGCATCACTTCGACAACTTTCCGGTTCCCATAGACACTTCGGTGTAGAGTATACATCGATGGGAGTTTCCGGTGGGTACTTCCATTGTTCGGTAATCACCCTTCGAACAACTATGCGGAGTTATGGGAACGTTTCTTGATTGTCCAACAATCCGTTCCGTGGCCGTGGGATCGGCTCACACTTACTCTAACAAGTATAACCTCCACGCATACTAGTCTCAGTTGGTTCATTCAGACCCCTACATCCGAGATGAACCTCGACTAGGGAGAGTTTGGGATTGATGATAACTCACATAGCTCCCACTATCTGTGTGATCGGTCATCTATCCGAGGGGACATGTTTGATATCAATACAGACAGGAATAGAGATATGACATGTTGTATGCCTGGTGTAATATAAATATGAAAGCGATACTTAATAGTGAAACAAACAAACATATATTATATTACATTGACCTGTGTAATAGTACATATATGCCCTTAATAAGGGTTGTTTGCCCTTAATAAAGACTGTCTCTAGGACATATACACTATCAATCTCCCACTTGGACTAGAGCGAGTCACCTTTATGCTTAATACCTAGATTAATATAATGTCTTTAGTGGACATCCACTGATAAGACCTTGGTGAAAGGATCTGCCACGTTGTCCGTGGTTGAGACACGTTCTATACTAACTTCTCATCTATCAATAATCTCACGTATAACGTGATACTTTCTAAGTACATGTTTGTTCTTGTTTGTTGATCTAGGATCCTTGGTTTGAGCGACGGCGCCCGTGTTTTCACAATAAATCGTTATTGGACTAGGAGCAGGAACAACCCTCAATTCCTTCAAGAACTCTGACATCCAGACAGCTTCTTTCGATGCTTCTGATGCAGCAATGTACTCGGCTTCTGTGGCTGAGTCAGCAATCGTGGCTTACTTAGAACTCTTCCAACAGATAGCTCCTCCGTTCAATTTGAATACGTATCCTGTCTGTGACTTAAAGTCATCAGGATCTGATTCAAATCCAGCGTCGACATAACCATACATCTTTAATTCTGGTTCTCCACCAAACACCAAGAACATTTCCTTAGTCCGTCGAAGGTACTTAAGAATGTTCTTTACAGCAGTCCAGTGAGGTACTCCTGGGTTCTGTTGGTGTCGACAAGTGACACTAAGCGCATATGCCACATCTGGTCTTGTGAAATTCATTGCATACATAATAGACCCTACTTCCGAAGCATAGGGCACACGACTCATTGCCTTTTTTTCTTCATCAGTTTTAGGACTATCCTTAACTGATAGCACGATCCCATGCCTAGCTGGGAGAAAGCCTCTCTTTGAGTCGTCCATCTTATAACTCTTCAGTATTTTGTCGATGTAGGTGGACTGTGTCAATCCTAACATCCTCTTGGATCTATATCTATAGATCTTTATCCCTAGGATGTAGTTCGCTTCACCCAAGTCCTTCATTGAGAAGGTACTTGATAACCAAACTTTAGTCTATTCTAGCATAGATACATTGTTTCCCACGATCAAGATGTCATCAACATAAATGATCATGAAAACGACTCCCTTGTCGTTGTGCCTAGTGTAGACACATGGATCTTCTACGCTTCTGACGAAGTCAAACGATTTGACAGCTTCATGAAAGCGGATATTCCAGCTCCTAGACGCTTGCTTTAGTCCATAGATGGATCTCTGTAATTTGCATACAACAGTTGGCCTGGTTTTACTAATAAAACCGTCCGACTGTACCATATAGACCTCTTCCTCAAGGTTGCCATTGAGGAAGGCAGTCTTTACATCCATCTGCCAGATCTCATAATCATAGAAGGCAGCTATCGCAAGTAGAATTCGAATAGACTTCAAGTTTGCTACCGGTGAAAAGGTTTCATCGTAATCGATGCCATACCTTTGCGTGTAGCCTTTCGCCACAAGTCTAGCCTTGTGCGTTTGTACCTTTCCTTCGGCATCTGTCTTTCGTTTAAAGACCCATTTTCACCCAATAGGTCTAACCCCTTGGGGCAAGTCTACCAAGCTCCAAACTTGGTTCAGGTACATGGAGTCCATTTCCAATTCCATGGCCTCTTGCCATTTTTCTGAGTCAATATCATTTATTGCCTCTTTGTAGGTCTCGGGGTCTTCCCGACCTGATAAGCCAACATCAAGTTCACTGATGTCCTCTATCATAAGGCTTTGCTTCTGAGGTCCTTTTGGGACCCTCTTCGACCTACGGAGCTCGACTGGTGCTTCTGTCGGCGTTTCTGGTGCTTTTCTTTTCTGGCTTCGTGTAACACGAACATTATCAGTGGGCACTGATGCAGCCGGTCGCGTGTTGCGACCCCGTTCCCTCGCGGGAGGCTGCTCTTGTGCAACTTGTTGCACAGGTTGATTGACAACGGGTTCTATTGGTGTGGTTTCAACTGTTGATCTAATCACAGGACTCCCACTGACTATGACATGCCTAGCAAGTGTCATATCATTACCCTTGTCTGCTTCGAAAGCTCCCACTGACTATGACATGCCTAGCAAGTGTCATATCATTACCCTTGTTTGTTCGAAAGCTCCCACTGAACTTGAGTCCAAATCAGAAGATTTAGATAACTCATGTTCGCGCGTGTAGAAGTCTTGAATTTCTTCAAGTTCTATCATATCATCTAACCTCTCTTCTTCGAGGTATTCCGCTTCTAAAAACTTGACGTTTCTAGATACTATCACCTTGTGATCTTCAGCATGATAGAATTCATAGCCTCTCGTCTGACGAGGATATCCTATGAAATATACTTTGACACCCTTGGCATCTAACTTATCAGTGAGCATCAATTTGACTATCGTAGGACAGCCCCAAGGTCTAAGATAGCCCAGTGAGGGCTTCTTTCCTTTCCACAACTCATAAGGAGTTTTCTCCACTGATTTAGATGGTACACGGTTCAGAATGTAGATTGCAGCTTGTAGCGCATATCCCCATAGATATTTTGGAAGAGTTGAGAATCCAATCATTGATCTCACCATGTCTAGCAGGGTTCGATTCCTTCTCTCAGACACACCATTTAGTTGTGGTGTTCCAGGAGGGGTCCATTGCGATTGAATTCCATTCTCCTTCAAGTAGTCGATAAATTCTTCACAAAGGTATTCACCTCCTCGATCTGATCGAAGAGTGACTATCCTTAGGTTCAATTCATTCTCGACCTCATTCCTAAACTCCTTGAATTTCCCAAACGTCTCAGATTTGTTCCTCATAAGATAAATATATCCATACCTTGAGAAATCGTCAGTAAAGGTAACGAAGTAAGGATAACCTCCACGTGCTTGGACTTTAAAAGGTCCACATACATCGGTATGTATGAGCTCTAAGCAGCGAGTGGCACGAACACCTTGTCCAACAAAGGGTTTGTTCGTCATCTTACCCTTAACACATGATTCGCATGTACCATATGATTCAAAATCAAATGGTTCTAAGTAGTCCAACTTCCTTAGTCTTTGAATTCGTGTTTCATTGATATGGCCTAGTCGAAAATGCCATAGATAAGATGGATTATTCTTCCTACTTGAAGACGGTTGCTTGTTATGTATTTGAAATAAAGGTAGACTACTTTGCAAAATATATAAACCATTCACTAAGCGATCTTTTCCATAATACTGGTCATTTAGCGAAAAATAACAAGCATTATTAGCAAAACGAAAGGAAAAACCCAAATTGTCCAACAATGGAATGGAAATAGTATTTCTGACAATGGATGGAACAAAATAAACGTTATCAAGTTCTAAACATTGTCTTGATGGTAAATCTATCTTGCAACGTCCAACGCGTTTGGCTTCAACTGGATTGTCGTTCCCAACATGCAAGTCGATTTCACCTTGCTTGACTAGCCTGTGTTCAATTAGCCCCTGCACATTATTACAAATGTGTGAGCCACAAGCTGTATCCAATACCCAACCATTGGAGTCGAAAGTAGTCATGTTCATTTCAATAACAAACATATCTGAGCTAGAAGCCGGCGGCTTCTTAGCTTGATCTGCCCTCAATTGAGGACAATCCTTCTTCCAATGGCCCTTGAGTTTGCAATAGAGACAAATCTCCATCCTAAGTCGAAACTTAGCCATCTTACGATTACGTCCATTCTTGCCACCCTTGTTTCTTTTGGGTCTACGATTGACCCTTAGAAACTCGTTGGCAATGGGTCTCTCAGCAATCGACTCTGTTGTTGTCCCCATTTCGAGATTCTGAATAGATTGCAACAATCTTTGCACGATCAAGATAATGGAAGCCTTAGCTTCTAGCCCCAAGCCATATCCAACAAGTTGAAAGAAAAAATCAATCAATGACTTGACTTGTTCAGGCGACAGCTCTTCTGTCTCAAGTCTTTGGATAAGCATGATCTTGATTGCTTCGAACCCTTCACACATCCTTGGAGTATCCAAGAATGAGGAGATATATCTCACAATCTCATATGGTTCCTTGTCTCGACATGGTCGAACCATATTGTCAGACATTGCATCCAGCAACAAATTCTTTACAAACTCGGCCCTTTCCACTGACATTTCATAATAGCAATCATAGGTTGCAGTAGTCAATTCAGTGGGAGGTGGAGGGATAGGTTCGTCTAACACATACTCAACCTCGTTATGCCATAGCACCTTTCGTACCTCATGGATCCAATCCACGTAGTTTGGTCCTGTTAGCTTTTGCAACTCCAAGTTGGCAATGAGCTCGGAGGACGGTATAGCCATTTTTGTTTTCCTAAGGAGAAATAATATAGAACGAAAATAATAAATCAACTATTGAAATACTATTTCTAAATACACAGTCAACATAACTAAACAACAAGGTCCTTTAGCTGTTTAGCTTCCACTGTTTTCACATATGATTGCCACCAAAATAAACATACGGGTAATGTCCAACAAGTTACCGTAGTGGCCAAGATCCAAATCCATACTATGCTATACTCCAACGGGGGCTGGTCGCATAACATAATATGACCGGTAGGACTATCCAATTGCGTCACGCAACTCTTGGGTGTTAAATCTAATTTACCCTGATGCTCTACATATTGTACCTATCGAGGTCGCTAGATACAATATGCAATAAGTTATAACCTATTAGGAAACTTGTAATTGTGATGAGCAATTAACCATGCTAAATTAAGAAAAGTCGAGTAACTAGTACTCTTAAGGTCCATAGGAATTTAGAATTTTAAGGACATTGTAAAAGAGGAACGTTTGCTAAAGACTTAGAATAGGTGCTAGATAGGTTGGTTTTAAAGCTTATGATGTATCTTGTTTTCTGAAAAGAAATACAACCTATTGAAGCATTTGCTGATGATGTACTTTGTTTTTACAAACAAACTATTGAAGCATTTAGAACCGCTTAGAATCTTGAAGATTTTGAAGATCGGAAGACTTGAAGATTTCGAAGATCTGAAGACTAGAAGATTTCTGAAGACTGGTATCTACAAAGGCACATGTTGCTCAGAAAGTGGAAACTTCAGCAACAGCATTGCATAAGTGAAAATCTGAAAGACAGAGTAGGTTGTGCTTGCTGAAACTGAGACTGACCACTTGCTGATGGAACATATGTGACCTCTTGCTGAAAGTACTTGCATTTGCGCTCCAATGTTACTGTTTGAATTCTATTCAAATAAGCATTAAATGCAAAGCATGCACGCAAAGGACATGAACACTAGAAGACAAACAAGGACGCTGCTGGAAGTACAAAAGCAAGATAGTGACATTTTAAGGAACAAAAGCCTTGGAATTTTAAATTCAAACGGCTCCTTATTTTCACTATAAATAGAGGTCATTCGGCGAAGAGTTGAAGTGTGTCAACAACGTGATCATACTCTCACTTGTGCTTAAATTCACAAACCCTTCAATACTCTCTACTGCCAAGAGTTAAAGCTTGAAAAAAGCTACTTGTGAAGAAGTAGAATTTACACAACTAAGAAATTAGTTGAGTGTTCTTTCTTTCTTTCGAACAAGAACAAGTCTTGACACCAGAAACAATCAAACTTGTTTACTCCAAAGTATTCAAAGTTTTGTTTCTTAGATTACTTGTTGTAACTGAATAAGTTATAATTAAGTTATCTCATCCCAAACCTCTCTAACTGAAAATACACCCTTTCAGGCGTGATATTCAGGGGGAACTTAATCGAGCATAGTTTTTCTGATTAAAAGTACCAAGTTTGGTGGAGAACAAGGTTACGTTCTCTAGATTAGGTTGGAGACGAAGCAAGTGTGCTTTGGTTTCTGTTTGAAACTCTCTAGATAGGTGTTGTAAGGAACCTCAATCTTATCTTAGTGGATTCAGTCCTAGAAAGGACAAAGTGGATTAGTTGAGAGATTACGCCACTCTCAGATACCACTATAAAAGTGTTTGTGTGATTTACTTACTGTACTTAGTTTTCAGCAAATCATATCTATCTGTACACAGTCACTCACATCACTTGCTGAAACCTTTATTTACTGAAAGAGCACTTATTGTATCAAAAACTTCCGCTCTCTGATTTTAAGTATGAGAAAACCTAGTTACTGAGAAGTAACTTGCGCTTGCTGAGAAAGTTAAGTATCAACAAACTCATTAGTGAAAAGTAATAAGCACTTGCTGAGAAAGTTTTGAAAGACGAAAGTTTGAAAAGACTATTCATCCCCCCTCCCTCTAGTCTTTTCTTGTTGTTTAAAGGTACCAACATAACCATAGGCTTACTCTAATCTGACGATCACTGCGAGTCTACAAGACGAGGTCGCCAATACAGGGAAATGCAATGAAAGTTCAGAATTAAAGCACCCCATGGAAAGCATCTCAGAAACACATACGTATACATATTTCTGCACTTATATTGGTTGGGGCTTGTAGCTTGAGAGTTGTTATCAGTCATCTACAAACAAATAAGGGCGTCGCCTACCCATCATGCATGAGCGGTCTACACGTAATGGATGTCGCCTATCCATTCTAGTTCTAAACGCGGTCATGCACATAATGGGCGCCGCCTACCCATACAAGAAAATATGCGGTCCGACAAATAAGAGGGCGCCGCCTACCCTCGCATGCATAGCGGTCGAACGGAAAGTAATATACGTGGTATTTAAACATGCATTGTCAAACAATAGCAAATTGAGCAAACAAACAAGTAGTAGCCTATGTGGATGCCAAATGACTTCATAATTTCATTATGAAAATTATAATCCCATACTTATAATCTCTATGAAAAATTGAAAATTTGGACTAGATTGAAAAATCAAAAATTCTATTGACCAGGTAGCAATTTTCGAAAACCCGAAGGACTCAATTGTAATTTTCGAAACCTTGGAGGTGTTAAATTTAAAATTCAAAAGTAGAAAGACTTATTTGTAATAAACAATAAATTGATAAATCACAAATAAGCCCCTTGACTTAATACTAATTAAATTTAACCCCTCTAGTTAACAATAATTACAATTAAATTATATTTATATTCCAAATATAAAATTCAATCCTCAAAATTTCCAAAATTCGATTTTGGGTCCAACCCGAAAATATATATATAATATACGGGGACGGGATCGAATCCCGTCCCCTAGGGCGCCTGCCTGCGTCACGCAGGCGGTGAATATATATATATATATATATATATATATATATATATATATATATATATATATATATATATATATATATATATATATATATATATATATATATATATATATATATATATATATATATATGTATATATATGTATATATATATATATATAAAATAATTTATTTATTTTTTTGAAAATATATAAATTCTAAATTTATATAAAAAAAAAACTTTTGAAAATCAAATTAATCATAGAATCAATTGCATCCACATAAACTACAAATTCACATAACATATATACGTATATACGTAATCAATTAACCTGGCTTTGATACCACTGTAAAAAAATATGGTCAGAGTTACCCCTAGGGTACGCAGCGGAATTTCAAAAATTTTCTTAACATGCAGGTTAATTGATCATGTATATAGCGTATATAAAAAACACATTAATCAGAAGACTTACAATACTCCAAAAGTAAGAACAGGTATTTAATCGATACGCCAATCGATGAAGTCTTCGTAATAGTCCGGTGAATCTTCTCCTTCGTCGAAGTCAAAGATATCTGCAATACTTTGATTATATCTATTATGACTATCATAATAATATTGATACGCTGGCCAGCGATTTGACCAATCACAACTATGAACGACTATGAGCAGTGCTCTCCTGTGCTACACATGAGAGATGAATCCTTCACAGAAGCACTTATCATCCCCATTTGTATGTAGCCATAATCCTGGATCGTGTCTTGGGTCAACTGCTTATTCAGAGCTGACATCGACGGGTCCACCAAGGATATGGGCAACAAATGTGATGATAAAGTCCTGTAAGTCCAAAGGACGACTGGCATCACTTCAACAACTTTCCGGTTCCCATAGACACTTCGGTGTAGAGTATACATCGATGGGAGTTTCCGGTGGGTACTTCCATTTTTCGGTAATCACCCTTCGAACAACTATGCGGAGTTATGGGAGCGTTTCTTGATTGTCCAACAATCCGTTCCGTGGCCGTGGGATCGGCTCACACTTGCTCTAACAAGTACAACCTCCACGCATACTAGTCTCAGTTGGTTCATTCAGACCCCTACATCCGAGATGAACCTCGACTAGGGAGAGTTTGGGATAGATGATAACTCACATAGCTCCCACTATCTGTGTGATCGGTCATCTATCCGAGGGGACATGTTTGATATCAATACTGACAGGAATAGAGATATGACATGTTGTACGCCTGGTATAATATAAATATGAAAGCGATACTTAATAGTCAAACAAACAAACATATATTATATTACGTTGACCTGTGTAATTGTACATATATGCCCTTAATAAGGGTTGTCTGCCCTTAATAAAGACTGTCTCTAGGACATATACACTATCATTGTGTACTAGCCTCGAGCTTCTCGAAACACTGATTGTTGGTGGCCTCATTCCGATGATATATCTCCATAAACTTATTCGTCTTCACCATAAGATCTTGGAGAGAAACAGAAACCGGAGATGTAGGCACTACATTACCATGAGGGGCTGAAGTAGAAACCGGAGATGTAGGCAGTACTTTACCATGAGGGGCTAAGTAGAAACCGGAAGAGGTGGAGGATTAGAAGGTGGTGCACCCTCATACCAATTGTTCCCGTAACTAACACGGCTCCTATCTTAATTCGGGCCATAAGTGCCCCTATCTTGATTGTGGGCATAGACTTGGTTTCCTCTACCTTGATGGCCTCCTCTTAGACCATAACCTCCACGGTTTTGAGGTCTTTGGTTCGAATAACCTTGCCTCTGCCCGTGGCCTTGATCTTGGCCATAGCTAACATCTTCCACTTGTTTACCTTCAGTAGCGAACGCTTCTTGATAGACATCGCCGCAACCATATTTCTCTCTAGCAAATTCAGAACGACACAAATAAGTTGGGTGGCCATAATTTTACACACCCCACATATCTTCGTGGAAGGAATCACAGCGCTTTGCCTAAAATCTTGCTTCACTTCATGGGCGAACCCATCAAAAATGTGTTTCTCCATCACTACCTTCGCTTCACCCCTTGGTTCCCTTTGAGGAACTCTAGCTCTCACATTTCGGTTTTGTGAGTTATGATACATAGTGTTTAGCTTCACTTGAGCTTCCGAGGGTGTCAACTCTCCTATTCTACCTCCACAAATGCTATCCACTTGAGCTTGAAACTCAGGATGTAGACCATTGTAGAAATATTGCAAAAGTTTCCCATCAGAGAAACCGTGATGCGGAAGACGATGTTGCAACCCCTTGAACCGTTCATGAGCCTCATGAAAGGCTTCATCATATTGTTGCTCGAAGGAGCTAATCTGGCTCTTCATAGCCATCGTCTTGGAAGCTGGGTAGTACTTGTCCATGAACTTATCAAAGACTTGGTTCCAAGTGGTTAGGGATCCAGCCTCCAACGTTCCCAACCATGCCTTCGCTCTATCGCCTAGACCCATGGAGAAAAACTTCATCTTAAGGTCGTCATCACTCAGACCTGCGGCTGGTCTAGCAACATGAAGAATGAAATTCTCCAACTCGCTCAAGAAACCAATCACATCGATCCTCATTTGCCATGCCATAGAACTTAGGCAATTGCTGGAACATGTGGTTCTTGATCTCTAAGTTTTTACTGTTGCGTCATTGAGGACTATTGCTGGTCCTCTAGGTCCAACCGTGGCCTTGGTGAGTGCCTTAATCGGTTGCTCCGCCATTTCACCTCCTAGATAACCGGTTTCAAGAATGGGCTCCGATAGAAAAGAGTGAGATTCCACTCGATTTTCAGAAATAGATGGTGCTACTCCTTCAAATTGCGAAACCAAATTCCTCCTTCTCCTATGGAAAAATCTATCAATCTCGTCAACAAAGGTTCTACGTTTGTCCTACCCTTTCAGGTTGTAGGCATACACTCACCTGGAACAAGCAAGTGTGAGAAACAAGCAAATAAAATCAAAAAGAAATGAGATGAGAAAGTGATGTTGAGTGAAAAAACCAAACAAAATCACCAACCAAAGGAGCTAAGTCCCTGGCAACGGCGCCAAATTTTGATGTCAAAATTAATATTTGTTTTAAAAACCCAAAGAATACTTATCACTACACAATACTTAGTGCAATGACAAGTTGTCCCTGAGTGTCGTTCTCTCGGGACCTAGTGTGGCTTTGTTGGTAGTTTTCGCAAGTAATTTCAGTCAATGAATCGAGTGTTTGAAAAGAGTTTGTAAACTGTAAACAAACAAGCAATCAGGATGCAAACTTGAACGAATTTATTGTAAACTATTATGAGAAAGGGTTGGTGGTAGTAATCTGGAACAATCATGCAATGAATCACGTAAATGTTTGTAAGTTCGGTGCGTAAAGCCTTCAGCAAGTTCTACAATGTAAACCGCCTAGATAAGTTTAAGACACACGTCTTGAAAGGATCCTATCGATACTTTAGTAGTGTAATCATTTACACTATTTATCTAGCATGCTTGCATGTTTTCAAATCATAGATCATAGCCTTAATTGACCAAGAGTTTGTCACATACTCATATTCGAAGATATTTGATTGGAAGCTATGTCAAACGAGATAAAACATGCAGCAAGATCGAATCGGAACCTCATACAAGCACAACATAATTCATATTATGATTGAATCCTCATGCTACCACCAACACAAAGGGATTTAGCTACTCATACTCATAACGATTAACATCATTTCATATGAATAAGCAAAGAAAACATGAATTCAAATACAGAAAATGTAGTTGATACAAAGTTACCACAAAAACTGTCACTACTTGATGGTTTTGCTCTAGAAACCTCTTCGTAGATGAATGTAGAATGCAATCCTAATGCCAAATCTTCGATCTCTAATGTATTACAATGGTGAAAATGTTCAAATCTGAGAATCAGGGCTAGAGAAAGCTCCCAAAACGCAGGTGCAGGTCTGAAAAGTATGAAATTTTAACTGAAAAATGTGTATTTAATGAGGAAAATCTGCTGTTGATTTTTGAACTGGGTGAAGCGCCTGGCAGAGCTGGGCGGGCCGCCCAGCCAGGCGCTTCGCCTGGCTCTGCTGGGCGCTTCACCCAGTAGCACTGCAGAAACAAACTCAATTCTGCTTCTGGACATGGTTCTGAGCGCTTCACCTCATTTCTGGGCGCTTCACCTGGAACCAAAATGCAGGTCCAACTCTTTTTCTTCAACTCCAAGCTTTCGAATAGCCTCCTATCCCCTTGGAAACACACATACAGTCACTTATTAGGTCCTAGGCACAAGCAAGCACGTCCATGGAAGTCGTGGTGCTAAAACATGATCCAATTGCATCCAAAAATGCTATGTTTGAGCTCAAAACCGCCACTTTGTACCTAAGTGATGAACCGAATTTGTCAGACTCAATTAATCAAATAAATTTGTTTTTAGCCAAAGGCAATTCACAACTACAACGAAAACCAAGGTATGTAGTGTAGAAGTAAAATAACCTCGAGTGTCGATCTCTAAGGACTATAACTAGCTTTATCTAATTTAACTTAAACTATAAACTCAACAATCGACTTAGCACAGATTTTCTTATGAATTATAATGGAAGTTAGTGATAGTATGATCATTCAAAGCAT
Organism: Plantago ovata; assembly: GCA_028274465.1. Taxonomy (NCBI): domain Eukaryota; kingdom Viridiplantae; phylum Streptophyta; class Magnoliopsida; order Lamiales; family Plantaginaceae; genus Plantago; species Plantago ovata. Next base: position 105,162,075 of record CM051455.1, on the reverse strand, counting down.
CAGGTTAATAATCATGCATGAAGTACTTGAACGTTTGCATAGAAATCTAAGATCATGAATTGTCCAATGTGTTCTGTTCAATTAAACACTACGAAGATAGAGGGCTTAGATATATCAAAGAAATAAAGCAATAAGTGAAGTCTGAATCGCGTTACAGCCAATCATGCATAATTAAGAACCCTAGCTAAGAAATCACATACTATCACCAACGATAGATTTAGCTACTCATAGATAGATTGCAATTAACAAGAATCAAAGTAAGATTGAATGAAAACATGTTGAAAGAAATAAATATAAATAGAAAAATCGTGAGATACAATGTTACCGACGAAGGTTGTCAATCTCCGAAGAATTGCTAACTCACAAGCAAGAATTGATAAACAACGAGGTCCAATTGCTATGCTTAATCCTCCAAATTGATAAGAAAAAGAGTCTCCTATGCTAAGAATTCCCAGAACAGGCTCTAGAGAATTCGTCTCTAAAACTAATGTGAAAAGGTCTTTAAAACGTAGAGAAACAGACAACTATATATAGGAGTTCGGAAACTACGGGGCGAATCGCCTGGGGTCCCAGGAGAACCGCCTGGCGTGCCGGGCGAACCGCTTGGCGTGCTGGGCGAACCGCCTGGGAGCTCCAGGTCGGTGGAGACGCGTTTTTTGTTTTCTTTTCCTTTTCGGACTCGAATTTTGCCTTCTAGTGACCTTTAAGCCTTGAAACTCGACCCCTAGACCTATAATCTCGTCCGGAACCTTCTAGATACACCACGGATGATCACGAAACACCGAATCTTCGTTCTCTTCAACATAATTGCCCGGAAAATCATTTTTTTTACCTAAAACCTGAAAAATGCAAAGAAAAGGGAAACGTGACACTATTCTAATAAAATGCACTAAAATATAAGCTAAATTAACCTAGAGGATAGCTAAATTTGTGAAAAAGACTCGAATGAAAGTGTAAAATACACGTTCATCACTAAGTACCTGAGAAATGCAAAAAAAACAAAACGTGACACAATTCTAGAAAACTAACAACAAAACTAGACTCAAAGATTGCAAAAGGAGGCGAAAAGACAAGATGAACGTGCTAATAATATGTTCATTAGTAATTAGCATAGACACGTCGAATGTACTTAGTCTTCTAAATTATTGGAAATACATTCGTCGAACAAAATTAATATTATCAAATTATTACATAATAAACCCATCAAATGTAGTTGGTATTCTAAAATATTGTGGAATACACCCATCGAACAAAATTACTAGTATTCTAAAATTATTGTGAAAGAAACCCATCAAACAAATTATTATTCTAAAATTATTGTTGAATAGACCCGTCAAACACATTAATCTTCCAGAGTAGTGCAGAATAAACACGTTGAACACAGTTTGTGTCCTACATTATTGTGAAATGAACCCACCAAACACATACAATTAGTATTCTAAATTATTGCGGAATAAACCCGTGAAACACAATGTATATTTCAAACTATTGTGAAATATGATGAACGAGATTGTCAGACTCGAACAATCAAATGAATTTGTTTTAGCGAAAGGGCAACTCACAACTACACAAAACACGTAGTGCAGAGGTAAGATGACCTCGAGTGTCGATCTCTAGGGACTTAATTATCTTTAACTACAATAACTATTATATAATTCAGTAAACAAACTTAACCTGACTTACTTAACGATATATGACGAGAGCTGGTGATAGTTATGCTCATTCTAAGCATCGGGTTCTAATTATGCATGAAAGTGCAACACGTACTGCTTTAATAGTAATTCGAACTGATCTTGCTGTGTTTTCACCATATCAGACAACTCTCCATTCGGAGAGGATACTGTCGCAAGGTTTCCACCCAAACGCTCGATCAGAACAAACACCAAAAGACAGGTTTTGACATGTATTTTGAAAGCCTCTTATCTATACTAATACTTGGCTAAGGTTGTCAGGCTTAGTGCAAGCAGTACTTGATAATTGTAAATACTAAAAACGATGATCTTGAATTGTCCTAGTGTTTCTAACACTTTTATACGAAGATATTTGGCTTAGTCGGATCAAAGAATCGAATAAAACAATTCTACAAGTAAAAGATTCAGAAACTCAATCATGCACAATATGAACCCTAGCTATGAATTTACATACTATCACAAACTAGAAATTTAGCTACTCATATCAAAATCGAAATCAACAATAGCAATCATAACAATCATAGATGAGAACATGGTCGAATTGAAAGATAGAGTGCAAAAAATAGTGAGATACAAAGTTACCACCGAGGGTTGTCAATAGTGATGTTTAACGAGCCGAGCCGAATCGAGTATTGCTGAGGCTCGGCTCGGCTCGTTAACGAAACGAGCCGAGCTTAGGCTCAGCTCGTTAACGAAGCGAGCCTGAAATCAGGCTCGAGCTCGAGCTCGTTAACAAACGAGTCGAGCCTAGGCTCGACTCGTTTAATGAAGCGAGCTTAATTTCAGGCTCAAGCTCGGTTCATTTGGCTCGAGATCGGCTCATTTGGCTCGGTTCGTTTGTTAAAATACCATAAAAATATGTTAAAATATTAAATAAAATATAAACAAATTCAAGATTATGCATTAGAATAAACTCTCAAATGATGAAATCATTAAAGTTTAACAAAATGCATATGTAAGCAATTCAAGCCAATAATATGAAACTTAAATCATAACTTATAATACTAATACTACTCATAATCTACATGATATCGAGCCTTAACGAGCCTTACCGAGTACTCGCGAGCCGAGCCTAGCTCGGCTCGTTAGTGGAACGAGCCTATGTTTAGGCTCGAGCTCGGCTCGATAAGGTTATCGAGCCGAGCCGAGCCGAGCCAAGCCGAGTACTCGATAAGGCTCGATTCGCGTAACAACACTAGTTGTCAATCTCCGGTGAATTGCTAAACTCACAAAGATCTAGCAAGGTGAGATCAATAGATGTCCAAATCTCTACCTTGATGCTCCAAAATGCTAAGGAAAAGTAGTTCTAAGTCAAAGAAAACCCAGAACAAGCTCTAGGGTTTATGTCTGCAAAAGTATGAATCCAGATGTGAAAATTCGAATTATATATATAAAAATATTGCCAAATTCCGGAACGCACCAGGCTGACCGCCTGGGGTCCGTCTGGCACGGGCAGCAAGTTCGCCAGTTTTTCCTCTAAGTTCAAAAAGAGATTCCGGGTGCGTCCGAAATCGGATTGGCACGTAAGACCCACCATTGGATAGATCTTCGAATTAGCTACGCGAAAGTTGTAACCTCATACCAATCCAATATCGTATGAAATACTGGTGACCAAAATACTGAGACTATGCAAATGGAACTTCCAGATTTCACTTCAAAGGCTCCAAAATCTTCATCCGAACTCCGAATGAACTACCGTTTCCGCCTCATACAAGATATCTCTAATCTTTCATGTTCTCCTTGGCTTGGGCACGGTTTTGAGCTCCAAAACACCGTCTTTAGGCCTGGAAACACGTCCCGGTACTCCTTGACACACCACGGGTGATCGCGTTGCACCAAAACTTCAATGTTTCGCCATAATTTACATCCAAAAGTGTGAGTTTTACCTAAAACCTGAAAATAACAAAAGAAATAGAAACGTGACACTATTCTAATAAAATGCACTAAAATGCATGCAAGAGGATAGCTAAATAGGTGAAAAAGAACCAAATAAAAGTGTAAAAAACATTGTCATCAAAATACACTCGTAGAAAATAGATCCACCCAACATAATTTTTTGTTTTAAAGTATTGCGAAAAGACCCGTCGATGTGAATAGATTTGTTACATGTACATACGCTAGTGTTCTAACATATCTCAGACTAGACTCGTCGAACGTAAGTTGTGTTCTAAACAATTGCAGAATTAACATGTTGAATTAATACATGTGGTGTTTCAAATTAATGTATTGCGTGATAGACCGGTTAAATACCGTTAGTGATCTATACTATTGTAGATTAGACACATCGAATACATATAGTATTCTAAACTAATGAAAAATGTACGTGTTGAACATGGTGAGTGCTCTAAGCTTTTGTGGAATGCACTTGTTAGACGCATTAAATTAGTATATCAAACTATTGTATAATAAACCTCAGTCGAACACATCTAGCGTTCTAAATTATTGCAGAATAGACTTGTCAAACATAGTTAGTGTTCTGAGTTATTGAGGAATAAACCCGCCCAACACGACTAGTGTTTTGTTATTATGGAATACACCCGCCATCAAATTAATACAATTGTTATTCTGAATTATCACGAACCCCTTGAGTCATTTTATATCGTTTGATATATCTATTATTTTCCATGTATGATTTAAAATTTTCAGTTTACTTTTATTTGATGTATGAAGTTTGGCGGGGTGTAACTGTCATATCAAATATTATTCTGAATTCTCACAAACTAATCATGTTGAACTAAATTGTTGTCCTCGTAAGATGTTTTGTTTTAGTTTATTCGAGAAACAAATTTGAATAGTTTTTTTTTTTTTTATCATTAGTTGCCAAATGTTCTTTCAAACTTTAAAATTTTTTCCAAAATAATAGACTTTATTCAATTTTGTTTTCCACAGTGATAAAAAGGAAATGTGGCCATTAAAACGAAATACGTATAATGAAATATAAGTATTATTTAATTTTTGATAGAGGGAATTAAGGAAGGATATTCTTGGATCCATATTATTAGAAACCTTGGTGAAAATGATAAATATTCAGAGATTTGTATATAGTTTGGGGTTTAATTGAGACTTCAAACATGTAAGAACACTCTTTATGGAGGCATTTTCGGGGCTTAATTTAGGTTTATGCCTCTAATTGAGTCTTTTTTGGGCTAGTACCATAAAAAAAAGGGCTACTATTTAGTATCATTCAATTAAGCCCCAAATAATATAAGAATAATAATTTAATACATTTTTTAGTTGAGAATAGAGTAATGGAATAATATTTGACACATATGACCCCACATAGAAGCCCAAATTAAGACCAAAACTATTGGAAGTTTCAATTTGTGATGGCCTTGTTTTTTTGGCTTAATTCCTTATGGTTAGGGGCTTAATTGAAGCTTTAAACATATAATCCCAAAGAAAAGCCCCTTCCAAATTGAAGTTTCCAATAGTTTGGGACTTAATTTGAGCTTCTATGTGGGGCCATATGTGCCAAATATTACTTCATTACTCCACTCCCCACTTAAAAATGTATTAAACAATTATTTTTTTATATTATTTGGGGCTTAATTGAACGCTACTAAATAGTAGCCATTTTCCATGTGCTACTAAATAGTATCCCAAAAAGGTCTCTATTGGAGTTATTTTTTAGCTTAATTGAGACTTTAAGCCTCAGTTAAGCCCAGAAAAGAATTCCATAAGTAGTGCTAATATTTCATATTTGAGAGAAGAAAAATCAAGTGACAGTAGACACTTAGAAACTAAGACCGACGTTTTTCTTTCTCTTTTTCTTTTATTAAACAAAAACATCATGACCATCAATTTATTCGCTAAGAAGGTTACAGCAGTTTGCCGACATTTTTACAATACGCGGATTTGTACCAAATAAGTTGTGGTCATTCACAATTTCTATCGTTTAAAATGAATCGGCTTCCGAATGCAATGACTTATAATAGTATCCCGAGTGAACCTTGATACAGGTTTAAGTGTGATCTCAAATAGCTTCGGCCATAGTTTTCCTGTTACTGCAAACAAAATGAACCAACTCAACTTGTGTTTTTCATCTTCTAACATAAGTTGTTTAAATATTATTAGTATTATTATATTAATAGATACAGTAGGTACATGAGCTTACCGAAAATACGATTTGTTTCGTGATCCCAAGCTATGCCATTTAAAACATCAATTTCCTGAAAATTGGTGGAACAATTGAACATTGAAAGATGCCAATCAATATTTAAGTAAATACGAACTAATAACGCTGAAAGAATTTACCTTACTTCCAATGGCTATTAACCTTTTCCTACAGCCAGTAAAAATATGTTTATTATGTTGTAAAATATAACAAAAGAACCAAATTTTGTGGATAAAATATGAAACCTTAGATTTGGAAGGTATATCCATCCCAGTACCACTCCATTCTCGCTTGAAATTCTCACTATACAATCGGTCTGCAAAAACACGATTATGCAAATTCAATCAAGTAAGAGTGTCAGCATACACGTTAAGGCTACAAGTAAAAGGAGGATGGAAAGTTTCAAATGTGTTTTGGTACCGTCCAAACATTTGCCCATACTTCACCGTTCACATACTCCAGTTCATTTAGGTTGTGTACCTCGAGTCCTTCATACATCACTATGTGCTTTTCAACAACTGTAGTAATTTCAAAAGCGAAAACTCAGGATTACCGAAATACAATATTCTGAGTTAACAACAAGATTTATAATACAACCAATAATGGATGTATTGGGACATGTTGAAGTTTATGGGATGAAATATTAACCTAGAAATGTTTGGGGGTGAATAGCATATAGTGTTGAAGTTCCATCACTTCCGTATATAATATTTTTATCTGTAGCTAAACCCCAACCCTCTTGCATTGGGTTGGTAAACATCCCAACCTGAGTAAGACCGGAAACACTTAGGATATACATGCACTAGACATTCGCTATTTACTATAAATGAAAATTCTATAGGCAATGATTTAAGTCACAATATACATCATAACTTAACTCATATTTGTTTTCAAGAATGACAAAAAGGATAGACGGAATGTAAACATGAAGGGAAGGGATGTGGTGAAGCACACACTTGAGTTAGGTTATCCAAGTTATATATGAAACCCGTTTTGTTCATCCAAGTAACTTGAAATAGCCTACAAAAGTATAAGAGATAACTATGTAAATAAATCAAGGTATCCTTTTTATATATTAATCAACGAAGAAAATTTGTTGTACTTATGTGATGATGTATCACAAGTCGTATCATTTACAATAAAATTTTAGTGCATAGTTTTTTCTTTGTGATAAACACTAGAATATAAAAAGACGAGCATAACCGTAATATATATATATATACATATATATATATATATATATATATATATACATATATATATATATATATATATATATATATATATATATATATATATATTGCACATATAGATATCTTATACAAACCTTTCATTTAAAAGAGTTAGGCCCTCTCCGAAGTAAGAATTATTCATTTTCTCAATGGCCTGAATCTACAAGAAACAAACATAAACGACCACAAATGTTTTGCTACGCTAATAGTAATATACTAGTTCATAACAAAGCTATCCAATGTTTTTTTCATGTACAATACTTGAGAAACTCAATGAGATTAAATGACATGGGATCCATGACATACCTCCCCTGTCACAAGAGCAGTTTTTCGAACAGATGACTACAATTTGAGAATTTATGTTAGCACATGAGTCAACTAAAAACTCTAGATATTTAAATTATGTAACAAATTGTTGGTCTGTAAAATTGATATTATATAGCATGGACAAACATTTGAGGCGAGTGCAACTTCATGCCTATATTAGCTGACACAAGAAAACATGAATGGACAACAATAAATATAAATGTAATTAGTAATCAAGGAAAGGGTATTGAGATCATGATATCCCAAAAGATCATAATTTTGCTTCTATCGTATACAAATGTGCATTCTCAAAGATAGTTCGATTATTTGTGAACCAACATAGACATATATACAAATGAACGATAATTTATTAATAATATATCAAATGCAACAAAAGTACTCAGGATCCTTATATAACAAGTTAAATGAATTGTTGAAAAATTTATGATTGTGTGGGTGAATTGAATTGGCAGTTCGGAGAAATATCTTTGAGATACACATCGATGCTCATAAAAACATTGTAATTAAAGAAAGATTAGAAGGAAATTACAACTAACTTGTTCGTAAAGTCCAGTTGACTCAAATAGGGTATCATTTCCTCCGTACAAAAGCCCCTAGAAAATAAAATGGAACAAGAATCTTCAGATGAATGAATCGGAAAACTACACTCTAATTACATTAGATACCTACAATAATGATATACCACTCGTATGTATATATATATATATATGTATATATATATACATATATATATATATATATATATATATATATATATACATACAGATATATGTATATATATATATATATATAATATATATATATATATATATATATATATATATATATATATATATGTATATGTATATATATATATATATATGTATATGTATATATATATACATATATATATATATGTATATATATATATATATATATATGTATATATATATAAACTAATTAGGGTTCCGAGAGTCGAATTGTTCTTATTATATAGTAATTCATTTTATGGAAAGTTTCTTTTGTTTCCTAAATACAACGAAATGCATGTGTAAGTTTCTTATTAACTCACTGAAATGATAATAACATGAGATTCAAAACTATTTAAATCACTTATACATTTTCCTACTTCATAATTCCTTTACTTGTATATGGAAAAAGAACCTTTGAAAATTCTATAATTAAACCTGTCGTTTTTTTTTTACAATAATTCGGAACGTATGCTTTAACTGAGATTTTAATGCATACAAATATAGTTTTTTTTTTTTACCAAAGCCAAAATGATTGATATTACATATTCATTAACAATATGTTTTGTTAAGTACAATATCATTAATATGATGTTAGAAAAGTTTGGGTTTATTAATAAAAATATTTTGCAGTTAAAAAAAAAAGGGATATTGTTAGAAAATATTTATTAGTAAAATCTAAATGATGATATGAAATAAATAAAAATACAAAACATTAAAATGACTACTAATAAAATGAAAATGACAACACCTATTCAAACAAATAAAACACTAATTTATACAAAAGGTGTATAATACATGTAAATCAATAAAATCAAATTGAAAACCAATAAAATGAAAAACGCAATCAAAAAATAAGAATTACCAATAAAATAAGAAATGACATCTCCTATTTAAAACATCTGAATACTAGTAGCACGTTCAAAGTAATAAAATAAAAGTCATAAGTAAAAAAACAACCTTGTGAATTCAAAGGCACACATGAACACTCCAAGACATTGATTTAAGCTAATCCATAATTTTATCGTAAATTGAACCATTACAATTCCACAATCATACACTTGAAGAAATCAAATCCATGACCTTTAAAATCATGACACTTCAATCTAACCAAATGGACTTTGCCTCAATGGCCTTCGACAAACTCATAGTATGCTCAAACCAATAAAACACATAATACTCCATCTATGAGCAATGTTCCATTCGATTTAGTTGACTTTTTGGAATTCTGATTTGACTTCATATTATTTCCAAACCATATCGAAGAAATCATTATAAAAGTATATTATACAACTTTATATTAGCTAGGTTTGGATGGAAATTGTAAATTTAGGAGTGAGGCCAATGAAACTTTGGCTTTAAAAAAAAAGGGCTTCCTGTGAAATTACATGTCCACATCTAAAATAATGACTTATAGCGAAAAATCACTGGATTGCAAAGCAACTTAGCTTTGCTTGGAGGTTGAAAGTAGTTAGAGTAGTTCTTAGGAGATACATCTTGGACTAGAAAAAGAGCATAGCATCATAAAACAAAAAAAAACAATTAAGATAGTGAAATGAAAAAGAAAACAAGAGTAAATGATTATATTCAATATTACCTGAGTGAAAGCCTTAGGATCATGAGGAAACTCATTCACCACCTCAACGCCATAAATCGTATTCCATCCCAGATTAGAATGAGAAGCAACACAACATGTGTTCGACAACGAAATGCTCAATACAATAAACAAATTTACAACTAAAACGGATAATGAAATACCCATGGAAGCCATGAGTCTCTATGTCAATATAATAAATTAAATGGTACTACTTTGATGATGACCACACACACACACATATATATATATAAAGGTTCTGAAAAGAGATGTTTTTCCGAACTTTGATACAAAATTATTTTAAATTACAAATGATAAATATATAATTAATAAAATTATATTATAAAAATATACTTGATTTTATTTTCGTAATATTATTCTATTATACATTTTTATGATGTAATTAAAAAGGTAATTCATGGTCAAAGTTTGAGATTACAACATCTCACTGGAAAATTTAAAACGTAACCGATGGAGTAATAGTTAAGGCAAGAATATCATTAGTTAATTATATTATTATCTTTGAAATATGTTCATAAACGTTCTTATTTTAACTGAATTAGTAACAATTACTATTAGTTATGTTTAACATTTTGACTCGACATAGCAAGTTCGAAGTTATTGTACAATCTTGAGATTAATTCTTGATGATTTAGCATATCATCATTTATTTATTACTTATTATAAAACAAAAAAGGAAGAATTTCAATGTTATGGCAAAGAATGGAAAGATTTGTTTTTCTTTTGTTGGTCAAGAGGCCTAGTTTCATCACATGCATAAATACTTTAAATTAAAAGTTTTTGCTCTCTATTAGGGGTGTGTACTACTTTGACACGCTTATTTTTTTCATCTAAGAAATACAATTCATTTTAGTTTAGATTAATTAAATCCATATCAAATTTCTTCAGATTTAAAAAAAAAAAAAATCGATGTTTGACCCAAAAATCAAACTCTTTCCGTCCCGACAATAAGGATCCAATATTGGTGTTGGTTAATGTTGTTATTGGAGTCGAGCATCGAGCTCAAATAGCACTCGAGTCTAGGCTCGATTAGTTTAAAAAACACGTAAATATTCAAGCTTGAGATTGATCCATATTTTTAATACTCGACCTCAACTCGTTTGGTTTGAATGAGGTTGAGTTTGAGTTTAACTTGTGATAGAAAATGGAAAAAGAATAGTATCATGAGTCTTATTGAATCGGGCTTGATCGAGCTCGTAATAAAACATAAAAATAAATAAATAACCTATTATAATGAGCCTAGCGACTAGCGAGTATCAGGAGTCAAGCTATGTTTGACTCGTTATTGAGGCAATGTTGAAAAGAGGTTCAAGTTCAACTCAAACACCCTATCAAGCGAGAGTCAAAATTGAGCTTTACCTAGCCGAGTTGAACTGAGTTCCCGTTAGTTCTCATAACATCACTTGTAATGGTGTATTTTAAAAAGTATTAATTAATACATAATAAAAAATAAATAAATTTGAGCATCATCCTCTCCAAAAAAACTATTACTCTGATTATTCGTAGGAGCACACAACCAATCCCCCATTGTAGAGAGTGTTCCAATCTCCTCCGATTGATCGCTACGAGCTTCGATATCAAACTGATTTTTACAATCCTTCAAAAGATGGCCAATAATTCCACACCGATAATAAAAATAGGGTAAGTGCTCACACATAAGGGTAACCAAAAGAGAATCACTATTAACACACACCAAAAGTTCAAAGCCTAACTTATAACTGACCCCGTGCAATACATGAGGTAAAAAAAAAGAAAAATCTACTATTGTTATTTTCATTATTTTTATTATGTGCATATAGGTTGATTTGAGATGTTAGTGCTCAAAGGTTGATTTGATAGACTTGTATGGTGTTATATTTTTTTGTCTATCATTATATTTCATAAAATTATTGTGAATGTTTTAGACTGTACTTAAATGAAACACACGGGCTGACATAAATTTCCAACTTCGCCACTATACTACTATGTATGTTTTCCATTATAATACTACATATTAAATATTAGAATTCACGTCACACGCTACACATGGCGTGTGTTATGATCTCTGTATACAATTAGGTAAATAAATTTAACTGGAAATCATTTAGACATTCGTAACACATAATGTTGTAACTGTGTAGAATTTTAGATTAGCTGGTGAGTAAATCGGTGTTGGGCATTGCTCGTTGTCCCCGACTCCCTGTGCAGGTGCTTAATTAGACAAGGCATCTACCTCGAAGGCATGCTTGAGGCTGAGGAGAACGGAAAGCAGAACTGTCGTTCTGTCTCAACGGTGACTCAAGTTGAGGAAGTGAAGATGGTACTAAAACTCATCCCAAAAAGGTCAACCTCCATACTCTTATGGACAGTATACTCCTAAATGAACACATTCACCATTGAGCAAGCCACATTCATGAACAGGAAGCTCATTAGCTTCGAAGTTCCAGCAGGCTCCTTCTCCTTTTCCTCTTCATCACCATCCTCCTCATCCAAAATGAGAAAATACTTGTATCCTGAAAAACTTGACCTCATCCATTTATCATTCTAAATTCAACCTCGCAATTTCAGCACATAAAGTTCATTTCAAACTTCATTGAACCATACAACATACTTATCATAATTACAGAAGAAGAGTATCACATTCATATTTTGGCCCTGCAAACTCACTCTCCTCTGTTTCAATCTATTACAAATGTCCTTCACCTTAAAACGTTTAGACACTTAAACTAAAGGCCAATATATGATACCATCTAAAATGATGAACTGAACTGTTGCCATAACAATATATTATCAGAAAGTTTAACAATCATGTCATGAAAATACACTTAAACGAGCATCCACCAGCAAGTAATAGAAAGACCAAAATTAAACAATGAAAGATAGATATGCTGAAAGAAAGACGGAATAGAAAAAGGTTAAGATATCTTTAATGGAGCAAGCAGAAAGTGGAATCCAACACATGATCAAATTGACTTTCTTCCAAAGGCTAGTGTAAGCTTTTTCGGCTTCTGCACATAATCCCTTGGCCTTAAGCGACATTGATTCCAATAGACCTGTAGTTCAGGGAGGTCTTAGAGGAAGAGAATTCTATAAAAAGATGATTCTCTGCGCACAAGACTGTAGAAAATAAAATTCTAAAATTGAAATGTTAGTAAAACGAAATGTGTTGGTACCTTTCTTTAAACAAGAAAAAACTTAAGGGGGGTGAATAGTCTTTTCAAAACTTTTTGTCGTTTAAAACTTTCTCAGCAAGTGCTTATTACTTTTCAGTAATGAATTTGCTGGTACTTAACTTTCTGAGCAAGTGCTTATTACTTTTCAGTAATGAGTTTACTGATACTTAAAAACAGAGTGCGTAAGTCTTTTACAATAAGTGCTTTTTATCAGAGAGCTAGTTTTAGCAAGTGAAAAGAGTAACAAAGTACGATAAAAGTAACTTGCTGAAAACTAAGTGCAGTAAAGTAAATCACACAAACACTTTTATAGTGGTATCTGAGAGTGGCGTAATCTCTCAACTAATCCACTTTGTCCTTTCTAGGACTTAATCCACTATGATAACATATGAGGTTCCTTACAAATCCTATCACTAATAATTCTCAGAAACCAAAGCACACTTGCCTTATTTCCAACCTAAACTAGAGAACTGTAACCTTGTTCTCCACTGTTGGTCCCTTTAAACAACAAGAAAAGACTAGGGGGGGGGGGTGAATAGTCTTTTCAAACTTTCGTCGTTTAAAACTTTCTCAACAAGTGCTTATTACTTTTCAGTAATGAGTTTGCTGATACTTAACTTTCTCAGCAAGCGTAAGTTACTTTTCAGTAACTAGGTTTGCTGATACTTAAAATCAGAGAGCGGAAGTCTTTGATACAATAACTTCTCTTTCAGTAAATGAAGGTTTCAGCAAGTGATGTGAGTGACTGTGTACAGACAGATATGATTTGCTGAAAACTAAGTACAGTAAGTAAATCACACAAACACTTTTATAGTGGTATCTGAGAGTGGCGTAATCTCTCAGCTAATCCACTTTGTCCTTTCTAGGACTGAATCCACTAAGATACGATTGAGGTTCCTTACAACTCCTATCTAGAGCGATTCAAACAGAAACCAAAGCACACTTGCTTCGTCTCCAACCTAATCTAGAGAACGCAACCTTGTTCTCCACCAAACTTGGTACTTTTAATCAGGAAAACTATGCTCGATTAAGTTCCCCCTGAATATCACGCCTGAAAGGGTGTATTTTCAGTTAGAGAGTTTTGGGGTGAGACAACTTAATTATAACTTATTCAGTTACAACAAGTAATCTAAGAAACAAAACTTTGAATACTTTGCAGTAAACAAGTTTGACTGTTTCTGGTGTCAAGACTTGTTCTTGGTCGAAAGAAAGAAAGAACACTTAACTAATTTCTTAGTCGTGTAGATTCTACTTCTTCACAA